>CM069452.1:4307007-4861614 GCA_035610835.1 Ophiura sarsii | reverse complement strand
CGACGGGAATCATTGCGAGAATGGATTCTCGGATTCTCCTCGAATTTCTGACCCTGCCAACAATCCTGATGCAGGTGAATTCATTTACATTTCAATTTGGTCAACAAGCCAACTTTCAAGAGCCTTCAACCCAATGCTAAGGTTACATTGTGATAAAAGTCAATGGCCTAAATAGCGGGTCATCACTCTGCTTACAAAAGTGGAATGGATGCACGGATTGAACATTTAAGATTCATCATTAATTGGGTTGTAATCAAAAGGTTAATTTAGCTGTTTACCTGTAGCGATATGGGATCCAATGTAAAATCCCAGACATCAGTAATTGGGTTGTTATCTAAAGGTTAAATTAGCTGTTTACCTGTAGCGATATGGGATCCAATGTAAAATCCCAGACATCAGTAATTGGGTTGTAATCAAAAGGTTAATGTTGCTATTTACCTGTAGCGATATGGGATCCAATGTAAAATCCCAGACATCCCCGATGGAGTCATCCAAAGCATCTTCTATTCCCTTCAGCTGGGTGGCATATTCCTCCAGAAATTTCCCGTACTTTCTCAATTGCACTTCACCGACAATTTCTGTATTATCAACAACAACAAATCAAAATGATCCAAGAGGATTTTTTACATGCATGGACAAAAAGTACAGTAAGCATGGCATTTACGTAGGGATAGGTAGGAGGGATCTTTGTTTTTGCCTACCCCATATATAACAAAAACACAATCTTGTTTTTTGCTTACCCCTATATATATAACATACACCCCCACATACCCCTATAACATATAGGGGTAGGCAAAAATGCAATCTCGTTTTTAGTCTAACCAAGGGATAGGGAAAATGCACTGTAGCGCACTATATTCAATATTTGACCAGAGGCGGTGGCCTATGCAATCATCCCCCTCTCCCCATTGTTATGCATGTGTGTTCACTGACATAGAAATGGGAATGGTATTACTATTAATGTATTGGGAGTTTATCTAAATTTTCCTTAAAAGTATTCGCGCAAATCCCATTTCAAAAAACACTTTTTCAGCTTATGAGGGACACATTCTCCTCAGACACCCCATGTGCACAATTGGCCCTAACGAGCCAGTCAGCCAGCCAATCATCTCCCCCACCCCCACCCCCCACCCCCACCCCCCCCCCCCCCCCCCCCCCCCACATGCCAAAACAAATTTACACCACTGTGCAGCATGGTACATTTTAAACAATACCTACATTTGAATACATTTTTCTCCTTTGTATAAACATGAAAGTAATGAACTGGTGGAACATGTATGATGAGGTATTTAATTGGTCTTGTTACAAACATGCACAATCCCACCACAGCCACCAATTGTGAGACAGAAGAATGAGACGGTTCAGTTCCGCCACTAAGTCTAATTATATTTAGAATGAGTTGAAGAGTGGAGTGCAAACTCTGAAATATAACTGATGAAGATTTCTGTAGCATAGCATGATTGCATGAATGAATGCAACACAAATTGTTTAAGTAATTTTTTCTCAGAAATTGAATGGGCTTTTTAGCCATATAACAGAGATTACAATTATAGTCTTGAAAATAAGATTTTTTATTGATAAGCTAAAATTTATGTCATTTAAGTAAAAAAAGAGTTGAAAATATTGATGAAAATATGACATATCACATCATCACATCGGTGGAATAGTTTTACTTCATACATGTATGTATTACGATATAGCCAGGCCTTGAAATAAGAAATGAAAAGGGCAGACAATTTAAAAGGAGCACCAACTTATCCAAGGCCATTATGTACATTTGAATGGAGTAAAAACAGCCAGGATTTGAGGGCACCACAGGCCTTCACGTTTGAAAATTGAAGGTGTGCTTTAAATCGCACTCCTCAAAACATTGAGGTGTGCTGTAGGTGTGCCATAAATTGCACTCCTCAAAAAAATTAGGTGTGCTGTTTTATGACCAAATCGGGATCGTGGAATCAAAACAAACTGCACATGGCGTAAGGTTGGGAGCGAGTCCCGGGTAATTAATCTACATTAATCAACAACAAAATAAGGTAGATTTGCCATTCCTGGGGCTAACTGTTAAGACAAGTAAACCTGTATGTTAATGTATGTATATACACTTTCATTTTCAGTGTTGAAAAAATCATACTTTTGATAAGAATAATTTAGTATAAGATCTTAGGTTAGGAGTTATTATCCCTAATGGTGTGGGTCAAGGGGTATTATGTGGGTTATTAAGGGTCAAATACGAGTCGTCTAAGGTCCTATTTTTGATAATTTTTTTTAATAATTTTAATTATTTTTTTTTTTTTTTTTTTTATAATTTTTTTTTTTAGGCGTGCAATAAATCGCTCTTCTCGAAACCATTTCAGGCGTGCGATGGCGTGCGATCGCACTCGCACGCCTCAAACGTGAAGGCCTGCACCAAGGCTACTAGGTGGGGCATTGATGCCTTTGATTAATTCAAGCCCTGAATATATATAGCGAGATGTGTCAGAGGTAGCTAGTTACATGTACATGAAATAGGATGTGTGTTATACATACATGTATGATACAAATGAATTGGACACATTTACTATGCCTAAATTTATTCAAGGAATCTACCCTTAAAAGCCAAATTTAGATACTGTCAAAAAAGTAGGGTCAAGTCAGATTTTCTTGGCAATGGAAAGAGTTTGAGCCATTAATCAAGGTGCTTACTCACTACATCAACCTGAAACCAGACCGGCCCAGACGCGGCCACGACAAGCAGTACTCTGCCTTCCAGTGTATATCAACACCGTTAATATGGACTCATTCTTCCCAGAGAGCGTCCGCCTGTGGAACACCCTACCACAGCAAACCGTCAACATAATATCCAGTGCGACATTCAAAGACACCGTCCAAAACCCTGATAAACACCTCCCTCCCCGTCCCAACAACTAACCGTCCACTCTCGCAAACTTCCAGTCATAATCCCTAGCGGATGGTTTTGGAAGTCAACTCTACAAGACAAGACAAGGATTGATAGTTCACAAGTTTAATCTGTTCCAAATTGGCAAGAAATATGCGGTTTCAATCTATCTGCATGGCATGCAAAAGTAATAGAAATGTATGCATGCAATCACATTACGAAAAGGATGCACATTATACACCCACAGTGCGCCCTGTTGCGTTATGAGAGCCTTGTGTGTGCCCACGCTCTTGTGTATTAATTCGCTGAGTGAAACTTGAGTGAGAGAGGGGGGGCCGCAATCCTGTATTTTAGGGGGTTAAATAGATCCGATCAATAGTCAAATCATGAAGTATACGGTTTATTATGCCGGTGGGGAGGGGGTGGGGTTGTGACATGGTCATGATGGTACATCCCCAAACAGGCGCGACAAATCGAGCTCGATAAACGGACATCTACAGTGCCAATCTCAACCGACACGACTCGAACATTGCTCTGGCTACGCCACAGTTCTAATTCCATTTTAAATTCAAAAGCGTGCCATGTTGTGTTTGCTTTCCTGTTCATGAAAACACAACAACAACATTTCAATCATAGTTCATTTTGTGTTTATTGTTAATTTAAAATGAAATCGGAAATAGAATAAGCACACACATTTCACAGCATTCCATACGCGTTACAGGGCAGAGAACAAGATAGCACCATTTAAAGTTTAAAACAACCTGTTGCTGGCTGAACATAATTAAATAAGACCAAAGTTAAATTGGCATGTCATTGCTGGTGTATTGAGATCGCAAGACTGTAAAACCACCTGTACAAAACATCGAAATGCATGCCGTTCTCAAGTTTTTCCTGACACGTAGAACACACAAATCATACAGATTTTTACAAAGGAGTTAAATAAAGGTACTTACTGAGCGATCCGTCGTCAAATTTGTCGAAATCCCAGCCACTTTTCTCCACCGAACCAGCCATTTTGCCAAGGGGGTATGTACTTACAGTGAACTTGTGGGTCGAATCACTTCCTGTCACGTGAATAATACACAGCAAGAATCCCCTTAATTCGATTAATTATTTCACTATGGTACCACATACACATTATACAGTTGCGCATACACCTACATGTATACTGGTACCACATACAGTGGTGCGCTATAGTTTATATAATACACATCCATGCTTTATTTTTATTTATTTTTTAGTCTAACTATTTTTGGGGTAGCCTACCTATTTAGGCCAATTTAAATCAAAATATACCACTCATTTTTTATTGACTCATTTTCTATTGAATGCAAACTAGTAGAGAAAGAGCGTACACTCCAGTCCATGAGGCCGAGAGTAGCAGAGACAAGATCTCCTAAAGTATCACTGAATGATGACCAAGGACTTAAAAAACTCACACTAAATGCTGCACATGTAAAATATGTTCATGAACTCCTACCTCAACCTATAGATTAAACCGGGGGGGGGGGGGGGCGTCACTATATTACACTGTACTAAGCATGTGACCACAAAAGCGTGTAAATAACGGGTTGCATTTTGAGATGGGGTCTATTAGGTAGTGTTCATCAATACCTTTATGGGGGGTCAGAAAAAAATTGGTCACCAAAAGAAGGGTGGTCAAAAGAATGGTCCTACTGTTACGGGGGATCAAAAAATGACCCTGCACCCCAAAGTATTTATGACTACTCCCTTAAGTATTTATGACTACTCCCTTATACTGTTTGCATCAGTCTTTTATATACAGAAATTCCACTTGCCCCAAATCAGAAATCCACCACCTTGTTAAGTACCATCACCTTGCTATTGTAACATTAGGGGGCGGTCATTTTATTTTGTAAGGGGCCGGTCCCCAATATGTCATTATTTGACAACTATCATGGAAACAGTTGATGCGAAAGTTAAAAAAGTAGGGTGGACGAACCCAAATTGTGTTTCACAATGTTGAAACACCATAGAAAGTTTGTTTTGAAATTGACCCTTCTTGTTTGTATAGATGAGGGGGATGAACTAGAAATAAAATCAATTTGGACAACGGACACGAGACAACTTTGGCACTATTCTGAATATGAAGTACATATAGGCTACGGTACACGGTGTGATTCAAGACACAAGGAGGCATATTATGTGCCACTATCTCCCCTTCAATTGGACGATATTACTTATAGTGAAATGGTAAGTCTTCACCCGAAGAGCTATGGCAGGGGATTAAAAAGGCAGTGACAGAAACAGCACAAAAATCAATCCCCAAGTGCAAGCGTAAGAAGAAACCCTGGATAACAGAGCAAGTTTTCAATCTGGCAGATCAACGTCGAAAGATTAAATCGAAAGGTCTGGAAAATAAGAACAACCTGAAAGAATACCGGGAACTTAACAGGAAAGTCCAACTACAACTTAGAAACGACAAAACAACATTCATAACACAAATTTGTTCTCAAGTTGAAAAAGACAGTACAGCCAACAACACCAAGGACGTGTACAAGAACATCAAACTCCTGACAAAGAAACCGGTTCCCAGACTTAATGTCTTGAAGGATGCAGATGGTAAAATTCTTACTGAAGATTCCGAAATCAAAGACAGATGGAAACAGTACTGCCAAAAGTTATATGCGTCACAAGATGGGATTCAAGTTGATGATAACACTCTCAACAATGCCATGTCTGAACCAGATATTCTGAAGAGTGAAGTGGAACAAGCTATGAAGAAATTAAAGATTGGTAAATCTCCTGGAGCTGATAATATTCCCGCAGAACTCCTAAAGGAAAGTGATAAAGAAGGCATTGAAGTGATCCATAGATTATGCACCACCAAGATTTGGAGATCAACTGAATGGCCAACGGACTGGAAGAAGGCAGTCTTCCTCCCTCTCCCAAAGAAAGGAGACACCAGAGAGTGTGCTAACAACCGCACGATAGCCTTAATTTCACATTGCAACGTTCTACTACATATCATTGCAGAAAGGATCCGACAACACTTGGAGAATGAGTTACCACCTGAACATGCAGGTTTCAGGAAAGAACGAGGTACAAGAAACCAAATAGGTAACCTGAGGAACCTGATGGAAAAGAGCTTGGAATTTCAACAACCCCTATAATGCCTATATCTATGCTTCATTGATCTAAGGCATTTGACTGCGTTCAACATTCGAGGCTATGGTTGATAATGCAAGAAATGGGTTTCTCTCTTCACATCATTGAGCTGATTAAATCCCTCTACAAAGATCAAGAGGCTACAGTAAGAACAGAAAATGGCAATTGTGACTGGTTCTCTATTGGACAAGGCGTTCGTCAAGGATGTATCCTGTCACCTTACCTATTCAACATTTATGCAGAATACATCATGAGGCAAGCTTTTGATGGAGTGGAAGGTCAAGTTTCAGTATGAGGTCGCACCATAACCAATCTCCGATATGCTGACGATACCACCCTGATAGCTAGAACTGGAGCTGAACTTCAGCTTGCACAGAGTGAAATCAGCCAGTGAAAAGTTTGGACTCTTCCTGAATGTTAAGAAGACCAAAGTCATGATTTGCGGAGGAAACAGCAACCAACAAGTGAAGGTCGATAATGACACAGTAGATTGTGTAGATCAATTCAATTTTCTTGGATCACTAATTCTTAAAGATGGTGAAGCTCGGGAGAGATAAAAAGACGTCTGGCAATGGCTAAAACATCAGCAAGTTCCCTATCAACCATTTGGAAGGATAGAGGAATCACAAAGGCCACAAAAGTACGTATTATGAAGGCACTAATCTTTCCGGTTGCAACATATGGAGCTGAAACATGGTCAGTCGGAATAGCAGATTCAAAGAAAATATCAGCTTTTGAAATGTGGTGTTGCATGTGGAAACCACTTCACCATATTCCGGGTCATTTCGGTGTATTTACTTTTCGCTCGTTGAGTCTATACAGCAATTACGCAATCAAATAAACACTGCCGACAATTCGAGTGTATCGAGGCACCGCTCGATGGTTTTATTGACTTTAACCTTAGCCCCGCCCTGACATGTTGTGATATAAACGGCCGTTTATATGAGAATTGATGACCCGCTTCATGGTGCCTTGGTTGTCCAATGTGGCGCAAGATGCTAGGAATATCGTGGAAAGAGCATAAGGCAAATGAATTTGTCAGAAGCCAGATTGGGAACCAAACTTCTCTGTATACAAAGATCATGCGCAACAAGCTACAATACTTTGGACATATTGCTAGACGTGAGGGTGACAATCTAGAAAAGATGATAATACAAGGAGCTATCGAAGGAAGACGCAAACGTGGCAGACCAAAGCTTCGTTGGACTGATGGCATTAAAGAAGCAACTGGTTTATCTCTTATCTCTTCGCATCGCATGTCACAAAATAGACAACGGTGGCGCTCCATCATCAATAGGGTCACAAAGAATCAGCCATGATCCATAGAACGACGACGACGAAATGGTAAACCTGTGGTAAACCGGCCTAAGTCTGTGATTGAATCTACTTGAGTACTAATTACTACGATGCGGTGTGCTTGTAGTGTCACCCGGCTCGGCAGTTTTTCGATGAAATAATGGCCCCAGGGTATATACAGGGCGGAATATACCGCCATGTATGGTTTCCCCCGTGGCCTAGCGGTAGATCGTCTGGCTCTGAACCCAGAGGTCCGGGGTTCGAGCCCAGGGGAGTGGAGGCACTTTTTCCCCTCGCTATTTGGCCGCGAAAAAAAAACTTTGGAAAAGGTGCCTCGGGGGTTAGGGTTAATAATAGTCCAGTCCCTCCAGTAGTACCAGTAGGCCTACACAGAGTCCAGTCATGCCATGTACTCGCTCTTCGTGACACTACGAATAATCCGTAGGATCTCGATTGCATTGGGCTCAAACTATTCAATGCAATCATGCAACTTGTTACAGGGCGGTGCCACTGTACACAAACTCCCATTGCCGAGATTGAAGCCTTTCTAAGAGGTACATTGCGCGCCCTCATTATGCAAGAGGTACATCGCGCGTCTCAATGTCCCTTATAAGGACTTTCGTGCTGTCAATCATAGCGTTGTCAAGAGAACACTTCATCCCAAGAGGTACACCGCGCGTACTCACGCCCACATGCCCATATATGGGGAGGCTTCAGTTTTGCGATTCGAATGTCCTCTCCCATTATATAAGCTCCCTGCTTGTTATCTAAATATTGGAGGTACCATCGAAAACGTAGTAAACGCAACGTGAACTTAATGGAAACGATAGAGGAAGAAAGTTAGACTTTCACAAGTCCGTAGAGAGTCCCATTGGAATATGCTCTGATATCACTGCGCAGAATGAACAATAGATAGCCTACGCATGGATGGCAGAAAAGTGGGGTGGTGTTGAAGGGGACGTGGGAGACCTACATTTCACGACCTCTCTGCTACCTCCTACATTGTTTCCATCCCCCTAATGCTGATGCTTACGCTGCCAGTGGACTACATCCCAACATTGTTGCCCTGCGGAAAGTGGCTCAGTCAGGATCGGATCTTAGTTTTGCCCAGAGTCTCATTCCTGGTACTGGCAACAGAGCCAGTTTATGGCTCGTGCTCGTTTGATGGGAGAGTGGAACCAACCAGTTCTTCACCCCGCACAGCACGAACCTCCATGGACAAGCAGTTGTTTTTTTGTTGTTGAGTAAACGACTCTAGACCCGGGCTCAAGACTCGAGATGGTTTAGGGTCCCGGGAGTTCTGGTTAGGTTCGATAAAAGAATAGAACAATGTATCAATGGCTGTGTTTGGTTACAAACATTAATCTTCCCATCTGAAAACTGACCACACCACTGCTCCAACCAGGGAGGTGTTAACATCTCTCTGCTCCAACATTCATCTGAGGAGGATAAGGTTCGAAACCCCTACCCCTCAAAAATAATAATAAATCAACAAAGGGTGGACAACTCACCAACAGTGGCGGCTGAGGCATCAGAATTCGGGGTGGGGGGACAATTTAGGGGGATTGCGGACATATTCAAGAATTGGCAAATTTTTAAGGGGGGGGGGGGGGGCGCAGCGCAGAGAGTTGTGAAATTTAGGGGATCAAGACCCCACGACGCCCCTTTCATTTCGCTTCCTATGCTATGCTCACCAACCACCTCACCTCCATTCCATCCATTCCCCCTCCCCTCCCTCGTCCGTCAACTGCTCATGGCTGTGACTGGCCATTCACTCTAGCTGCTCGAGACTGTCCGCACTCCAGCTCCACATATGGCCTACCCGTCACAGTCACCATCAAGTTCTCTAGATGACTGATTCATGACTGAATCAAGTACTTGAATCAAGTCTATATCTTCATGATAGGTTTTTACCGTATCCAATTTAGTGTATAACAATCTCCGGCTCCATATTGTGTCGTTGTTGTGCCTGCCGTGTCGGTAATTTTACCACGGATTTGTCGTGTAATTGCGTCAATATAGCTTGACACACATTTTTGTTGTCTGGTGTGATGGTTGTTCAAACATCTTCTGCGATGGCAGAGAATATTGAAAATTATTTGGACGCTTTAAATGGTAAGAGACCGTGGACTAAAAAAGGACCGTGTTTTTAACTTTATTCATCTGCACTGCAGCAGTAGTGAGTGTAGTGTGTTGTTTGAGCGGCCGGCATCAATCAATCAATGCAAATCATGAAATGTTGTGCATGTGCATGTGTTTTAAAATGTGTAATTATGAAATAAGGTATCTTTCAAAAGCAACCAGCGTCAAGCAGACTCGAATTGGGTCTTTAATTAATTTATTCCTAATCATTTTTCAAATGTTATTGCATTTTAATATTAATTATAATTTTTTATGAAATTGACAAAAAAATCCATGAAATCTATCAATCACTCACCTCACTACTCAGCATGATCCGTATCAATCATTTAATTCGAATTTTTCTTTCGGCAGCTCAAGAGTTACCCCTGCATCGCGCTGGTTTCTAATTTTGAATACGATTCATTCCGTCACAACAATAAAAAATAAGCAGTCGAACTCCCGAAAGAGAGATTCATTTAATTCAATTGATATCAATTACAAAGTGTTTCCATAGCCGTATACGGTTTCATCTTATGCGTCAGTCCCATACGTCAGTCCGTAGGCGTTGAGGTAGATAAATTATCCAGCACTGGCAAATATCATGAATATAAATATGCCAAAAAGTCAATGAAAGCAATTTGTCAGACAGTCAGTACTTACAATCCAAAAGGTAGTGACTTCCACACCAAAAGTGGCATCTCAATAATAGGCCTACCTAAATATTTTATGTTGCTTTACAAAAAATTCTTGCTTGCATTTATTAACCCTAACCCAACTGAATCTCACTAAATCTCACTGCCAGAAACTATCTCCCCGCACGTGCTGCTGCATTGCCTCGATGACGTCACCTACCGCAGGCATATGTGGGCAGGAAGTTTTAGCCCGCACATGCGCTGGCAGTTTTATAGCTCAGTTGGTAGAAGGACAGACTGGGGTGCGGATGGTCCCGCGATCGAATCTCTGGGGGTACTGGGTGATTTTTCGGGTAAAAAAAATAGTACTTTTCCCCCATCCCCCGATACGCACAAAAAACATAGCTTTACTGGTTAGGGTTAATAAATGTCAATTTTTCATGTCAACTAACCCAACTGAATCTCACTAAATCTCACTGCCAGATACTATCTCCACGCATGTGCTGCTGCATTGCCTCGATGACGTCACCTACCGCAGGCATATGTGGGCAGGAAGTTTTAGCCCGCATATGCGCTGGCAGTTTAGCTCAGTTGGTAGAGGGACAGACTGGGGTGCGGATGGTCCCGCGATCGAATCTGGGGGGGGTGCTGGCAGGGTTGTAGCTAGCCACATTTTAGTGCCGGCTAAAATCTCACACATTTATCTGGGTGATTTTTCGGGTTAAAAAATAGTACTTTTTCCCCCTCCCCCGATACGCACAAAAAACATAGCTTTACTGGTTATTTTAGGGTTAAAGCAAAAAAAATTAAATGACATATCAGTCATTTTTGGCAAACTATTTCAAATGTTTGTAATTTTATTTTCAAGCTTGAGTTGAAAGTACACTTACAACAAAAGGTGAATCCTCTTCCCTTATTTTCTGATAGCTTAACCTTACCTCCCTAAGCGTGTTTTGACAATTAAACTATCAGAGGAGAAAAACGGGTCTACTTTGCAGGAAAAGAATTCAAAGATTACTGTTTAACTGCGCCAGGGATTGAACCCGGGACGCCCAACTGATTGCGCTAACGCAAGTAACACTACAGTAACAGTAGAGCTAGAAAAGGTTAATTTGTTTGCGACTATTTGACAGCTCGCCGGAACGTGCCACGAGAAGCATGCGGTACAGCAGCTATTTGCTGATGGCCTCGGTAAGGTTAGGGTTCCGGTTATAGGTGTATGTTCCAAAAAAAAATCACATATTTTGATATCAAAAGAAAGCCCATATTTTTCCCATTATGTCTGTTAAATATTAGGGGCCAGAAATGTTACATTTAGAATTTATAGGCTAAAATGTGGTAAATTACTGCCAAAGGAAAGGTGGTTAACCACCTGTCTAGTCTACCTGTCAAATTTCATGTCACCTTTTGCTTCTAAAATAAAAACAATTAAAGGTGTATGTTCCGATCACTTTTTTGGGACTAGGTTTCTTTTTTTTCACATCAAGATATTTTGATATCAGAAGAATCCCCATATTTTTCTCATTATGTCTGTAAAATCGTAGGGCCCAGAAATGTTCCATTTAGAAATTATAGGCTAAAATGTGGTGAATTACTGCCAAAAGTGGTTAACCACCAAACAGTCTGTGTGCTACTCAATGGGCAAATATCTTGTGATCTTGTGCTTCTAAAAATAGAACCATTGGAATTATGCAACTCAAACTTTGGAATGTGACAATTTTAAGGATGACCTTTCATGTCAAATAGAAAACTTGAATGTTGAACATCTACCTTTAAGAGTTATTAAGAGTTATGCAACTCAAACTTTGGAATATAACTAAACTCCTCACAAAAAGTATCGAAACACCTTACAAATGATCCAATAATTAACGTTCCGAAAGGGTATACATTAATCAAAGCCAATGACCAGTGGATAATTTTATTCTGTGTATTTTGACACCTTGATTGTTGAGATATGATGTTGCGGAGCGGAGTTATTGTCATTTCAATGGACGTAGGTGCAGTTTCAAAAGTGACAATCGTCCCTATAGAAGCAGGTTTGCATTACTGTTATCAATAATCATGATGATCAGGTTTATGCTTTACACACGCTGTGGACAATGATAGTGGACACACAAAGTACTGAAGACAAAGATAAAGTCATGGCAAAGTTGAAGTTGAATGAAAACAATAAATCTGTGTTGTGAAAGGAACACATTATCTTCATTTTCTGAGTGTATGTTGCATTTTTGTACACGTGTGTGTGTAAAGCATAAAACCTGATCATTCAAAACAAAAAATGCAAACTTGCATTTGCATCTATCTATTGTAACGGAACTGAGCTTGCCTCTGTAATAATATAAGTAAAGAATCTCCTGTAAGACTACAAATGTGGTAGCGTGTCAGTCTTACCTTTCCTGCCTTGGATTCAGTTAGGACAGTCGATGGGGCATCATTATTTGGACTTTAGTTAGGATCTCATGGATCAAATCAAGAGTATAAGGAATTTCAGCTTCCTTATCTGAGCGATTGAGAACGAATGTCTCCTGAGGGGAAGACTATAATGTCTCCGAGACATCAGTCAGCTGAGGGGAAGACTGAATGTCTCCTAAGAGACCTGCCTCTAAACATTCATTTCACATCTACCAGCGATTTCATTCACCAAGTAATTCTAATATTATTTGAGTGATGGTTTACGTTGAGGTAGTGAACCAGGTTATATAGAGTTATATAAGTAGATTATGTATCTGAAGTAGTTTGAGACGAGTAATGAGTCATTACAAATTATACCTTTAGAAGTATTATAATTAGCTGTTTTCTTCAGCTCCAATTCGATCATTATGTACATAACATTATATACAAAATCATAATTCCATATTCAAAACGTTACTAAATCAGTATAAGATTTTCATTAGTTCTAAATACCGTAAAGGTACATTTTCTAACCACCCTGTACAGGTAAACATTACTTTACGCGTCACCCTGTATGTTTACATTTACGAGAGCTTGTTTTGAGCGATCAGCTGTTCATAAATTCTCAAATGGATATAAACAAGTCCTTGGTTACGATCTCAATTTCCACGCACCAATCTCTCTGAACAAGTTAAACTATGTTTGTTTTTGTATTAGAAAGAGTATAAAATCACTGATTATAAATTGAAGGCCTAATAATTATGGAATAATATTTACAACAACATTTAACCTCTTTTTAATTTCTGGTACGAGGGCTATGCTAATTCCCGGCATAACGCCCCGCCCCGTTCATGAATAAACATGTCAAAGTTCCCTAACAAGGGACAGTCTTCCCTTGTAAGGTCCTTCAGTAATGACGTCATCGTCATATTTCAGATTCGGTACTGACTACACTTTATTAGTTCAGAAAGTAATCTGTTTCAGATCAGATGATCTGAAGTGGGTTTAGATATCTCGCTCCTCCAGTGTTTGAGGGTATGAACTGCGAACTCTCTCGCCCCATCTGATTGAAATCCCGAAATGCAGCCCCTTTTATTCCTGCATTTTGGATGCACAATTATTCTAAAGAAAGCTTCCGCGAAATAACTTGGACGCGAAAATTCCCACACATGTGGTTGGCTAGTTTCTAAGCGCTACAACGCGCTCAACACGGCACACGCACCATCTGTCACTCAGAGGTTGGAAACACTCTAGCCAAGAAAATACTACCAAATTAAGGATTTTTCACGGAACTACAATTACACTAATTCTAAATGTCAGAAGAAATTTAACTAAGAACATATTTGGAATCAGGAGACATTTATGCATCTTCTCATATAAAAACGAACGTGAAATGTAAAAGAGCCGCGACTAATATTTTCGACCTAGGAAAGCATTTCTTACCGTATAAAAAGAATCACAACTCGCGGCGATTCCAAAATCAACATTGCCCAATCACTGCTCATAGCATCGGTATTTCTTAAAATATACAGCCAAAAGGTATGGAATTTGAAAGACATGTACACAATAATTACTAAACACATTCCTGAAACTATGGAATCAATTCACGAAATATTCTCGCGAAACGATCTCATGACATGTTTTGCATGACACTTGATGGGTAAATAAGCTTATTAAAAACATGAAAATGAGCTGCCGTTTCACTATTGTCTATAGGGATGATTGTCACTTTTGAAACTGGACCTACGACCATTGAAATGGCAATAACTCCGCTCCGCAACATCGTATCTCAACAATCGAGGTGTCAAAATACGCAGAACAAAAGTATGCACTGGATCATTGGCTTTGATTATTTCATACCCGTTTCCCCTCAACCAGAGGGCAGGAAATGGAAAAGTCATGGAAAGTCTGAAGTCATTGAATAATTCTTGTAAAAGTCATGGAATTATGCAAGTAAAAAAAATGTATGAATCCTGTACAGAAAACAAATTAGCGTTTTTTACAGATGAAGATGTGAGTCATATTCCTACCCCAGATAAAATGCACAATGGTGATGACAACGTTTCTAACATTAAGATAGAAGTGGATGATGTGAAGAAAGTGATAAGGAAACTCAAACCAACAAAGTCTCCTGGACCGGATGGCCTACATCCCAGAGTACTGAGAGAAACCTGTGAGGAAGTTGCCGAGCCATTAACAGCAATATTTAGGAAATCAATGGAGGAAGGTGTCGTACCAGACCAGTGCAAGATAGCGGAGGTTACAGCCATATTCAAAAAAGAGAGCCCATCAGATGTTGTTAACTACAGACCAGTTAGTAGACCTCAGTTGTGTGCAAGATGATGGAGTGATTGGAGTCTATAGTCCGTGACCAAACAATGAATTTCATGAAGGATAATGACATCATTAGTGACGAGCAACATGATTTTCGACCAGGGCGGTCTTGTGTTACGCAGCTCCTAGCAATCATGGATATATGGACAAAGATGTTTGAGGATGGTGACGGTATCGATGTTGTTTACCTCGATAGATGGCAACCTACTAAAGTGGATTGAAAGCTTTCTCCTTGGATGAAATCAGAGTGTATCAGTGAACGGTCAGAAATCAACATGGAAACGAGTAAAGAGTGGAATTCCACAGGGAAGTGTTCTAGGACCAATAGTGTTCATCATCTTCATCAATGACCTACCAAACCTCATCTCCAGCATGGTTATGATGTTTGCAGACAACACCAAGGTTTTTACACTTTAAGTACACAGCGAAGAGGATTGTTCCAAACTGCAAGATGGCCTAGACAAATGAGGGGAATGGTCAAACCAGTGGCAACTCAAGTTCAATGTCAAGAAATGTGGAGTTATGCATTATGGCAAGCCCATAGATCTATTTGATCATACAATGAAGGAAGGAAATGAGAGGAGACCAGCTAGGAAAGTTAGATGAAGAACAGATCACTGTCATTTACCAACCATGTTGGAGCAGTCATCAATAAGGCCAATCGTGTAGTTGGAATTACGGTATCAATGCATCCTTGAGCTATGCGTTATTTATGTTTCTTGCGCCAATACCGTGCATGGAACAGCTAATCCGATAACCCTTTATTTCGGCTGCTAGAGGCTTTCAATAAAGACTTTGTATACAAAATAGCTCGTTCGTCTGGTATCCATGTAAGCACAGTCCCTGTAGCCTAGTGGAGTAACCAATCGCCGCGATAGCGAGAGGGACCGGGTTCGAGGCTGTGTATTTTTAAGGTCTTTGTTAATTTAATTCTCGCCAGTTTGTCCGAGTCTATATATTATTATTAACTCTTTATGTTGTGACATAATAGTACTAATGTGTTGTATCCTGCCCCTTTTTATCGCATTTTTGTTTCTTCAGATTTGCAACGCAATAAACAATCCAACGATATTCCAGAAGAGTTGGAACAGCTTCTCTGTCGGATTGCACAGAATGGAGAGCCTATGTGAGTCAAGTTGTATTAAAATTATATTTAATAAAAAATGAAAGTATTTTTTTTATAAACAAAGCCAGAAAAGTTTTAGGGATCCAGAATTTATTCAACCATGCATGATATTTGATAGTATACCTTCCCACATACTTTCACTTGAGAATGAAAGGAATCCAATAATAGTTCAGCCGATATTTTGATGGATGCGAGGGCGACTGAACAACTTGTTGCTACATGTTGTAACTTGCCTCATCTTATCTAAGCAATGACACCCACCCACACACTTTGATTTAATAACTATCGCACCATTTTTTGCCACAATTTTGCAGAATTGGTACCATTCACTTCCCCTCGTTAACCCCCTGGGGTCTACCTGTCTATCTTACAGTGGTTCTGATTGGTTTATTACAAGATGTACTCAAATGAATAGCCAATTCAAATGCAGCTTGTAAAATGTTTCACTCCCATCTTTATCAGGGATACAATTATTCTAACAATGTCTCTCATTGGTGCAATAAATGATGTATCCATATTTCTGACCAATCGGCCGGTAGCTCTCAGGGAGCCTTCAATGAATGGGCTCAAATGTAACAAGAAATCATGGATGTCTATCATTTATGTTGTGTGCAGAGTTAAAGGTGTACAGGGTGTCTCAAAAAAACCTGTGCACATCTTTACCCAGCTTATTGACCGTGAACTTATAGAATTTGGTGTAACAATTGTATACATTTTGATAGCCATAACGGTTAGCTTTCATTTGCCGTTTTTTTCATCTAATTTGGTTTTGTCAATCCTGAGATATGTTCAATTAACTAAAGCTACCTAAAATCGAAGTTGTGCCACTTTTACGGAAAGAATGCTTAAGATAAGCATTAAAATCCTCGTCCTCTTAAGGGAGGGTGATCGCCGATTACACTAGAACGCAAAAAAAACAGTGACCATGGGCGTCTAGGTGATCGCTTTTACATCCCCTGCGCTCATTTTGACGAAAACAAATTGAGGCTGCCACCTTACCCGGGGGTAGGGTAAGCCGTCAAAGTCCGATAGTAGGGGGGTGGTTGCCACCTTACAATTTTTTTTAAATCGCCATTTTGAAAAATATTTTTATTGTGTGTTCCTGAAATATTTTAGCATGGGCCTATGTTAGAAACACCATTTTCATCACTTATAAGCAAAAAACGGGTGAAATTCCGATATTTAGAACTTTTTTAGCGAAGATTTCTATGATATTTCACTGTCCAGCGAATACGGCGGGATTTTTAGGTCGGCCATGTTTGGTGACGTCATGCGTGGAATGTTTGTACTTGTTTTAGTATGTATGGATAGAGGGAGCCTCTAGCTATAACATGGTACCCAAATAAGCATACTCTGCATTTCGGATTGGATTTTTTTAGAGGGTGGTAACTCCGGCGGTAACAACCCCCCTCTCCAGAGTAACCCTTTCTATTCATTGCAAACTGTAAAGTGGCACAACGTCGACTTTAGGTAGCTTTAGTTAATTGGTCATATCTCAAGATTGACAAAACCAAATCAGATGAAATAAACGGAATATGAAAGCTAACCGTTATGGCTATCAATATGTATACAATTGTTACACCAAATTCTATAAGTTCACGGTCAATAAGCTGGGTAAACATGTGCACGGGTTTTTTTGAGACACCCTGTATGTTCCGATCGCTTTTGGGGGCTATGATTGTTTTTTCACATCAATATATTTTGATATCAGAAGAATCCCCATATTTTCTCATTATGTCTGTAAAATATCAGGGGCTAGAAATGTTCCATTGAGAAATTATAGGCTAAAATATGGTGAATTACTTACTGCCAAACGTGGTTAACCACCCACCAGTTTGTGTACTGCTCAATGGGCACATTTTTTGTGACCTTGTGCTTCTAAAATAAGAACCATTGGAGTTATGCAACTCAAACTTTGGAATAGGACAATTTTAAGGATGACCTTTCATGTAAAATAGAGAACATCAAGTTGAAAATCGAGCCAGCAATCAGAACATCTACCTTTAAGGCTGCTAAGATCATTTAGCTGTCCAGGATTTTTCAGTGGACCAACTCGACATTGATAATTGCTTTGAAATTGGTCATCCAGATAATCATAAAACTACATTTTTCTATTTTTCCTTGGTGGAAAACCCTGTACTGTCACTTTTAGCTACAAAGGCAGATGAAGTGAGAGTAGGTTAGCCCATTTTGGTAGAGAAAAAAATCTAAGTAGTGAAATTTGCTAATCCATGTACAATGTGTTAATGACTCTTGCCTGCAGAATTGTCATGGCACCTAAATAGTTTTTTGTTTGTTTTTTTAAAATATTTTTTAACTCCGAAAATTTCATAATTTTAGATACATTTTGTCCCAAAGATGTAGAAATAAATTCTTTGAAATGTTTTGAAGTCCAATTTATCAAATGTAAGTCAAAAATATTGCGTTTATACATTCCATGTATAAATTGCACTTTTTGTCTAGATACCAGATCTAGGGAAGAAGAAAAAACACCTACCTATCGACCGACCCACAATTTTTTTCTCTCTGAAGGGCAACCAAACATATTATTTTTTTGGCCTAAGCAGACTAATGACTCAAACTGGCGGACTTGACCTTTCGAAAAATGTGATGTCAGAATCGGGTCATAGACCGATACCGATTGCCCGAGTGTCTATGACCCGATTCTGGTGTCACATTTCCGAAAGGTCAAGTCCGTCAGTTCCAGTCATGAGTCTGCTTATGAAAGGTATAGCAACACCTGAAAATTCCAGGTAAATATTACCTTGTGTTGAGAACAAAAGATGGATTTCATATTATTATTTTATGTCATTTTGGTTTTCTCCACAGATTTCCATGGCACCAGTTGAAGCCTCTGGTGGTGATCAAGCTCGAGAGCGTCATCCAGGAATATGTGGAGAGCAACCCCAATGAATCCATTGAGATTCTGTCTAACGTGGAGAATATTGAATTAAAGGATATGCGAGAGAGACTACTGCAAACTATCAATGCATTTACACAGTAAGAAATCTATAGACAAGAGTCGTTTGCAGACGACAGTTCCAAAAGAAATTCATAAAAATGTTTCAAATATGTCATAGTAATTAAATTTCAGGACCATATTTGAAATCACCCTGAAAAATGCTTAAAAGTTCTTAAGATAGACCTTGAAAGTTGGTAAATGTTTCTGAAAAATCTCGAAAGTGTCATCAAGGAATATGTGGATAGCAAACCCACCATTGAGATTCTGTCCAATGTTGAGAATATTGAATTCAAGGATATGTGAGAGAGACTACTGCAAACTATTAATGCATTTACACAGTAAGAGATACAGAGTTGATGAAAAGAAAAAAACAAAAAATCCCTTCGCTGTGCATTAAAGGTATATGACCCGATCACTTTTTTGGGGCTATCATTTTTTTTTTCACATCAAGATATTTTGGTATCAGAAGATCGAATCCCCATATTCTTCTCGTCTGTAAAATATTAGGGGCCAGAAATGTTTCATTTGGAAATTATAGGCTAAAATGTGGTGAATTACTGCCAAAGGTGGTTAACCACCAACCAGTCTGTGTACTACTCAATGGGCACATGTCTTTTGACCTTGCGCTTCTAAAAATAGAACCATTGGAGTTATGCAACTCAAACTTTGGGTTTATCCTTCATGTAATTCTGCACGGAATTAGCCTAGCACAAAATCTGTGTTAAACCGTGTTAAAGGATTAAAGGATTAGCCAGCTTTATTCAGTAATAGAGGCTTAACACCAGTCTAACTCATAAATGAATTACACCAAGGATACACCAAACTTTGGAATGCAACAATTTTAAGGATGACCTTTCATGTAAAATAGAAAACATCAAGTTGAAAATCGGGTCATCTACCTTTAATGCCATGCTTTTATTTTAGGAAACAATATACATTACAATAACCTTTAACTGGCTACCTACATGTATAACCTATACAATATAGAAATTGTATTTATCCTCATAGAAAGGGCATGATCAAAATTACAATGAGGGGGCAATAGGGACATGTAATGTAATACAAATTAATACAATATATGTGACGTGTTCTATCAACAGAATAACACAGAACTGGGCAAAGGTGAAAAATGACAAAAAGGCCAAAATAGTACCTGGAATTGTGAACAAAAGATAGCATTATTTGAACCCTTTTCAACACGGCAGTCGTTTGCAGACGACAGTTCCAAAATTTCACAAAATATTTCAAAGATGTCATGGTTATTAAATTTCATGACCATATTTTGAATCAACATGAGAAATTCATTAAAATAAGTACAAACATGCCAAGTATTTGATCATTAATTCTTTAAATAGACCTTGAAATTTGGTAAATGTTTCTGAAAAATCAGTTTTGATGTAACCTTAGCACCACAAAATGAACGTAAAGTCGCTGGGGCTGATTTTGAGTTTATGGCCTGAAATAGTCAATCTGACAAGGGGAGGTCGAAAATGAGATATTTTTATTTTCGGAAAGACTTACTATTATGTATCACATTCCGAAGTATTAAGAAATATTTTGGGTCTAAGTATGTTTTTTAAGTGATTTTAGAGATGGCATTTTATTCTTAAATCTCAAGAAATGAATGCAAAGAGAGAACAAATGTCTCGAAATTACCTTGTTTACATCGTCATTTCCCTGGGTTTAAAGTAGTATCCCCTAGGGCAAATTTGGTATGGTCTTAAAAGTTAATCCAATAAGTGTATCATATTGGTTGCTAGGACATTATGCATTTTTGTAGTACACCCTTTGTGTGTGCACACACTTTACATACACCTGATAAGCTTCACTGACTTTTAAATGGCCTCTTTCTCCAATTCAATAATTCAGCGGTGATTAACTTCAATTTATCATAATTTCACTTTGTAATGACCTATTAAACAACTTTGGTGTCATTTTAAAGCTGAGAACATCTACTTTCTGAAAATGATTGTTGCTACTTTACTCTCATTTTGTGGTGCCAGGTCACATATGGTAAAACTAATACCCGTATGAAATATTAACATTTCATAACTTTTGATAGAAATGTCCAAGTGTAATTATTATAAAAAACAATTTGACCCCTGTCCAGTTCCAGTCTTAATAAATATACTGAGGGATCATGTTGATTAATAAAATTAAATACCCGCAAAAACTTACAATTATGCTTTTATGTTTTGATTATGCATATTTTCCTTGTAAAGGTGGTGCAACACCTCCCCAGACTTTGCCTTTTGTTGCATCTCCTCCATCGTTTTTGTATTTTAATGTTTTTTAAATGGATTGTTTTTATGATGGAAATAATAAAATGAATGAATGAATGAATGAAAGTAACAGTAACATTTCCAGATTCGTGAAATTAAATGCCCGCTAAAATAGCAGTAAATTTTCAAAAGTGTTTTACAGTTTATTTGATGTTTGTTTTATTGTAGCGCTCCATTTACCATTCAGAGACTGTGTGAGTTACTTACAGAACCAAGGAGGTACTACCAAAGAAGTGACAAATTCATGAGAGGCATTGAAAAGGTATTTATTGCATTGTTGTTCGTATATTTGCTCAATTCTCTTGATTTGTTATTACTGTTCTGGTCTGAGTATAGGCCCATGCTTGATTATAATCCCACCCTCTTACTTTTACGAACATTCAGGAATTCAAGGAAAATCTGTTTATAATCCAATGGTAATATAAATATTGGACTTCCGGGATGCAGAATTCATCACCCTATAATTAAAAAACTATTGGAAGCTAGGACTTTTTCAACACATTTTTTAAAAGTACCGGTATCATACTTCAAAGCTAATTTGATTAATGTAACATCTATCTACATGTAACTTGTGGGATAATCAGATACATCTTTGCATTCATACGGGAACTGTTATAAATCCAATTGCTTCCATTCTATCAGCAAATATCGTGGGAAAGTGTTGCCCTCCATTTTGATTTGTGTACAAATTGTGAACATTGGAAAGCACTTCCTGTTTTAAAAAACAGGAAATGAACGTTTTTTGTAATGTCATCACCACCAAAAATCGCTGTCTGTGTCTTTTTAAGATCGCCACCAATAACCTAGAAATGTTATTTTAGCGGCGATAGAGGTGGTGAAAAAGGTGGTTACCGAGTGTTTCTATTCTGGCCATCACCACCAAGTTACCATCAATAACCACCTTTTCACTCGAATAGAATCATACTTAAAGAGGGCCCTTATTCTTATCAAATTAGACAGTATCATCATATTAGGCTATATTAAAAAAATCATTTGTCTCAAAGCTCCCACACGTGTTAGTTAATTGATGCGCGTTAGAAGAAAGAAAAAGGGTTTTTTTTAATTTAATTTAATTTTTATTTTATTTTTTTAAATTACAAAATTTCACAGATTTTTCAGATTTTTATTGATCACATCATTTTAAATGCGACAAAAGATTTTTTTAATATAGCCTTATGTACTTCAGTTGGAATGGATTCAATATTATAAAATATTAGATGAAACAAAACAAAAAGAGCTGGTTACTGAAAAGTTGTTGAAACTATGCGTGATTTTCAATATAAAGAGGTCTTAAAAGTTATCAGAATGTTGGCTGTTTTGCGCGTGGTATTTCATCACATTCAAATAGCCACCACAGATTCGGTTGGACAAATACGTATATTGACATGTACATTTCATATTATTGTGAAAGTATAACATTCTTTTTCTTTTCTCTCCCAATTAATCCTCCTTTCTTTACCGCACAACAGAATGTACAAGTTGTAAGCACAGTGACATCAGGCGGTCAGAGGATTACGAGTGCTTCCCATAATATGCAAAGTGTATCACGCACTGCCATGGTGAATGGTATATCTCCCTCGGCGGACAGCAACGGTACTGGTAATCATTTAACTGAAAAGGCCGATGATGATGTCAATCATCATGTCCCGTCTACCTCATCAGCTCCAAGCACCGTTGCTGCTGCTGCGGATACTGTCACAGCAATGGACACTGATTTCACGCCAGAGGCGGAGGGGAATGACAGTAAAAGTCTTGTTCAAACTGAGGGAAAAGATGCAAATGATTCGAATCAAGAACAGGGCGTTTCAAAAGCAGATGGCGAATTGTTGGGAACGAAAATGGAGGATGGTGTTACTGCAGATGGCGATAACAGGACAGAAAGTACTATCTCTGTGTCCACGACAGGAGCAGATAGTGAGCAAGTATCATCATCGGACTCGACAAGTAGTCAAGGTGACACTGCTAACCTCGTTCCAGGAGGATTAGATGGAGCGGTAGTAGTAGCAGCCACCAATGAGAGGACTAAGGAATCACCGCTTGATAATACTTCCACCAATATTTCCGCTACTAGTGGCGATGATACCAGTGTGCATAAAGAGAAGAAGGAGGAGGAAGGAAATAAAGAAGATGATCAAACGGGAGATGGACAACAAAATGAGACGATGAGGCAACAGGTGTCATCGGAGTCTTCAGATGCAACTGTCTCAGCTACAGATGATGATGACACTGTCAAGCAGGAAACAAAGACCAGTGGTAAGATACGGATGGCCTTAAGGGGGGACTTAAATACATATTTTTTTTCAATAATATTAATGAAAATGAACATTTTATGATTACTGGGCCCCGACAAATTTTGAATTTCCGCTGCATCAAGGCCATTTCTTGTCTATTTTGAAAGAAAAATGGCAATTTAAAATGGGGCCAAAAAAATTAAGGGTGTTTCGTGAAATTGTTTTGGGCAAGGAAAAACGTTTGTTTAAAAATGCGCGCAAAGCGTGCAGATTTTTTTGGGTTTTAATGCAAAATTGCCTAAAAGTTTAAGATAGTTTCATGTATTTTTGACACTAAAAGTTAATCTTTTCGATTGTTTTGGGGTAAAAAATGTTGTGGGGCTCGATTAAAGGAGTTCAGCCACCAACTTCTGTGGGGGGGGGGGCACAGTACACATGGTATCCCACCACTTTCACGGATGGGGCGGCACACGCCCCCCCTGCCAACCCCCACCCCCCCCCCCTCGGTTTTGCTGCCCTTGATACCAACCCATTTAAAATAAACAAATTGACAAACATTTTTTTACAGATTTTTGGGATTTTTACAGTCATTTTGAAGGGGAAATATGAATGAAAAAATCTGACCAACCGACACAAACTAAGAGGTCCGACTGGTCCGTTTGCCCGTAGAACATGGTTTGGTTTTGTTGTCGCCTAATGGACAACAAGTTTTAGTGCATTTTTATTCATTTGTTATTTGAGTCTGAATCATGGGTGAGCATCAAATTATGAACTTGACAAAAGTTGAGATTTGGGGACACAACACCAGAAATGTGTTAACTCAGGAAAGGATCCTTCTAGACAATTGGTGTAAATGTGACTGGAATAAGTGCTAAGAAGTAGTTGTATAAAGACACTGGTCTAAACACTTCAAAAGAAGTAAGTTCCCCTTTAGGGGTTCCCTTATATTTCCAAAACAATACATTGGAATGAAATGGGGTTTGCAGTCAAATGATTATGTGCTTCATACCAATACTTGACCAAAATTTCAAATCAACAGGTTCTGTTATGCTCGAGTGAGCACGTATTGAATGACGGAATGTCCCATTTCAAAAGTTGCTAAAATTCTGGTACAACAAGAGTTGGACTTCCATATCGAGTAGATGTAGCGCGCCTTATGAGAAATCGATGTCGTCAATTGATACACAAACGTGGTGGATACACACACTACTAAACATTATTTTAACAACTTTTGAAATGGGACATTCCGTCATTCAATACAAGCTCACTCAAGCATGACAGAACCTGTTGATTTGAAATTTTGGTCAAGTATTGGTATGAACCTCATAACAATTTGACAGAAAACCCATTTCAACCCAATGTATATTTATGAAAATATAAGGGAACCCCTAAAGGGGAACTTACTTCTTTTGAAGTGTTTATATTAGGTTGGCCTTTGCACCCTAAAAAATTAAGTGAAGTAGTAGGCCATCATGAGATGTCAAATACAGTTTAATGACAAAAGAAAAAATGCCTAGAATTTTAGCAATTAAAAAAGAAAGTAAAATATGTTTATGTTGCAATGGTTTGTTATTAATGAAAAGGGACAGGGTTCATTGAACATCAGTTATGACAGATTACTTGTTAGATCTTTTGATCTCATTTCACAATCCAGTTAGCATGTGATGTGTTGGTTCACTCGTAGTATTTTTGGGGTGATGTTTTCTACTGATCCAAATATGTTTTAAAGAGAAAATACATTAGTGTAAAGGCAATATTGTGTGCAGGCGCGTACCGCGGCATGTGAGCCAGGGGGGTCAGAAGTATGTCGTCCCGACAGTGGCGTAAATTTTCGTAAAAGGTTGCCCCACATTTTTTCCCGGTCAGTCACCTCGTGAATTTCACGTAAGTGGGGGGGGGGGGGAGTGGTAGGGTCAACAAAATTTCACACGGTCACAAAATTTCGCACGGTCACAAAATTTCGCAGTCCAAAAAGCACAACAGTCAACAAATAATGACCAATCCACAGTGTTTTCGGCCTAGGCCCTATTTCTTTTTTTCTTATGCGAATTTAGCGTCCCGGTATTGCGAATTTAGCGTCCCGGTATTTGGAGCCAGGGGGGGCAACTTGCCCCTCCTGCCCCCCCCACCCCCCGGTCGGTACGCCACTGATTGTGTGCCTTTAATGTTGCCCTTCGCAACTCTGAAAACTCACAAAACATGTTTCTTATTTCCATTCAAATCATGCTTTTTCGCTACCCATGTTGTATTGCTAATTGATAATAATTGTAAAGAATTAAATGTAAAGTGGTGTCAAAATCTTTTTCTTCCTATAATTGTCATTTTGCGTGGATGAGTCAATTAAATGATTTTGAGTTTTGTGTTTTGAGTTGGTAGATTTTTCGGTGCTAAAATTTGTCACAAATTTTACAATTCGAAACGCGTCAATTTCAATCTGAAATTAAATATTTCCTCCCATGTACTATCTACCACAGAAAAAGTATACATTTTCTGAAGGGAAATTTCACAAGGATTCCAAAAATGGGTTTGTTTTTTAGGTAGGGTGAGGGGCAAGAGGGTTATTGAAAGTCAAACACCAACTATTTTTGGGAAAAATTGTCTGACTTTAGGCATTCATGTATTTGTACCATCACACTTTGGGGAGCCGAGGCACTGTTACAATGTCCAACTGCAAATTGATATTTAACTAATATTTTGATTAATAATGCATTTATATTTTCATTCTTCTCTTTAACATATCTTTCAAAAGATGTAAGACATGTGAAATTTTAAAAATAACCCATAACATATCCAATATACCACTAAAAATTTACATTTCTTAATTTTTACATACCGGTGCCTCCATACCGGTGCCTCGGCCCCCCCCCCCAAGCTATTTTTCATAAAAGTGTCCATAATTCAAGAATGCAGCATGCTATCACAAAACTTGGGGTACCATTTCAAAGTACCCAATAAAAGCTTTAATTTGATAGGTAATTTGCCTGGGTAGGAAGTACCCTACAGTAAGAAATGTTGATAAGAACGTTCGAAATCTCGCACAAGTGAACCGGCTCCCCCATATTAGCTGCCCAACTCAAAACACATGGCCTTATTGTAATATTTTGTAGAAAATTATACTAAATCAATCTTACTCTTCACTCTTGTCTACTCTGATCTTATCTTTCATTCAGATTTATTAGCACAAGGAGACAGTTCTCTCAGTGAAACTACACCAACCCCATCTGAAATACCTACAGCTAAGGGTGATGTAAAGAGTGACGAAACAGCGCTAGAAACTCCCTCACCATCAGAAGGGTCATCAAAGCCAGAAGAAACATCATCACAACCTAGTGAAGAGTTATCTCAACCGCAACAGGAGATGGAAGAGACGAAGTCAGAAGAGACGAAGTCAGAAGAGACGAAGTCAGAAACCGTGCCATCACCTCCTCAAGTGACAGGCACTCAGGCAAATGGACACTCGCACAAAGAGGAGAGTACAGAACAGACTAAAGAAACTGTTGACATGGTAGACAAAAAGGATGACTTACCGGTAGAGCCAACCCCACAGCCAAACCAAGATGCCACTAAACAATCGGACTCAGGTATAGACGATAAGAATGCAGCAGCAGCAGGGGAGCAATGTAAGGAAGACAGCATGGAAGTTGACTCTGCGCCTTCAGAACCACCACCTGTTCCTGCTGCCGCTGCCGAAACAGAAAAAATGCTGCAAGACACCATGCCATCAGAAGGAGCTACGCCAGACACTGTTCCACCAGTAGACAATGTTCCACCAGTAGACAATGTTCCACCAGTAGACAATGTTCCACCAGTAGACAATGTTTCATCAGTAGACAATGTTCCACCCGCAGTAGAAGCTGTTCCATCAGGAGATTCTGTCCCAACTGAAGATGCTGCATCATCGTCCCTAGAACCAGTGTCATCGGTAGCTGATGAACCATCATTAGACGCTGTGTCATCGACAGTAGACGACAGTAATTCAACTAAGCAAGTGGAAAGCAGTACAGAGGAGCCTATGGAACAGAACTGATGATTCAGTCAGGGCAGGGCATTATTATTAGAATATTATGAATGAATCTTAATTTTTTCTTAATTATTTACATTTTTCAATGAATTCAGATTTTGTTTATTTAGACGGAATGTTCCTTATATTTATACAGTATACCAATGATGAAGAGAAGTTTGACCCGTGATGTTTAATTGTATGTCGTACATGTGACAAGACAAGACCCTATCGTAGGTAGCCAACTGCCAAAGTATACAACCTGCTCTCAAAATCCAGGAAAAGTAGCTTAGATAGTGTGACATAATCATGTACAAACCAATGATATGTCCAAAATCAGTTGCCAACATTTAAATCTGGAAGTTAAAAATAGGCAATTCTAGATTATTACACATATTTTAATAAATGCATGAAAATCATCTCTTGATCATCATTTTTTTCCATATCTATTGTGAGAGAAAAAAAAGTCCACACTATTAATTGCTGACACTTTCCTGGTTTTCAGAGAAAAGGTTTTTATTTTCTGTGTAGAATACCAGCATTTTATTATTTGTTTCACACTCTTGTGTCTAAGCTTAAATATTCCAACTCTATGACTAACATAACTCAATGAACTTGGTCTATGACTCCAACATTGTCACTTTAAATTTCAAGTTGCAAGCTGAGGTCACACAGTGTCAATTGGTACTGGAATGGCTGGAGTATGCAGTGAAAAAATGATCTGAATGTTATTTAGGGGAGAAATGTTAATTATGTTAGCTTGTGAGATGATTTTTGTATCTAAGTTTGCACAAGTTCAAGGACAAATTTGAGTTAGTAAATGGTGATTTCTGTAAAAGCCCTAGTAAAAGTTAACTTCCAAATAAAACATTGTGGCCACTTGCACAACACGTCCGGAGCTATTCATGAATGTATTCAAAATATTTATGCCAATTTCAAAAATGGGCACTCATTTTGCAAAACATGACATACATAGGTATGCAATGGCTGTAGGAAGAAGTTGTACAAATGCTGAATTAGAGCAACTTGCATACTGCCTTGTATATCTGTATATGAAAAATATTGTGATGTCAGTTATTGAAAATCATCCCCTGGGTTGCACTGTAGTAGGGACTTGTACATAATCATCTCATATTTTTACTTCAATTTTGTAGATCAAAAAGTGTGTGAACTTCTTTAATACTCGGTTTTAATATGTGGTCAAGAATGGATGTGCAAATAAGGTAACTCCAAATGAATAACCACCAGTAATTTCATGTCACTTTAAGTTGTCCGTACATATGTAAAGATGATAAGTGCAGGCAGGATCATGACATTGCATAAGCTTAGTACTGTAAAAGCTGAAATTTTCACGGAGGTTTTATTCTCGCACTTTTTGCGCAAAATATTTTTCTGCAAAAAATTATTACACACAAAAAATATTGTGCATCCAGAAGGTCGCCCGCAAAAAAACCAGTTCGCGTAATGTCTAGGATATAGAAATGCGCGATAATATCTTTACGCAAAAATATTGGCTTTTACAGTATCTCATACAATTTTGACTACTCACAGAATTTCATTCAGCATTAGTCACTGGTTGCTTTTAACTGTCCTAGCCATTTTCTGATGAAATTAACGAGGCTGTAAAAAGACTTTATAAACACGAAGGACAGCATCTTCTTTGGTTGTTAGTTTAATTTCATGCATGGACGCATGATATGCAGATGAGTTGCTTCAAAGCTTTGAAGTCTATTGTATCGTACGCTGGTTCCCTGCACCCTGGATCCCCACAGTAACTCATCCATAGGTGCAGGTATAGGCAAATCCATTACTTGCGATAATCTACTCTTCCCCACATTGCGTTGTCGCTCTATTATCACATATGGTAAATAACATTCAACACAAGTTGTAGTTGAAGTGACGCATCGAAAACTGAATGCAGGGGTGTACTTTCGGCGCGAATCCGCGAATCGATTCGCGTAAAGATTCGCGTAAAATCACTACCGCGCGAATCCAGGTGGATTCTCGCCAAAAAAACAAAAAACTTTTTTCTTTTTTTTTTAAACTTTTTTTCTTCTTTTAAAGTCCAAAACAGGACCTTAGATGACTGGTATTTGACCCTTAGTCAAAAAACTTTCCGAATTTGGAAGTTGTGCAAGCTTATAGCCTTATTCTTGATTTTATTTTAATTAATTTTAAGAAGTGTTTGATTCAATTTGTGTACTATTATTTTCTAAGTATACAATAGTACAATAAATGTTTAAAATGCGGAATTTAAATTCAATAAAAAGGATTCTCGCAAAAATATTCTGCGAGAATCCATTTGCGAGAATCCATGGATTCTCGCAAAATTCCTCTGCGAGAATCCATTTGGATTCTCGCAGGATGTCGCGAAAGTACACCCCTGGAATGCATTGTTGCGCTGTCATGGCTATGGCGCAATCTGAAGCGCGCTACATCATGCATGTGAAGTCCGATGCTGTCGTAGGCGCAGACATTGTATATTTTGTGCCAATTGGTGAATTTGTTATTGTTCTAAAGCATGACGCTTGTGTGACCAAATTTATCATCTTTTTCTGCCAGCACATCAATGTGAGGACATAATTTGCGCGTACTTGCATCTATGGATGAGTTGTGTGGAGCCCATTGATGTAGGGAACCAGCATAATTATATAGCAGCAAGACCAATAGCATCTAAACAATGCCATACTTGTAATGATTGTTCCATTGTGATCATGGTACAGAACGCAATTACTGTGCACTGGTGAACACAGGAACAAGCAATTTTGATGGTGAACAAAATAAATGTGATGGTGAATCCCCATTGGTTTTTTGTCACTGTGTGTACCAGTATTAATTAAATACAGAGGTGTTTATCTAGATTAACCCTAACAGTTTTGTGTATCAGACAGGCAAAGGTTTGAACAGCCTGAAACCCATTTGTAAAATGTCAGTGCATGTCTGGACATCATGATATCCCATTATGATCCCATATGGCGATTCATAAGGTTCAGGAGTTTACTGTAACCTTGTCCTGCATGGCTTAACTCCTATCAGGCATTATAATTTAACACAATTACCATCTTTTTTCAGGGAGTTCAGATTTCAAATGGAGTAACCCATGCAGGTCACCCCATTTAGAACAGGTAGTATTGACTAGTACTGTTGATGTCTGTACAGCACCAAACGCCAAGTAGGACTAAAATGGGATATTATGGGGTCTGGGTGTGTTAGGGTTAATAGACTAATTATACCCTTTCCTAGAAGACTCATTAGGAATGTTTGAAAACGAATATTTTATCCTTCCCCTAGTTTTACATTTTGATACTATTGATTCCTCCCCGTTCCCCCTTACTGGTTTGCCTATAATTGGACATTTAGGCTAGAATATGACTGGTAACTTGTTGCATATAAGGTAAAATTTCTATCTTAAGCCTTGTACTGTATCTGTAATAGACCTAAGCTAGGTAATATATCTGTATCTGTTTAAGTTACTAATGTTTAGGTAGGGTATATCGAAATGCAACTGTGTGGCTGGCAAATTTGCACATAGTGAAACTATGCTTTTTATTGTATTATCAATAATAGTTGTGAATCATTATCAACCTTTCATACAATATTGATTAATAAGCCTGTGTTGACTATACTTAAAGGTAGATGACCCGATCACATTTTCGTAACACAGAATTATTTCAAACATACGGAGATTTTCATATCATATGAAAGCTCGTATTTTTCTCATCATCATACTGAAATTTGACGGCCTAAATCGGTATAATTACGGAGAAATCGATGAAATAACGTCGAATTACCGCGAAAGGTGGTAACCACCAATATCGTTTGTGTACAACTCAATGGGTACATTTCACGGCATCTTTTGCGTCTAAAATAAGAACTATTAGAGTTATGCAACTCAAACTTTGGAATACGACTTTTTTAAGGATGACCTTTCATGTAGAATAGTAAACTTCAAGTTTAAAATCGGAACATCTACCTTTAAGGTTGTTCCTATGGCTAATTTGTTATTTGTTATTTTAATAGAGCTTGCTGAGCTCCACAATAATCTGAAATTTGAGATTGATCGGAGGTATGGTTTTCTAGATATGACAATTTTATTGTCAAAAATGAAGCAGAATTGAAGCGTTCATTTCTTTTGTTGCTTATTGTTTTTTTGACCCCCTAGCCTACCTAGCAAAATTATTAATCTATGCAAAAATGTTTGATTAATTTTAACAAGAAAAGCATAAAAGCTACAAAGCTGAAATTTTGGGAGCTTGTTAATTATAGTTTTTAGAAAGTTTCCTGTGCTGCAGGAGGCTGTAAGACATCTGCATAATTAATTATACTTAATTATCTAAGGAAGCTTATCTAGAAAACCGTACCTCCGATTAATCTCAAATTTAAGATTATTGTGGAGCTCAGCAAGCTCTATTAAAATATCAAATAAAAATTTAGCCATAGGAACAACTTTAAGTTTGGAGGTAGTGCAAGTGCAGTCGTAGATGTAACCTTTCCGCGTTAGGGCTGACAATTCTTTGATTGTGTAAGTGCAAACGCAGTCGTATTGGAGTTTACGCATGTGATATTATGAAGAGAAACAAGAATACGGTATGCAATCTACACCACTTCCCAACTTAAAGTGACACATGTATAGGAGGCCAGAACTCTGTTTCCACTCAACTGGGGTGTGTTGATAGTAGGTATCTGTATTCAAAACTCTATGTATCTGCATGGTTTTAGACTATGGTCCGTCCACTCATGTGATAGTGGGTACATGTAGCACATGCGCAAGGATGATAATAGTTGTTGGGTCTATGACAGGTTGCTGTTGTCCACCTGTTTTGGTAGTTTGGGAGGTAATATCCTTGATGCGATTTCAGCATACTGCACAATTGGACACAATAATTTCAATGTGATTAGGCCAACAAAAGAAGAAAGTCTGTCTCAGAAACATTGAGCAAAAAAGCTAAGTGCTGTGCGATTTTTTTTTTTTGGGGGGGGGTGGGTTTGATATTTTTTTAGAAAATAGGCTATGGGGTATGCAATTTTTTGTTGTTGCTTATCCAAGCTTACGGAGAACTTTTTAAAACTTTTTTTTAAAAATAAATAAATTAATTAATTAAAGAAAAAAAAAGAAGAAAAAAAAGAAGAGTTTTTTAGCCCCCCAGCGAGCGCATAGACCTACATTTCACATACCAATGCGGGCGGGCTTCTGAGACAGACCTTCTTCTTTGTTTGGCCTTACATGTCAAGTGTGAATACTGCGTGATCATTCAGAGATGAATGTCAGTACAGGCACTGAAATGCTGTGTCCACAACTTGAATTTGAAAAGTGACATTGGTGCATATTCAATTGATCACAGTAATATCACATGTACGAGGGGGTATCAAAAAGTGTTTGAAATCGCCAAGAAGTGAAGGAGCCAGAATTTTTTTTTGATATGTGACCCTTCAGGCATCTTTAAAAAGTAACTGTGCAAAGTCACACATCTCGCCCACTTTTTGGCTCATTCACTTCCTGGTGATTTTAAAAACTTTTTGATACCCCCTCGTATGCCTGATTCCAATACGATTACTCATGTGCTCGCTTGGTTTAATTAACACAAAAATTATAGTCACTGTCGTAATACTATGGACAAAATTCAAGCTATTTCACATGATTTTTTGTTCCCAAGGATACATCCAAATGTGTGACTATGCTCAAACAACTATGCTTGCATACATGCACGCGTGTGGTGATTTCACGTTTGAGCATTCAGGACGTGCGGTTATTTTTTTAAGCTGATACGCACTTCCCGGTTTACGCACATACGCATGCAATGGTGGAATTTTTTAGCCCATAGTATTGTGATCTGACTATAGAGGCAACTGAGCTAGAGTATCAAGTATGATATCTTATTCAAGTGTCAATGTCATTTATTGAAATATGGTGATCTGTACAAGTAAAACTATTAGTAGCAATGAGATGGGCATTTTATGTTGTCACGTTTCATAAATTGATGACAGGCAGATTTTGAAGTAAAAAGGAGCCATTTTGTTTTTCATTCATAGGGAAAATATTGGTAATTTTCAAAACATTTCACATTTGAACATTTTCTAAACATTTTGTACACATTTCAATCAAACAAATACTACTAGATCTATACCCAATGTTTTATGTTATGGGGATTGATATCTGTGCCTATGTCTAGTGTTTTATTACCAGCAATTATCACTGCCATATTGCATCAGAAATCTAGACATGTTGAATTTAGTAACACCATATTTTGTACCATTTTGCATAGTATTATGCCTGATTAGGCTTTGAAAAATATGTGGTTTTCTGTAGCACACCTTTTTTTTCTCCAGTCATTTCAAAACATTTATTTGAAGAAAAAAATGGAAAGAGAGGGAATAACCATATTATTAAGATATGTGAATGTCTTTAAATATTCAGTTGGAGGGGTTATTTATCATCTTTGGCAAATTTCACATCTTAAACTTCAGAAGATAAGGAGAAGAAAAAAACCTCATCTGCATTTTGGATTTTGAATTTAATATAGGAAACAGTCATGTTTGGTGTAAGCCTTAATAATTAAGCATTTTATATGATTCAATGTAGAATGCATTTCATAAATACGGATATATTGCAATTTTGTCATTATTTACACAAGAATAGTTGGTCTTTGTATCGTATTAGTTTTTTGAAACGTAGAATGTCTTCCCCATGTAAACTACACCTTGATATATTGAAACCTGCTGTATAGCATCACAATTTGCATCAAAAAAATGTCTTTTGTGGTATTATTTTACTGCAAAATTGTGAATACATACAAGTTTTTGTAGTTTCAAGTTGCTGCCAAATAAAAATTGCACCCTGTGAAAAGAATTGAATTCATCATGACCTGAACAGTAAGCTGCAGTTTGTAACAAGAGACTAATACAGTTTATTACTTATTAACTATACTTACCCTTGTAGTTTGAACATACTTTTTCTCTCAGTAGAAACTACAAGGCTAGTTAAACAAAATGGGCACTTCAGCCCTATGCTCACCTATTGCAACTTGGGATTGAACCCAATATTGTTGTCTTCTTGTGCTTGTCCTGATATATATATCATCATAAATGCTGATGTTATGTTATGAATTGATTTACATCTGATATCTAAATCCTTTCATTATTTATGTTTAAGATGCTTGCAGAGCTGAACTCTATAGATGTATGTGTCGATTCTTTGTATTGTAATTTGTCATGATTCGTCGATGGCTTCATGTACTTACACGTTCTCTCCTGCTGGTCTTGATGTGGCTAATGTGTCTTCCATAACCCTCGTAACTCATTTCTTGATCACTTGTGACATTAGCTTGTGATTCACCGCACCTGTTGGCAGGGGTAACATTAAGGCTCAAAACAGGGGTCTGTTTTCACCCTGAACATGCAAAATCCCCAAAAATGGGGGGTGAAAATAACTTTTCGGGGGTGAAAAACATTTTTTGGCCATATAGCGATTGTAGGCTACAGGCTCAAAATTTGGGGTATGATTTCACCCGGAGCTTTCAAAAAGTCCCAATATGAGGGTTGAACATTTTAATTTTGCGAGATCATTCACCCCCAATCGGGGGTTAACTTAATGCTACCCCTGCCTGTGAGATGGATGCAAAGCTTTTTTTATACTAGAACATGAGCTGTAGATGCTATTTTAGAGAGTCTGGTCGAGAAACATTGTTTACGTACATTGTATAACCAATTCAAAAAAGTCTGGTCTATTCCTGCTAACGTGTGTGGATGGATAGTTTTTCATAATCCGTAGATAAGTACTGTGAAGATTTTGACGCATTTTTAAGGTTATACCAAAGTAAAGTAGACAGGATATTTGTAAATAACCATCAAATCTTTATATTTGACCTCATGGAGAGAAAAAACCCATTTAGAATCTATGTGAAAAAATATCCACTTTCAACAGGATTTCACTACAGAAAACCAAGTGTTCTTCTAAATCATTACTCATCAGTTTTCCTGGTTTAAATAGTCTGGCTGGGCCTGTTCCTGATCAATCGCTTTAAATACTTGAATTACAGTGTCACTTGTAAGGTGCGTAAATTACACAATCACTGAACTCCATAAAATGGACTCCCTCATTCACACGCACACACAGTAAAACTTTGTTCCTCACACTGAAATTCACACAATTCAGGGCCTGGTGATCTTTGTTTCGTAAGTGTGTTAGTCCACTCAGGAACAAATCACATCAACAAAGATGTCAGTTTTTTTACCACACGCACACTGATTTCACATACTCTACACATTTAATTTGCACTGGGAGCATGTGCCCCCTTATTGTGTGTTGCACTCATGTCACTTACAATTATCTGTTAAAGCCACCTCTTTTTGTTGTTTCTGATTTTATCAAAATCACCTAGACAAATATAGAACTGAAGAAAAAGAAAATATAATAATCTTGTCAATCAAAAGGCAAATGACAACATCAACGCAAGGTGACATGAAAACAACTGTGTGCAGTGAAAATTAAAACAAAAAGTAGGTAGGTATTACTGTGTAGAATATATCGAATGTTGAAATTAAGTTGCCTCTTTTTTAGGTTTTTTTTTAATTGTACATTTAATATATTTTGTTTGAATTGAACTGATGTTTTGCAAAAAAATCATTCAGTGACAAAATGAAATTGAAAATATTCACAATTGTTTTAATGATGAAATTGTATGCATTATTCATTCAACCATATTGGTCAGAGAAAGGAATTACATAGTAGTTTATTATATGGCTTTTAGGATAGGAGCCCTAATATTCAACCAAGGCAGTTACCGTTATTGATACAGCCTTGTAAAATTGATGAAATTGTACTTGTTTTCCAACACCAGATTATTTATGTAATTGCTATCTATGTTAAATGTATTTTTTAATTTCTGTTGTGGTTGAATAAAAATGAATGCAAGATTTAACATTTTGTTCTTTGAATCTTTGTTATTTTGAAGTACTTTGCTCCGCTATGTATGACCCCAGTGGTGTGTCCAAAGGCAATCATTCAGGGAAATAGCACCTCGGTCCGTGTAATTGCAATTTTTAATGGGTTTATTTACTTTCTATCACTTTGGCTAAAAAGGTTTACATTTCACCTGATGAACCACTTGTTTATTATAAAAATAAAGAGTAATAATTTAGCCATAAGTGATTGAATCCCATTTTAGGTGCACTGCTCCCACCACCACCCATTCACCCCATGTGTCCTTAAGGCAAAAAACAAAAGTTGACTTGCCCTTTCCGACCGACCCAAATTTTCGGAAATCTAGGTTCGCTATTTTTTTTCTTCTTCTTTAAATGCAAAAAAGCACATAACAATAAAGAAAGATGAAAACGTGTTTTTGAGTAGAATCTGCTTGTTTAAAAAAATATATTTTAAAAAATCTGACCGTCCGACCCAGACTCTGGTCCTGAAAGGGCAAATCAACTTTTTTGGGGGCCTAATTAAAGATAAAGAAATATCTGCATTAGAATTTTGTCTTATCATATTCCTGCCCAGGATAGTCTTCTGGAAACCCAAGGCAATATTCACAAGGAAAAAAGCCTCATGTTTTTGGTCAAAACTTAAAACCGATTATAATGTAACAATTCTCTCACATTGTCAACATTTTGTTTAAAATACTACATATTTATGAATTCAGATTTAACTGATATTGTTTAAAGCAGAAATAGACGGAATGAAATAAATTAAGGATAATTGTACACAATTTAAAAACCTTTTTGTCCCTTTCTGATTTACGACCAGAATTGACATTGAATGTATTTAGATAAAAACCTATATATGATTTGGGTTTGTGATGTTTATGTGGAATTACAAAGTAAATACATGTGCAGGTGTTTAATTAAATCCTTCCATGTATCGTTATTGTTAACAAGGTTTTGTGTTTTTTGTATATGAAGTGCAAATGTGGACAATAGCCCAACACACATTAACAAGGTGAATGAACTGAGTGATTAGATATGGTATGTGTTATATTAAAATTCTGGATTAGACTAATGATAATCATCTAAACAAATACATGAAGTTCATTGCACTACATACTTTTGAGGGGGGGGGGGGGGGGGAGTCTGTTATTTCTAATGAACATATCAGGCTGGACTACAGGGTGTCCCAGATATATTTAGCTGTGTTTGATAGAAATAATAAAACCTGCAACATACAGTGGACATGATCCTACTCACTCCGGCGACTTCTGTCGGGCATTAACGATGGCTCTCCAGACACGCCTATCTTCCATGCAGGTCTTTATCTCAGCAGGTCACATTCCAAAGTTTGAGTTGCATAACTCCAATGGTTCTATTTTTAGAAGCACAAGGTCACGATACATTTGCCCATTGAGTAGTACACAGACTGGTTGGTGGTTAACCACCTTTGGCAGTAATTCACCACATTTTAGCCTATAATTTCTAAATGGAACATTTCTGGCCCCTAAGATTTTACAGACATAATGAGAAAAATATGGGGATGCTTCTTATATCAAAAAACCTGGATGTGAAAAAAAAATCATTTGGGGCAAAAGGTGGTGTGTTTTTTGCACAAAAATATGTCATGCGATAAAAATAAACCAAAAATGCGCGACTATGTTGCGCTTTTCGATGTTAACACATTTCTTATTTAATGTCAAAACCATCATTTTTCATTAAATACTAAATTCAAACTAAACAAGGTCTAGAATAAACACTTCCACAGTAATACAGTTTATTAATTTTTGGTAAACAGACAACTTTTGAAAAACGTGCTGTGGGATGAAAAAAAGGTTATATATAGGCCTAGCGCATTTTCCTTATCCCTAGATTCACCTCACACCACTACATACTATGGCCAACGATTGTGTTAAATCAGTCAAGCTGAACAATTCTACCTTCATGCTAAATTTCATACAATTTTACAATTGATAGTTCAACCTTTTGTTAATTCTGTATTAAAGGCATATTATGTGTTTTTTTCCAGGGAACGCCCTCAACACCGAAAAAAAAAATTGAAAGCAGATTTTCTTGCAGATTTACATTTCTGATCATAAATCGTACATACATTCCAAGTTACAGGGCGATACGATTCTTAATTACTTCAAAATCATGGTTTTAGAGTGAAAATAAACAAATAAACTGTCAGATTTCCGACAACTTATTTTACTCTAGTCTAAATTCACTCTAAAACCATGATTTTGAGGTAATTGGGAATCGTACCACTCTTTAACTTGGAATGTATGTAGGCCTACGTTTTATGATCAGAAATGTAAATCTGCAAGAAAATCTACTTTCTAAAAAAAATCATGAATAGAGGGCGCTCCCTGGAACAGATCACATAATATGCCTTTAGCACAAATATTTTACTTCACAAACATAAACAATTGACACCAATCAACTTTTTAGTGGACATTGAAAAAGGACACAGCATTTCAACAGACCTTTAGTTTTAACTGAACATGGATGGTCAGTGCTTTTTAAGATTTTGAAAAGAGATAATTTCGGTCAAACTTAGAATTTTGTTACCAAATTGTCTGTAATTTTTGTCAGAAACACTAAGAAAGCTAAATTATAAATAGAATGTGTATGTTACCCGGATACGTACATTGTAGATGTTACAATCATTAGCTCTCTGTCCAAAACTACATTAAAACAGCAGGGGGTGCTTGTATGAAGAGTAGAATTGACAATATAATAACTCATATTACATTTTATATTTAAACATATCCTATAGGCTATTATTAGAGATGAGTTCCCACCATGATTATTTCAATTCTGTAATCAAAACAATGATTTACTGTGGTAGGCCTAATAGTAATAACACCGATGGGTACGTATTAATGAATTCCCTTTTATATCTACACTCAGCCTAGCCTTAGGGAATCCTTTTATAGGGAACTCAAAGCTCTTGAAAATGTTTGCTGTAGTTATTGGCACTGCACATGTTAATTATTCTGCCATGATGCAATATTTTGGACTGCTGATCGTGAAATCATATCATGCAATCATAGTCATGCAATATTGACAATAAATCAGTCCACGAAGCAATGGATTAAAGGTACATATGTGCATGGGGAAAACTGCTGTGTATTTTATGCTAATTATTTAAAAGTTGCCTCGGTGTTTAATAATTAAATTGACAGCTCTGTTTCAAGTCGTAAAATGAGTTTAAATTACATCCATGTGTTCGTAATGTAAACCACAGCACTAATGCAATATAATTACATTGCATATCTATCTCGATTTGTAGTTGTAATGCAATTCCGATGTAGCCAATTTTACTATAAATAGGAAAATGGAGGAAATTTAATTTTAGAAACTGGATTCAACTCGCTGACCTTTGAACTTTCTGCATGCGTTTCCAGAAACGAAAACAACAATATTTTGTTCTTGCTAGAAAGAGTCACGAGCAGCCAACATAATGTCGAATAAAGTCGTCCCAAACGTTCGCACATTCGGTCGATTTGACATTCTAGGTTTCCTAGATGATTCCCTGGATTCGGGCGGTTCCGGAGATGAAGTGAATAAACAGCCTAACAAGCCAAAAGAAGAAAAGGGAAAAGCAAGTGGTGGTGGCCAGCAGAGCAGCGCCAAGAAAAGGTCAAAGAAGAAGAAGAAACATCAGGCAGAAAATGCAGAGGTTTGATATTTTGTTTCATGTGAACTTCTGTTTATGATGGTTTCATTGATATGGATGCTACAAGTTTTTACAACCTGTTTTAAATAATATGAAAGCCCGGGGTGCTCAGTCAGTGGTCATAACAAGACTAGAGGGTAGGTATCAGGTGCGTCCAACAGGACTTTCAAAAAGCTCCCTCCTAAACCTATTAAAATTGCGACCGAAAAAGTACCCAAGTGGAGATGAGCTAGTACTTTAGTGTAGGCTAGTAGGCCTAGTAGTATGCCCTCTGAGCAATTTCCAATACCCTAAACTAAAACAAGTAGTGAACATATCATATTTTGAAACCCTAAACAAGTATTCAATTAGTGTGATACCCTATTAAAGCAAGTAATTTGTATAGTTTTAACCTACCAAGTATGATACATTTCAAACACAACACATTGTCGATCACACTCACAGCGTATACGATTCCCCAGCATCCCTTGCGACTGGGGCGTATTGTGTATAACCGCAACATTCGCGATAGCAAGTGCAAATTGTGTGCAGTAAAATCGAAAGATGTGACGTACTTGTAAACAAATAGGTGATTGACGTATCGCAGGCGCTAATCAACAAGACCCCACTGTTTTGGAATGCACTGCATGCGAGGACATGGCACACGCTCAACCTTTGTATGATCGCGACTCGAATGATACCAGATACAAATCGATATTGAAATTCATAAATATTCATAGTTTTAATATAGATATTAAAATAAAATAAAAAAATCCTACCTACCGACCCAATTTTTTGTCAGCATGTTACCGGAAACAAACGATTATTTTTGTTTGGCCTTACAAGTTATACAGATACAAAATTTAACAAACGCTAGCTTAAAAAAAGTTCAATTCAGACAGCAGCAGGCAATGGCAGGGCAGTAAGTAGCGTATCTCCGGTGGGGTGTGGGGGGGGGGGGGGGGGGGTCAGGGGTGTGCCCCCTTACAGACCCCAACCCCCCGACCTACACTCTTAAGTGTAGGTATCATAATAATTAATATCATAAATATTTGTTGCACATTGTTTATTCAATTTTTGATGAGGCATTATTTGAATTTTGAAGTGTACATGTACTTTTGCAATACAAGCAAGAGTTTCTGAATGAAGTTTGTGAAAAAATACACATTCGATATCATAATCATAGTACAATTAACTTTGGTCACAATTATCGTAACTGAGTGCAATTGCATGGACCCAGATGGGGCCAGACGGTGCCCAGATATGAACTTTTTATATAATGGGTGTGTGGTACTGTGGTTACGGATGTCAACAGGCAATTTGATTAGTTTTTGGCTGATTTTTCAGCCGATACGCACAAAAGGGGGGGGGGGGGTGTCAAAAAAAAAGTGTCCCATGAGTTAGGAAATTAATTAAAAATACATACCATGTTCTTTTGTTTTGAAAATGGAATGTTGGCAATACACTTGATCTCATTGAATTTCACCACCTAACTACTGAGATTATGATCAATTCAGTATTACAATAGGGCAAATCTCACTTTGACCACTATTGAACAAGAAAATTACTTTCAATTGAAAAAACTACCTGTATGATTCCGATTATGATTATAGGATGTCAATTTATCGTTTAGTAAACGTGTAAATACTTCAATCTCATTGGTTCCACCTCCAACCATATGCCATGAGGGAAGTGGGACGGTTGAGCGCTCACAAAACCGGTTTAACCCGCCAAAGTCTGGTCCGCAGCCCAGAGACATAAGAGCATAAAATTATCTACATGTACACAGATGAAGAAGATGAAGAAAAGCTATATTATGCAACACGGTGATTTTTCCCAATAGTCATTTTCAACGAGAACTACATCAGGATTGCTCATCTTAATAAGGGTGAAATTACGGCTCCGAAGGTGACTACACTGGTAATCTACCAATGAATTATAAATTACCTATGGTTTGTGCCATATCACATGCCAAACCATAGGTATTTTTCCGTATTGTGTGAACATGCAGGGGATAACTAATAGTATTGTTTAAAATACATGTCTAAAATTCAAATATTCTGTGGTTTGTCATGGATTATGTATGAAAATATGTTTTTACAAATCCCATTATCCAATTGAGGGTGCAGCCTCCAACACATCACTGAATAACAAGAGGGAGTGGAAACAAGTGAAAAAGCAAAGTCAAGTAAAAAGCAAAGTCAAGTAAAAAGCAAAGTCAAGTGACGTTCTGATGTCAGAGTATATTCCAACAATCACAGTTCATCAGTGTAATTGATTGCAAGGCTCTGGCTTAAAGGCCAAGTAAAAAATTGGTGAAGAAGGGCCTTATTATTTGTTATTACACTGGAAATTATGAGCGTTTACTTTTGGACAAACTAAAAGTAAACTAAAAAGTAAACACAATACTAAACACTTATGTGAGCCCAACAACTCAGCTGTTTTCCACCCAGCCTCTAATCAATAACTGTTCCATTAAATCACAGATGGTGGAAACATCTGTGACTATATTCACTCACTTGGAGCGTGCTTTGAGGTCAATTGGGTGCAAAATGAAAGAAAAGTTTAGTTTTTAGTTTACTTTTACGTCTACTTTTTTGTTTAGAATTGCGTTTACTTTTGAGTTTACTTATAGTTTGTCCAAAAGTAAACGCTCATAATTTGCAGTGTTATGTCAACTGATTTAGATGGATAGCAGCTTAGGCTCTTATAACTCAATGTTGAGTTTCCCGTCGCCCCCGCCCGCATTATGATTTTGGGGCCGAAAATCTGAAAATAATTCATTATTTGTAAAAAAATAAAATTACAAATCTTTTTATTTTTTTAAAAATTTCAATCTTTTTTCCGGAAGTAAAACAATTACATTTTATGACCCATTATATTTGACCAGAAACAACTCATATGTTACCCCTTGACCCACACCTAAACAATGGTAAATTATAATTTAAGATCCTAAAAAGTACATTTGTATTCATGAATTGAAAGTATGACTTTGAAGGACCGTTCTCACCAGTGTCAAAATATCACAATTTAAGTAACAACATCTAAATCCAGTAAGTTATGTACATTTTGTTAGACCTGATGGTATAATTATAACACTGGAAAGATTTGTAAATGTTTGTGGAATCTATTTCAATTTTTGAACAATTATTTTGAAGTTCAAATTCAAAAATTATAATTTAAGACCCTAAATTACTAAGTATTATTTTGATTGAAAGTACAATGTATGACTTTTGAGGACCATTTTCAGTGTAAATAATACATTTTATCTAAATCTAACAACATCTAACCAAATTCAGTAAACTATTTATTATTGATAGCATGAGCTATCTCAGGGTCATTTTTAGGTCGTCCGTAGGAAGAGACCTTATGGCAGCATCCTTCGTGTGTAGTCTGTGTGTGTAGTCTGTGTGTGTAGTCTGTGTGTGTGTCAACAATTTGGTATACACTTTTTGGTATACACTTTTTGTTACAATTTGGTATACACTTTTTGTTTTGTCCATTTCTTTTCCATACAATGTCCAATTGCAATCAAACTTCGGTCATAGATGCAACATGGGAACCTTCATATGTTAATGAGGTCAAAGGTCACATACCAAGGTCAAAGGTCATCCGAGGTCAAGATGTATATGTAAAAGTGGCTGCATATGTAAAATTGATTACATTTGTTCATTTCTTTTCCATACAATGACCAATTGTAACCAAACTTTGGTCATAGATACAACATGGAAACCTTCATATGTTAATGAGGTCAAAGGTCACATACCAAGGTCAAAGGTCATCTGAGGTCAAGATGTAAATGTAGAAATGGCTGCATATGTAAAATTGATTACATTTTTCCATTTCTTTTCCATACAATGTCCAATTGCAATCAAACTTCGGTCATAGATGCAACATGGGAACCTTCATATGTTAATGAGGTCAAAGGTCACATACCAAGGTCAAAGGTCATCCGAGGTCAAGCTGCATATGTAGAATTGATTACATTTGTCCATTTCTTTTCCATACAATGACCAATTGTAACCTAACTTTGGTCATAGATACAACATGGAAACCTTCATATGTTAATGAGGTCAAAGGTCACATACCAAGGTCAAAGGTCATCTGAGGTCAAGATGTAAATGTAGAAATGGCTGCATATGTAAAATTGATTACATTTTTCCATTTCTTTTCCATACAATGACCAATTGCAACCAAACTTCAGTCATAGATACAACATGGACACCCGCATATGTTAATGAGGTCAAAGGTCGCATAGAAAGGTCAAAGGTCATCTGAGGTCAAGATGTAAAAATTAGTACACTTTTTTTTTGTCTCTTGTTCATTTTTTTTTTGTCTCTTGTTCATTTTTCCATACAATGACCAATTGCAACCAAACTTGGGTCACGGATGCAACATGGAAACATTCATATGTTAATTAGGTCAAAGGTCACATACCAAGGTCAAAGGTCATATGAGGTCAAGATGTAAAATTAGCTGCATATGTAAAATTAATTACATTTAAACAGGTGAAGTACAATTGCAACCAAACTCCAGGATGTTTATTTTATTTTTTATATCCTGGATCCGCTAGTGGTCTAACCTCTTTCTTTCTAGATGCCTGTGGTTTGAGATCCACCTTGTTTTTAATCTACCCTATAAACGGACGACCTATTTGGGACCGCTGTCCCTATTTTTACATTTTACATTACATGTTTCAACCCTCAAGGTCGTTTTTCTCATTTAATGCAATTTTTGAAGATACACCCTTTTGCCAGATCAGATCGTACACTGTTACGAAGTGTAAATGTGTGATGTAATTTGTAAACAATCAGTCTGGAACGTGTCATGTGGCGAGTAAACTCGATGAATGAAGTGAGTTTATCAATTTAAACGTATCCAAATACGGAATACTACGTGATTAAATGGCGTGAAATGGACCATTTACATCACTAATAATAGTAAGTTAAAATCAATCGGAACTTCGGAAGGAAATACTGAGTGTCCCGAGTTAAAAATGTTGTGTAGCAAGTTTGCTATGCATGCACAAATGTGCGTCGCAGTTGTGCTTGATTGTGGCGCAAACTGCAATGCGATACCGGTTAACACACACCCTGATTATGACTTACTAACGAATACCATGTTAAATATGCTGGGCATTGTGAATTGAGCTCAACAATAAAGTCAGAAGAGTGATTAATGGATGGCGCTCCACCAGTTTCTATCTACGCTATGTTTACCATACTCGTGCAGTGAGGTTGGAAAATATTCCAGTGAAAGACCCAGCATTATGCTGATGTATGAGTGATGGGATTTGTCATTGATTTTTTTTGTTGATATTTTTGATTTGATAATGATAGAAAAGGTTTAAAATACGTGGACAAAAACCGAGAAAAAAAATCAGAAATTTCATTATAGTTTCCCGTCACATTTTTTTCAGCTTATGAGGCAACTATTTCATTATTCATTATTCATTATTTTCAAGATTTTATTATTTAACCTTTTTACGAACACGTAATTCAGTATCCTAGTTTATTTATTATGCATATCAAATACCAAAAGGGCTCCACTTTGGAATGAATAGAGATATTTGACCATCCATATAAAATATTTATTAAAATTCAGTAAACAATATGGTCCATGTGGTAGTTCTCTTTGAAATACAGCTTTCAAAGAAAAAATGGACAGAGTTTCGACTCGTATATCGTACCGATTTATGATGATATGATCGTGACCGAAGTTGACCGAAAAATGTAATATTGAATCAAATATTGCTACATTTCTGATGCATACAGCAGAATTGAGGCAGACTACTGAACTTTGTTCACCAAAACTATAAGAAGCTAAAAACCCTATTGTATCCATGCGAGCGAGTCTACATCACTTTCAAAAATCCCGCGTCAATTCAAAGGATAGACTGAATGGATTGTATGAATGCTGTGAATGACGACGCGTGGTTGATTCCTTTCCGTAAAGCCGACCGAATCCTGTGCAAGGCCTGATAAACAAGTGACATCAAAACCGCTTTAGCATGGTAGGGCTATCGGTAAGGTTAAGTCTGCATAGCAAACTGGTTTTTATTTCAATTGCACATCAATTGAATTATTTAACATTTGAATACCTAAATTCAGTTAATTATCATGGGAAGAGAAGTGTTACCTGTTAAATTATATAACATTAACAATAAAATAATAAAAAGTCTGGTAGCTGTTTAGGTCCTTCGATCATATCAACAGGAAATGTAATTACCTCAGTGTTTTCCTATCATTCCAATCCAGAAATGGTAATACATACTAAATTTGTGTTTCCTAATAATTTATTTTACTTCCTCGAAAGGAATGAGTTCTGGTAGAAGGTTTATGCATGCTGAAGCTAATTGAACATATAATTAGGGGCATGCCACTCTACTAGGCTGAGTAAATTGAAAAAATAAAATAAAATATAGTTCTGTCTGCCATTTAGTGCCTTATGCCTAAAATTTCAATAATCTAAATGAATTTAATTTTCAAGGCCATTGACTTGAGTAATTGGACATCAATTTATCTAATGGTAAAGATTGCTCCCCCCCCCCTCTCTCTCTCCCCCCTCTCTCTCTCTCTCTCTCTTGGCTAAAGCCCACATTCCTCCGTGTTCTAAAACCGAAATTCTGTGTTCTAAAAATGCAGTATGCCATGTTTTTCAATTTTTCTCAAATGGCAGGCATAAAACATACAAAACATGTACCGTTACGTCCGTTACCGTACTGTACAACACGGGTGTCTATAGTCTCTCTGTATCAATGTTTTCAATAGAAACCAGGTATTTTATCGTGTAGAAACAACCAAGATAGGGCATGCAAAAGAGATGATTTTCCAAACCTTTAATCAATTGATCGATGATACAGACATGCGCGGTACGTGTTGTGGCAATGGATTTACATAATATTTGAAATGTTTAAAAGTGTTATACAAGGTCATAGTCCAGAATGTGTGTGAGCAAGTGGAGTGAATTATTTGCTATTTATAGCGCAAACAAATTTTTAGAGGATTATTTGAGCAACTGCATAATGCAATGCGCACCTAATGGCAATAGAGTATCACAACACTATGTGAGCAAGATTTGTGACAAGACAAATCAGTTCCAAATTGGCGAGAATACTCGGTATTTATCTCTTAGCGCGCAAAAGTAATCCAAGCGTAATAGTTTGTGTATTGAATTTAGCAGTAGCTACCAAATTAATATTAATGTGGCATTTTTGCCAGGGTATCAAACAAAGTACACAGAGACCTTTAATGACAGATGTTTAACTCAAATAGTGCTATACCATGTTTGTTTATTCAACCAACTCTATGCAGTGATATCAGAGCGTATTTCAATGATCGCACCTCATTATCTCATGTGTGATTGTAAGTATCCACAAAATCAAAGAATTCCAGCACTTGCGCATACAACTGCTGTATCAATTTTGAGACTACCCTCTCCTGCCACTGCACAGAGAGTTACATAAATACACTATAGATAAAAACTTTCAGAGGCTAATTATTAGCCTGGTCCAAGCATTTAGAATGAGTCTCTGGGACCCAAGCGTTTTTCTGTACAGACCGACCGTATACAAAAATGTTATACAATTTCTTCTGATTGATATGTTAAGTTAACCCATGTGCTTAGAGACCGCATGCCTCATGCTAAAACGTTGGAAATTGCTTCCCCTTCCCCCTTCCCTCGTCCCCCTTACCCCACCCCTCCCCCCCACACACACAATGCAATTTGATGGTTCAGTGTGTGCTGTTGACATAGATAGATGACATCTCTCATAAAACCCACAGTGGCCTCACATCCATGGCTGCAAGACCTGGCTTCTCTAGGCATAGTTTTATTTCATCATCATATTTTTTTTCTCAACCTGCTATAAATCATATCCTAATCCTAATGTCATTGTAACTCTCTGTTCTCCACCTGTAGTTACGCAACATGGCCTTTACAAAGATCGCCACCGTACCCGGCGGTAAAAATCGGACACAGAGCAACAGTTCTACTGAAGCTGGTAACGTAGCGGGGCTGTCTAATTTCCAGAGCAGCACTCCAACAGATCCCAGCAGGATGCAGCCAGAGGGAGCAGCTACCACTGCTGGAACAGCGGCGGAGAAGGGCGAGAAAAAGCCAGAGCAGTGGGAACAGTGGAAAGTACAGGACCGAGGGGTGAGTATTTATGGGATGGCTATTGTTTTGATAATTACCATATAGTTGTGAGCCTATATAGAGTTCTGTTTGCCCATCCGTTCACACACGAAAGGCATCACAACTAGTGTGAAAATCTAATGGATGCAACAAGTCTCCAAGTAAGTATTCATGGACCTGGGCCCTATTGCATAGAAGATACGATTACTCTTAAGGGGGGGGGTGGACTCTCAGGTACAGCCTCGGTAAAACTGCCGTAACTTCTTCATTTTTCATTTAATCTAAAGACATCAAAAAAAGTAACGCGGCTGTTGTAAAAGCACCTATAATTTTAAAATTGTTACTCATATTCTAAAAATGAGAACACCAGGAGACGGACAATTTAATTACGGTGATTTTGACACCTTGTTTGTTAAAATCGATAAAGTATTGTTGTCGCGGTATGTGCTTACACTTACAGATAAAAAGTGCCATTTCCATTGTTGCATTAACTCCTATTGAACTTTCTGATTCAGCGTGAAGATAATAGCGGGAATTTTGATTAGCTGTTCTTGTTGTGCTGTAAACTTGATTAGCATAATCCGGGACAAATTTAATGGGGATGACAGGCGTACTTCTTTACAATTAAAAAGGATGAATTTAAAACTCCAAATGCTCAGAAGGTCCGAAAAGACAGACAGGACAGGTCATCGCCATGGACAAACTATCAAAATTCCCCCTATTATCTTCACGCTGAATCAGAGAGATCAATAGGAGTTTAATAATGCAACAATGGAAATGGCACTTTTCATCTGTAAGCACATACCGCGACAACAATACTTTATCGATTTTAACAAACAAGGTGTCAAAATCACCGTAATTAAATTGTCCGTCTCCTGGTGTTTTCATTTTTAGCTTACTACAGGAAGCTTAAGCGACCCGACGCGAAAGGTCACGGTATAGGTCAAGGGGAAAGTGCGACTGTGAAATATGGTTTTATCTCGGTCACACAAGTGGTATTTGTCGGGAAATGTACTTGAGATGGTGAAACAATATGATCGCATGAATATGTTATAAAATGAGTTAGATTGCCATTCGACAAACTTGGTAATTTTTCGTTATTTTCTTTATTGTCAAAACTGTATTGAAAATACGTGTAAATCGGTATGACATCAAATTTGATTAACACACGGCATGCATGTATCATGATGTACATGCGTGTTTGTCTCATTGTGATTGGCTTACTACAGAAATCACGACAGGAGGGGGTTAGAGATCATTATTATTCATGATATAATTATAATAATATGTGACCCGCTCCGACGAAACCAGACATAAGTCGCACAGGATATTTCGAGATGAAGTTGGTCAAATTGAAATGGGGGGGGGGGGGGGGGTTGAAAAATCTGGCGGATATCAATTTTTGTTTTTCGTCATTTTTTGATTCTTCAATATGTATACTTTAACCCTCAGTTAAACAAAATCAAATTTATTGGTGAGGGAGGAAGTACAAAAATCATGCCTTTATTGAGGCAAACTGTGTCCTAAAGTGGTGATTTATCTTCCAAATACATCGTATTTTCCATAGATAGGCGACACTACTACGCACTGACTTACCTATATAAATTTGGTATCGTTCGAATCATGATCTTGCCATATATGGTAACATTTAATTAATTATGCATCGTATGTCATGAATATTGATCATTTAAAATGGTAAACAAATCTGACAGCTGAACTGCTTCAACGACGTTTGTGGAACCCAAAGCCAGTTCTTTCCACTGTAAAGCTTTCGATATCGTTAATTTACAGTAAAAGTAAAATTCTGAAAACGTTCGCAGATAAAAAAAATGACTACGAGTGAGTCGAAAGGCTGATATAGCCTAGACGTGAGTACAAAATAAACCAAATATAAAATGAAAAGGGGTACTTTAAAATAAATAATACATTATCGTCCAACCCCGCCTGAACGTTCCTCATACGGTTCTCCTACTAAAAAAGGAACCCAAGAGTATGGCGGCGCTCACATCGGCAGAGCGGTGTGTTTACGTACGCACGATGTTGCTCTAAAATTCGCTTCATTGTGCACATTTGGTTGCACTTATGAAAGTTTTATGCATTTTGGTAGTACACAACATTATTCTGATGGTAAATCTTGAACGAATCACGATTTTAATATGTAATGTTAATGTCCGGAAGCTGATTAAAACCGGTGCAGATTTGACAATAATAAATGAAGACAACACAGAGAAGTACAAATCTACAGTACACTTTGGTGGACATTTAGTATATTTTATTGCGTTTTCACTTCCTCGAAAATCTGGACTACCAATTTTCGTAAATCCCGAGTCCCGCCCGAAAAACAAAATCGAGTCCCGGGAGCCACTAATTCCCGAAAATCCCAGCCTATGCCTATATAGCCTAGGCTATAGCCTATAGGTAGGCATGTTCATAAAATTTTGAAAATAAAATTATCTCTTTGAAAATGGAATACATGGAAACAAAGTACTTTACAATAAAAAATTATGGTTCAACCTTGTCTGCAGGCTGAATAATAAAAAAGTTATAACCAAAAGTAGTTTGCCTCATATTGCTGAAAACTGGTCAAGTCATGCACATTTTAAATCATTTTAGGTAAAAAAGGGTTTACTTTCATGATGTCCAGTTGCATGTGTGGGGTTATTTAGACATCAGTGAATACACCCAGCTTGTTTCGTACTTTTCCGATGGATTTAAAAGCGGTAAACATGGAGTTTTCTACATATTTAAAAAAAAAAAATTCAAAAAAAATGTCGCCCTCTATAGTCAATTATATGAACATCCCTACTATAGGCTATGATGTATGGTTATACCTGAGATGGTCTCAGGTTATACTATTTTGATATCAGAGGAAAAGCCTATCTTATTCTCAATATTCCCCTAAACCAATCACCTCGGTAGATGTTATTGTTACTTATTGAACCATCCAGAAGAGAACGCCAATTCGCCAACTGGTTTTTGTGGCATTACCAAAGTCAAAGTGGCGCACCATTTAAAAGGCCAAATAAAAAATAGTAGTTTCTCTTCCCCGCGCGTGCGCATCCATTTTGGCCGCCGCGTCCAAAAAATAAGGTTTTTTTCAACAACAAAAAAAAATTCCATTTTTTTTTTTTCAAATTTTTTTTCAAATTTTTTTCTTCAATTTTTATTTTTTGAATGTTCTCAAGATCACACTGATGTTGTAAATGGAGAACGTGTCAATATTTAAAAAACAATGTTAAAATCAAAGAACAACAAACTGTTAATTATCAAAACATGATACAAATTAAACTGTATCATCAGATGATATAAATAAACCGTAGGTAGGTGTTTTAAAATACCAGTGTGGTCTTCGGAACATTTGTTTGTCGTTTTTGGCTGGAACTGATTTATTTATCAAGATATTCCTGAGACCACACTGATATTTTGTAAATCTAGAATACACATCTTTTCTTATTTAGCTTTGTAGTCCTGAAAGAGAAAAAATAGAGAATAAATCCTTGTGTTATATTAAAATAAACATGTGAAATATCGCGAGCAGTTTCCAGTATGTACCCATTTTAAGGTTATAAAGCTAGTCTTAGAAAAGTGGCAGCCATTTTGAAGCAAAAACATTTCCACCATGTTGGAATAAGCGAAACCAGTTGGGGAAAAAGGGGCATTCGCCATTTTGGGAAAGAAAAAAAAATAACCTCATCTTCTTTTTTCACAAAGTTAGCACGAGAAACTAGTTTTATTTTTACTTGGCCTAAGATCCAGGGGCCATGGGAGTTTGGTGACCTGTAAATATTATTATTTTCATTAAATGATGCATATTTTCATAAAATAGGTGTTGTATTTTGCCATTGTTATGTACCCAAGTTATTCATCTCTGTACATATTATTTATTGAACCTTCACACATTACAAAAGAGATCAATCATCTACCATTAGGTCACATCATTTAATATCCAAGATGTTTGGCAATATTTTGTTTTAATACCAGAAAGAGACTATTCTTGATCTTATGAAATCTCAACCGAAGCATATAGAAGGGCAAATGTGCTTACACGGTGAACGGTGAATGCATAATAATATAATACTAGGCGGTCACCCGGGGTTTGTCGGTTCTCGGGTTTGGGCGGTCACCCAGGGTTTGTCGGTTCTCGGGTTTGGTGGTTTGTAGAAGGCATGCATAAAGCCCAATCGGACAAACTTGAAAATTCGACCCTTAGACGACCTTTGACCCCGGACGACCCAAGAAAAGCAAAGCCGTTTTATTTTTTCCACGCTCGACTCGTATTCGGGCTTCCCGTCACCGAGTTTAAGCCCGATCAGACAAACTTTGAAAATTCGACCCCTAGACGACCTTTGACCCCGGAACACCAGACAAACGCTAACACATTTTATTTTGGCATCGAGCATTGTGATCAACGAGTTTAAGCACGATCCGACCAACTTCAAAAAGTTGACCCCTAGATGACCTTTGATCTCGTACGCACTAGCGAATGCGAACTTGCTCTTGCGGGGACCGAGCTGCACCCACCCACCAAGTTTGAACGCCGCCCGACCCCGGGAAGGCGACGAAAAAGCGCGCACATACAGACAAACAAACAGACAGAGAGTGGCGTATTATAATATAGATAATTCTGGTTTCATGTAAGGTATAATATGGATTCGAGCTTTGCATCATTTGTTATATGCTGGACAGATTATAGTGGTTTACAATATGAAGAGGTTTTTTGCAAAAGGGCCTGCATCCACTTTGGCTCTTACTGAGAAAAAGTCAAAAAAACTGTTTCTAAATATTCAAGTTGAGCAATTGAAAAACTGAATGGATTATGAAAGAGTTACACTACATACTAATTTAAATTGAAATACATTCCAAATGTGCTAGTTTTCAAGAAAAAATTAAATCATGTTTACATTTTTTGAAAATTTGGATGTAGGCCTAGGCCCTTTTGCAACAAAACTCCATCTGTTTGTACATAGAGAAAAAATACCACACAAAAAAATCATTTATTTTAATCATTTAAAAAAAATAAGTTTGATACAGAAATGTATCTATAGGTCACAATCATATGTTTCAAGGAAATAGAGTCATTTTTTTCTTCAAAAAGACCTACATCTCATTGTAAACAGCCATTGAAGTTGTTGTTTTGTTGCAAAAGGGCCTGTATCCCGATTTAATTCTGGACACAGGCCCTTTTGCAACAAAACAACAATTTCAATGGCTGTTTACAATGAGAAAAAAATTACTTTTTGAAAATGACTTTTTGAAAATGACTTTTTGAAAAATGTCTTTTTGAAAAAAAATGACTTTGTTTCCTTGAAACATAAGATTTTTCCCTATACATTTCTATATCAAACTCATTTTTGAAAAAAATGCACCATAGCCCTTTTGCAACAAAGCTCTTCATAATTATATAGTAGAGTCATTTCCATGAGATCCGTGACCAGTTTTAGGATACCCTGTTTTCTTGATGGATTTGTCAAGATGGACTAATTTTAAGAAAAATTGGACTAATTTTAAGAAAAATTAGCTCCTATATACCTCCCAGAAGTGCGGGCAATAGTTTTTATAGTGCAAAATCTAAAATGGCCGCCATACAGGGGCGTTAAAATTCAAATGGCTTCAATTAAGCTAAAAAGCATACCAAATTGTTCGGCTGACCTCAAAAATTCCGAAAAAATATAGTTTGCCCTACCTCCGATGTTCGGTTAACGAGTTATCGGGTAAAACGTGAAAAGGTCGTTGACCTTTACATACGAGGTCAAAATTTAAACTTGCTCCGATTTTGAAAAACAATATCTCATATTGTTCGTATAATCACAAGGATTCCAGAAATGGTATTTTTTTTGGCCACAGGGAATATTTTGTGTGGGTCAAAAGGTCAAGGTATACTACCGTACGGAACCTGACCTTTTGACCCCTTTGTAAGGTACAACAGACACTCTAGGTGGTAAAAACTATCATTTCTGAAATCCTTGCAATCAGACCAACAATTTGAGATATCATTTGTCAAAATCAGAGCAAGTTTAAATTTTGACCCCATATGCAAAGGTCAACGACCTTTTCACGTTTTACCCGATAACTCGTTAACCAAACATCGGAGGTAGGGCAAACTATACTTTTTCGGAATCCTTGTGGTCCGCCGAACAATTTGGTATGCTTTTTAGCTTAATTGAAGCCATTTGAATTTTAACGCCCCTGTATGGCGGCCATTTTGGATTTTGCGCTATAAAAACAATTGCCCGCAATTCTGGGAGGTATATAGGAGCTAATTTTTCTTAAAATTAGTCCATCTTGGCAAATCCATCAAGAAAACAGGGTATCCTAAAACTGGTCACGGATCTCATAGAAATGACTCTACTAATATAGACATGTGTTATGAGTTATGAATTTTCCCAAATTCTCAGCTGTAGTGAGCTTCTGCATCATTGATGCTCTCGTTAGAATATGAGTAACAATTTAAAAATTATAGGTGCTTTTACAACAGCCGCGTTACTTTTTTTGATGTCTTTATATAAAAGTATACATTTTCTTGAAGGAAAAGGTTCAATGAATCCAACCATGAACATGAAATTGACCATTTTGGAAAAAATTATAAAAAACATGTGTTTTTTTTACCCATTTTAGGTTCGTGCACGATAACTCAAAATATATTTTGTCAAATTTTGTCATACTAGTTTTATTATAATTCTTATAAAATTCTGTAGGAGCTGTATTTTTTTCTTATTATTATCTTCTTCTTTTTTTTGAATTTAGACCAAAAAGTGCCAAAAAATGTTGATTTTCATGATTTTGGAGGTACAAAATCACATTTTTTTGGCACTTTTTAAAAATAGACAAAAGGTACCTTTTGATGTGACATGTCATATTTGTCTCTTTTTTGTTCTTTTTTCAGTTTGTCTCAAACCAGTACGAGCAAGATCTACAGAAGGCCATGCTACAGAGTAAACTAGAATTTGAACAGCAGAAATTAGTAAGTTATGTTCACAGAATTATAAAGGAGAATCCGGACGAAATGTATTGCCCTATCTCTTTATGTGTAACGGGCGCCATTTTGGATTTTCACCATGGGGGAAATTTGGAGTTATTTTTCGAAACTGCTTGGAAAAGAATGAATGAAGGAGCGTGCACGTACTGGAGCCGTGTCTCTCTCTGCGTAAAAGGCAGTCCGTGTGTCCCTGTGCTTCGGCACTAACGCACGACCGCGAGAATATCAATCAGACGTGCCAGTGACGCGTGTAAAGTATTCCCATTGTGATAAAAAAAAGTGACACAAAGTTTCAGCATGTGACGCAATGATCGAACAGCTTTTACAGCATTGTAAAGTATTCCCATTGTGATCAAAAAAGTGAAGGGAAGATTCAGCACACGACGCAATGATCGAACAGCTGTTGCAGCGTTTGAAAAGGGTAAAACTCTGCTTAATTTCCCGCCAAATGACCGTGTGCCTTTTCCTGACTCAAGTTTAACAAAACAACAATTTTAAATCACCTAAAAGAACGGGAAAGGATCGCTTCCGATAAGTAACTTATGATAGAATACATATATTAAACTATTTAAATACTAGAGAAATGAGAAATTCAGTTTTTGAAACAAGTACCGGGTTTACACTGCCCTTAAGTCTATGGTAATGCTGCAACAGTGTGTTTAGATACCATTATATAATCTTGACCCAAGTTGCTCAATCTATGGTATAAAAATGCCTACATGTAATTCCTTAAAGCAGGGGTTCTCAACATTATTTAATGGAGCGCCACAATTATGAAATAAAATGTATGATGAAGCGCCAAATGCATTCATTTTCTTATGTATTTCTTTATGTTTTCGCGAATTTCCAAACGACAGCCACCATTGTGCCAAGCTCCACATTTGTCGCGTGCGCCACTAGTTGAGAAGCCCTACCTTAAAGGTTTTTCCATGGAACAAGATGTGACTAAAAACAAAATTTCCAAAGCACTTATTGGGAAAAAGGTGGAGTGGGGTGGGGTTGGTAAAAAAGTAGATATAGATAATTCAATCAGTCACAATAACGTCAATGGTCAAATGCACACCAAGTACACATTTATAGTAAATTATAAGCTAATAGTCAATTTATGATTGATTCAAATTATGATTGATTCAAATATGTATAATTCATTAAAAATGGCACTTTTTAATAAAGCTGAAGTTGTTGTCAAATGAGATGAATCTGTTCAAATCACACACATACACACACATACGTCAACATTGAGATGATTAAGACCAAACTTCCCTTATCAAATTATAATGCTCAATTTATACTAGCCAGTCGCTGGATAATGGTTGCTGATTGGTTATGCTAATTGCAACGTAAAATAACCCCCCCCCCATTGATTGAAAAAGTATGGTGTTCATTTTGTCATGAGCAACCGATCACTTAAGTTGAAATGAAGTCAACTGGCCACGACCGGTCATTTCAAATCAAGCGATCTCTTGATCGATGTATCGGGAAATCGCAGCAGGTCGCTGTATCATTTTTGAATATGACCTAAAACTCGTCATAGAAGCGACCCGGATCGCGAAGCGACCCGGATCGCGAAGCGACCTGAGTATGTTATCAGCATAAGTGGGTCAGTTGAGGGGAGATGGTATATCTCCCATCCACCCACTTCGGGGTTTACGCACATATGCTCGTCTGCATGTATGCACATAAGCACACATTGTTGGAATTAGGTCCATAGCATTATGACACTGACTATATAATATAATTATAATTGGTGTTGGATTGACCCATGATCGGGTTTGTAAGTAAACAGTGATTAAAGGGGTATTGAAAGATTGCTGTGAAAAATGAAATTTGGAAAAAAGGAATTGTTTCAATAGATAAGGTACGTAGGAACCCTGAAGTGTAATGATTTATGGGAAAACGGATGAATAATGGCACTAGATTGATATTTGATTTAATGCCAAGTTATGTGGAGAGTGATGCTGATAATTTTTGATGTGATCTACATCGAAATTACCAAATCGTGAAATTTTACATGATAGACAGCGAATTAAGGTCAACGGTTTCAGATGGTTAGTATATGCCTAAGTATTACGTAGGTGCACAAAAACTGATTTTTAGACAAATTGAGGGCACATTCCCATATGTATCTCTCAGTTCCCCTTTAATATTGCTTTCCCTTTTTAGCAGTTACCAAATAAACTTTACTGTATTTCATTTTGATCTTGAACTGTTTATTATTATTATTATTATTATTATTATTATTATTATTATTATTATTATTATTATCTTGCTAACAGGTACCTAAGGGGGAAAGAGGTTTTTGTTATTCACTCATTATTACGTTAGGGCGAAAATAATGTTTCCCCTAAACGTAATTTCTTTCATAAACAATAATGCGCTTTATTCCGTTATAAATAACAAAGGAAATTACTATTCATGAGCTAATTAATTATGCAAATTTATTCAAATATTCAATAAATTTGCATAATTTGTACGACGGGCTGTCTCTAACAGTGACTAAAGACAGCCTGTCGTACAATTTATGCAAATTTTGTGAATATTTGAATAAATTAGCATAATTAATTAATTTATGTAAATGAATGTTATTGTTAGTTAATCTCATGTACTTTTTCCCCTTAAGGTTATCATTATCATCATTATTATTATTATTATTATTATTATTATTATTATTATACGCCTAAAACCGTCATTAAGGCGACAGAGAACAATGCATTTTATTCCGTCTTTTGTTCGTTAGGGCGATATGAATGGTTTAAAATGACGTTAAGGCGAATTTTTGTCAAAAGAAATTCGCCTTATTCCACTATTAGGATGATTATTATTATTATTATTATATTATTATTGTTATTATTATTGTTACAGTTCTTTGAAGATGCGGGTATCAGGCAAGAGAAGCAGCCAGTAGTCTCTCCGCCAAGTCCACACAAACAGCAGCATATCTCACACCTGCCGCCCGGCTTAAAACCGCAGCAGTCATCCCTATATCAAAAAATGGACCAGCTCGAAGATTTTGACACCATGATCGACGAGCCGGAGCCACCAACTCCTCCGCCAACATCTCAAAATCCACCCGCCAGTGCTCTCACTAAAAAAGAGAAAAAGAAACATGCACAGGGCAAGCATAAAGCCCAGGCAATGTCATTACAAGAATTTCAGACGGGTGGCACTAGCAAGGAGAATGGTGATGATACTGGTGCTAGTAGCCAATCTAAGGTAGGTTACATGTATATCCAGTCCAAATTGGCGTGAAATTTGTAGTTTTGTGTAGCTCTGTGTACAAAAGTTTTCCAAGCGGACGCACACTATTTTGGCATGCGCAAGCATCATGCGTGTGATTTTCGATAAGCCATGTTCCGCCATGCCAGCGTTTTTGCATGCCAATGCTCCGAGGTCGTTCACTGCTGTAAACAAGTTCACCAATTTTGAATTGACCAACATTTAGTTAGGTATCACTCAGGGACAATAAACATTCTTTTTCAGGGGCTGTTTACCTACAAATGAAAGGTAGTCTATAATTATTTTGTCTATTGCTTGCATACATATCTTACGCAGGCTCTTTTATGAATAATGGGTGCTAAAAGTTCATAGACTTGGTTTATTTATGTGGAAGTTATGGCATGATCTACCTATATTTATTTGGCAGTCAGTTTCTATTATTGTCGTCAAGAAGGCACTTAAGACATATTTGTTCCCCATCTAATTTTGTTCTTTATTATTATTATTACAGAGCATTTATAAGGCGCTTTTCCAAAAAAATATCAAAGCGCCATACACAATACAAATAACAACATTATAAAATATTAAGTTTAAGTAATATAAAAATACAACAAGTATATAAAATACAAATACCAAGAATATAGATACATTAATGGCTGGGATTCTCGAAAGTGGACTAACTTAAACCTGGACTAACTTTAATCCTGGACTAGTTAGTCCAGGTTTAGTCCACAACAGGGGACTAACTCCATTTCTGTTTCTCAAAACCTGGACTAACTAGTCCTGGACTAAAGCTGGACTAAAGCTGGACTAACTGTGACCTCAAGGGTCAAAGGTTAGTCCAGGTTTAGTCCACGGCTTAATTGCTAGGCAAGATTGGTTTAATTGATCTGCACATGCTCAGAAGTTGTTTACAGTACTTTCAAAATGGCTGCCTGCAAATGTATCACAAAGTGCAGAAAGAGTAATACGAACAGAAAGAGAATCTTAATCCTGTTAATGATAAGAAAGGTTTTTGATTTTATAATAAAAATGACCAAAGTTTGAACATAAAACTGATTACAATAGTTAAAGATTACATTGAAATGTGAATGGCAATGGCATTATATCCCGGGGTATTATCATTTATAAAGGTATACAGGCACAGGCCAAGGCTGAGCAATGAGGATTTTGACTAGGTCATGTAGCTTGCGATCTGAGAGTATTTGGCAATTTTGTGTTTGATTTTGTCATAGGTATACTACGGCGAGATTAAGTTTCATTTCGACCTTTTCACACAACATTGTAACCCTCCCCCCCCCCCCTCCCCCGCCCGTGGGTACTCGGATTTGGTTTGGTCGGGGGTGTGCGGCTGGATTCAAAACCCCTATTACCCATTTCTAAGGGTGATTTGGAAAAAACGATACCATTTTCTAAGGATTTTGTTTCATTATAGACCCAATTTTCGCAAATTATCGGGAAACTTGGCTCGCGAAAATAGACCCATTTAAATTTGTAAAAAGTAACCTCATTATTAGAGCTTTTCCAGCACAAAATCATTCCCCATGTTTAGGATTTTTTTGTGCAAAAAAGCGACCCATTAAGGGGGATGTGCACCTTCGCATAGCCTCCGTAAAACTGCCGTAACTTCTTCATTATTCATTTAATCTTAATAAAAGTGTACATTTTTTTGCAGAAAAGGGTTCAATGAATCCAACTATGATCATGAAATTGACCATTTTGGAGAAAATTATAAAAAACATGTTTTTTGACCCATTTTAGGTTTGGAAAAGATAACTCAAAATGTATTTTGTTAAATTTTGTCATACTAGTTTTATTATATTCCTCATGCAATTCCCTAGGAATCGGGTTTTTTTTTTAATTTTTACTTTATTATTTTTTGAATTACAGACCAAAAAGTGCCAAAAAACCTGTTTTTTAACCTCCAAAATCGTGAAAATCACGTTTTTTGGTAAAAAATCATATTTTTTGGCACTTTTTGTTCGATAATTCAAAAAATAATAAAGTAAAAATTAAAAAAAAAAAACGATTCCTAGGGAATTGCATGAGGAATATAATTAAACTAGTATGACAAAATTTAACAAAATATATTTTGAGTTATCTTTTCCAAACCTAAAATGGGTCAAAAAACGTGTTTTTTATAATTTTCTCCCAAAATGGTCAATTTCATGATCATGATTGGATTCATTGAACCCTTTTCTGCAAGAAAATGTATACTTTTATATAGATTTAATGAATAATAAAGAAGTTACGACAGTTTTACGGAGGCTGTACCTGAAGGTGCACACCCCCCTTAAGTAAGAGCGGCACATCCCCATCCCCGTATACCGTATTAGGTGAGTACCCCCCCCCCCCCCGGCACACCCCCTAGGGCCGGGTACCCATTAGAGTGGCACATCCCTGTATACCGTATTAAGTAAAACTATGCACATAAACGATGAAAGGGACAGTCAAATAGCCGTGCCCGGTGCCCGCCCCAGTGGTCACTCAGCATACACCCATTAACAAAATATTTCAGTACCGCCCCCTCCCCGGGCATGCATTCCAAACCTCGCCCGCAAACTGTGGAGGGAACTCACCCTGACTTCTATGCACAAAGCCTATAAACCAATTATAGCCCAAACCTTAAAAGGGTAACCTATTTTTGTGTTGATGTAGTAGGGTGTTGAATTGAATTTGCCATGGATGACTTTTACATTTGGTCGAGTTTGCATTAGGACTACTTTGCAATTAGACGACTCTTGCATGGACGAGTTTGTGCTTGGATCAAATTTAAAAAATAGCACCCCCCCCTACTTTAAACCCTCAAACTGTGGAGGGAGTTTACCCTGAACCCTATTGCACGAAGCATAAACGAAACCCATACAGCCCAATTAGGGTACCTATTTTTGAATTGATGTAGATGGGTATTCTATAATTACTCCCAATAATTAAATTATACTTGTCAATGTCATGAGACAAACAAATTGTATTGGTTGATTTGCCAAGGATTATTGTGACATTTGGTCGAGTTTGCAGTAGGACAACCTTTACAATTAGACGACTCTCAGATGGACGAGTTTGCACTTGGACGACTTGGCTTGCATTGTTTACTTCATAATTTATTCAGTCTGAACAGAGAGTGCCTCAAATCTTGCAGGAAATTAATGTTATTTTAAAGTGTTAATGACAAATCTCCAATAAGCAGAATTACTGTGAACAGTTGTTAAAAAAGGGGTAGGTTTATAACATACAGGTTAGTACATTTAGCGGCCTTAGAAAAAGAAGAGAAAGTTGAGCCTACTTATTTTTATTTATTGTAAATAATTGGTCAGTTTCACGTTTTAAGCTTACTTCCAATAGGGTGTCCAATGAATTTTTAAAATCTTTTAATTTACATATTTTTATTATTTTATCTTAAAGTGCTCATCAATACGAGCATTTTAAGCCCAAAATTAGTTCAAACCGTTAATCGGTTGCGGAGATAGGTCCGTTTTAAGATGCGAAAAAACGTCAATTATCGTCTTTTGGTCCAAAACCTCCAAAATGGGTATATTTGAGCATTATCAATGAATATTTCTCACACCAATAACATTATTTTTAATTAGCAGGTGGAAGAACCCATGTCTCCTCTACATTTTATTAAAAAGATGAGAAGAAATGGACTATTCGTTCTTGAGATGTAGCCGTATGGAATTCGATGATTTGCCAAAAATATGGGATTACCCATAATGCATTGCAAAAGTGATCCCAGTGGCATTTTGCCCTGTATAAAGTCTATGGGGAATCACAGTAAATGTACTATATAACAGCAATAATGTAAGAGCTGCTGTATAAGATAGGGGAGGTTATATGCCTTCATATTTGGCATATATATGACTAAGGATATTATCATTGAAATAGTAAAATATTTTAGCGGTAATTAGCATAATTAGCGTCTAATTTGCATATTTAATTGGATTAATCCTATACCCTGGAAATGGCGTTATTTATCCATATTTTATCCATATTATGTAGTACCACAACAATTCTTTCCACACTTGACCTGTATTGAGGTGGTTATTAAAAATATGGTAAAGTTGGATGGCAAATTTGTATAAGAAACATAGGCTAATTTGCATAATCGCATAATTGATGAACCGGTTGATCTATCCATGCATGCTAATCAATGCTTCAGAGTTAGACACATCTTTTAATTTTATGTGATTCTGTATGTTTTTATCACTTTGTATTATATATACCACAATTTATTTATTAATAAAAATGCAATAAAAGAAAGAAACAATGTTTTTTGTGTATATTTTTGTATTTGTTATGCTGTATTTGTTAGTTTCGGATTCCTAGAACTTGGTACAATTACAAGGTCAAATGGATAGAAAAATTCAGTGTATGGCCCATGGCCACGACTCCCTCTCAATTTCACTGACCGTGGGGCGTAGCTTAAAATAAACCCCGATTGATGGAAAAGTTACTTCCATGCACCCCTAGTTCAACACATACTTCATTGTAAGTTAGTAGGTGGGGGGATGGGGGGGGGGGGGGGGGGTGTCCATAGCTGGGGGACTGCCTGCCTCTGAACCAAAGTGTACCAAACACGGGGTCCTCATAAAAAAATGTAAATATATAGGCCTATATCTAAGAATAAAAGAAGCATGGTAGGCCATAAGAAATACCAAAGGAGAATAAAACCTCTAAAAAACACTCCCCTATGCTTCGAAAGCAAGATTTGAGAGTGCTAATGGTTGACCACCTCCCCCTGGCCAGAGCAACCCCTAGCCTATGTCGCCCGCGCCGCGCCCGTTCCCCAGACTGTTTCCGTGGTTTGGAATACGTTTGTGAAGGGGGATGATAAAATATTAATATAATCAAACTATGAAGTGATCATAGTTTAATTATACTGAATAATAAGCAAGGAATGAGGCCTGAAAAGAAAACCGAAACTACTATTTTTACATACGGGTTCAAAATTATGCAGTCTTGCAACGCATTTTACACGTGGGAATATTGGGACGCAAAATGGACAATGGAGTAAAAAATCACCAGTAATTAACATTCTGAAGTGATAAAAGTTAGCAGAATATTGGTTATGAATTATAAACAGATAATTAACAACATTGAGGCACAGTTAGTATTTCGATTGGAATGAAAAAGACATCGAGAAAAAAACAATCGCTAATTTTCACAATCACGTTGCACAACGTCACAGATAGCCTGTACGGTAGCGCCCTCAAGGGGTGCTAATGTAATATTCATGAACGCGATGGTCAGTGCGACAGTGCAGTAATTGATGGACAACTGACGGACGTAACCTACATCATGTAATCGCGCCCAAACACCGTAGCTCGCGGATTATTTTAGGGTTTGGGCTTTAAACGAGGCGTGCATTTGAGCTGAAGGGGAACCTTTCAAAAACGTTATCAGATCATGATGAACTGTCAATTCTGGTTAAAATGACGGGTGCGAATTCCAAAATCACCAACGGGATCATGGTAAATATAACGGGTAAATATTGTAAAAAAATATTAAAAATACTTCTTGTTTACCTTGAACCAATTCACAGGTATCAAATAAAAGCTTGAACCCTCCTCTATTTGATAGAAATTACGTCAATATCTGACTTTGCTCAGCTCAAATGCACGGTCATTTTGAAAAACCGTGTTTTACCCTATTAAATCGGGATCATTTTTCAAAAATGGTCTTTTCCGCGAGTGAAATTCTCGACGCGAACCCGGAAATAACGGCCAACGTTAGACCCCCAAATAACCACTTTTATATTAAAATATGATTTTATTTCATCGATTGTTAGTACAACATATATCTTTTGCAATATATTCCGAAGTATCATGATTATTTGTGACTTTTTCTGCCCAAAACGGCAATTTTAAAACTTGTACTTTGTCGGACTGTGTAAAACAGTGTATGCGTGTGCTGTGTGTGACACTTGTGCAGAAACGACGGGCAAGATGGCGGCGCGCAGCGTACACCCTACTTCCAACCCACCTGAAAATGTTTAATAGAACCCAATCAGATTTTGTTTAATTAAAGGATGGGATGATCAGACCATGATCTTGTCCCTAAAACAAAAGTATTAATAAGTGGACATTTTTTGCCTATTGATAATAAATAATGGGTGGGTTAATAAATTGCGTAGGGTCTAGGCCTAGTCTGTGTATTCCAACGATTCTAATCAGTTTATTGAGATGTTGTGAACATATCAAGCATCATGATAGTAACAATTATACATTCAGGTTTGTGCCTGTTGGGGTCTAAATGACTGAAATGGTAAAAGCTTTGCTGTGCCTAACAATAACGTAGCCTAGGGCTAGGCCTGCAATTGGGCCTAGCTTATAAGTTAGGCCCCCTACATACATGTACTTGAAATCTGCCTTTAAATTTCTATGCACATGCAGTCTCATCACCACGTACTCCCCATCAGAGAGTGTAACTCAACAGTTGATAGTATTTTACAATATGACTACATTCAGGAATGTGAACTCATCTACGGCAAAAAAATCTGAGTGCTGTCAATACTTGCAAATGCACTGGTTGGTAACTATATAGTGAGTGTGACTGGCTGCGGTTTGAGTGCTGGATCAAATTGGGCTCTAAAACCCCACATAAAAGCAAAACAGATTCCTTTGAGAATTTATATCTTTGTCTAAAACAATCCTGGGTATACAATTCAAATGGATTTTACGATCAACCAAAACTCGCTCTGGCCTAGAGTGAAATAATGGCCTCAAATAATGCAATCTTCTCAACACTGCAAGTTGTCAGCCATAGTTAGTCCACACTTTAAACCTACCCTTTCAGTGGACTAAATTTAGGGCTGGATTAGCACAATTTAGTCCAGGACTAAGCTTAGTCCACTGTTGTGAAACCCAGCCTGGACTAAACCTGGACTAAACCTAGACTTAGTCCAGGTTTAGACCAGGACTAAAGTTAGTCCACTTTCGAGAATTCCAGCCATTAATATTAAAAAAAAGGGCAATAATAGAGCCAATAGGCCATGTAAAGTGTGAAAAACAAATTACTCTGATGGAAACAGGTGAGTTTTTAACATCTTTTTAAAAGTATGAACGCTACAGGCATTGCGAATAAAAATGGGGGAGGTCATTCCCTAGCTTAGGGCCTAAGTGCGAAAATGCTGTTTTGCCTATTGCACGTTTGTTAGCATTAACAGCGAGACGAGTTGTGTCCTTAGAAGACCTAAGACCAGCACGAGCACATTGATAAAAAGATTTAAACAGTTGTACACATGCAGTAAGATCTTGAAGTCGATTCTCTGCTGGACGGGTAGCCAATGAAGTTCACGCAATAGTGGCGCGGCGCTGGTTCGTCTGTTAACACAGAAAATAAGACGCGCAGCATGATTTTGAAGTATTTGCAGGCGCTTGACATTTGAATTTGAAATACCGCCTAAAAGAGAATTACCGTAGTCCAGCCTAGAAAGGACCAAAGACCTCACTACATGTGCACATGTATTATGATCCATAAAACGATGAATACGAGCAATATTTCTGAGATGGAAATGAATAGTATGACACATAGAATTAACCTGTAAATCCATTTTCATATGGGGATCAAATTTAACACCTAAGTTCTTAATTGACGAGGAGGAATCAATCTCAGATCCACCGATCCTTAAACCAATACCAGAGACCAGATGGAATTGTCTTGGAGAAGAAATTAGGAAAAACTCTGTTTTTGTGTCATTTAGCCTCAGCTTATTTTTTATATTATTATGTTAAATTGTATCTTTATAAGCGCTTTGAGCACAGGCAGAGCACTAACAGACTTTGACCGTGGCAATATTCAATAAAACCGTATTTGAAATTTGCGCTTGTACAGTAGTTTGTGTCAAAAATGCTGATGGGATAGCCTTACCTGATATTGTAATGTCATTATCACTAAGCCGCCTCATCATCATCAGGTCGCTGCACGTAATCATGCAGGAATTCAATGTATAAATAGAAAATATCAGTACATGAAACAGAGATGTGGAAATCTCGCAACTGTTTCGTTATAGTTTCGATCAATATGGCGACATACATATTTTTTTCCTTCTCATTCTATGACCGATTTTGTCTTGACACGGCACTTTTAATAAGTTTAACCTACGGATGTTGTATGTTTACAATGATGTACATTTTTATTAGCCTTCGATTGATTCCCAGTAATTCAATCTTTCAATTACATTATATTACAAACTTTCTACTTTCAACCTCCCCGTCCCCACAAATCAATGTTGGATCCACTTGCTCTGCTGCTGATAACTCCTTTGTCAACAGGGGAAGCATTAGACCAACTATGATCAAAAGTATGTCACCTCAAGGACAGTCAAACTTCATGACTTTTCATGACTTAATTGTGAAAATCAATGACCTAATTAATGGTCAGTACGATTATGTGCCACATACATGAGTCTTTCAATTAGATTGACTGACTGTCCATTCTTCAAAGACTTTTACTTTTAAAACATTTCTTAGCTACAGTTTTGATGATTTACTCTTTTTTTCTCTTTCTTTAAAAACAAATAGAAATCACCGGGTATTTCTGAGGAAGACAAACACTTCTTTGAAAAGCTGGATGAGGATGTAGCTACCATTCTGAATAAGGACCATATCAAGAAGGCACGGAAGCAAAACGAGAAGTTTGTCGCCGAGAATGCTAGACGAGTGCAATACGAAGACCAGTTGGAGAAAAAGGACAAAGCGATAGGCGGACTGAAAGATATAGTAGAAAAACTAAAGGTAACTCTAGTCAAACTAAACTGCCTCAAAAAGTTCACATTTTTATTCAATCCCCTATATTTGGCACATTATAGTGATTTGTTCATAATTTGTTTCCTTTTTTTATATTTAAAGAGCAAATGTGAACAATAAGCCCAGGCAGACATTAACAAAGTTAATGAACTGAGTGATTAAAAATCAAACTCGTAACTCTCTACAGAGAGCTCTGATGGGCCAATCAATTGGTTCATTGCAACATTGCAAATGAAAATATTCATAATACAAGTATACACAAATGGGCAGGGTTAAAAAAGCCAATGAAAGTGTCATGGCACAGGAATAAGATAAAAGCCCATACATCAAAAATAGAAATAAGAGAAAAAAAATAATATCTGAAAGAGAGCTTAGTCAACAAACTCTAAATAATTAGGAGAGGAAGTGTCTGTTCACACGACAATTAAAAGACTGGATTCCTTCCTCTAGGATGTTGCCAACAACAATGTCTGGAAGATTTTCTTTCATGAAAAATAATTTGGAACAACTCCGAACGAGCCAACAGTCAAATTGGCACCATCAATAGATTATCCAATCATGCTATTGATCTACGGCACATAATTTCCTGGCCACAGTTCGACATACGTGGGCGCACTTCGATCAGGTATGTTAGAAAACTCACAAAAAGCACCTAATTGGTGAAATTTAAACTGAAGCCTTTTTAACAATCGTCACGCTGCGCCGTAACCACCAACGCGGTGGTCCCGCTGCACCATAACCGCCGATGCAGTGGGGTGTGATGGTACGTGAATAAGCTCATGTTTTTATTCACGAGTTTTTCAGTTCTCATGTTTGAGCACCAACCAATCAGAGCCGTGAGGTCGAGATTACGTTGTGCGCACCACGGATGACCGTTGTACCGTTTTGAAATGAGGTTGAGCTCTCGTACTTTATGCGAGCTCAACCTCATGTGACGTGCATCCATTCCGTCTCACACGGACACATTCATCTCTAACACACCAATTATGCAAATCATGATAGCGCTTTTCCTCCTCACACGTACAATTTCATCTCTAAATCACCAAATATGCAAATCATGATAGCGCTATTCCTCCTCACGTGTACAAATTCATCTCTAAATCATCAAATATGCAAATCATGATAGCGCTATTCCTCCTCACGTGTACAAATTAATCTCTAACTCACCAATTATGCAAATTTACAGTTCAACTCCTATTTCGATAAGTTTTGCACAATTTCACCATTTTGTTATATTCGGTCAAATTTGAGTGTCCAACTTGGATGCAAAATACTTGTGACTAGAGTTTGAAAACGTCTCTGGATGCAATGACGCACGCTAGCGAAAATCCTAGTGTTCACCAACTTAGACTTGTTTCGATTTTATTTATTACAGACGGAGCTAACTCAAGTCAAGAAAAGAAATAAGCAACTATGTTTTATTCTAGCTCAAGGAGAAAGTAAGTAGTTATAATATAACAAGAAATTAGTGATTTCAGACTGGGGTCAATCATTGATTGCAGTTAGGCAGATGTATCCATAACAGTGATGTCCACAAATGTTGTGTTATGTTGATCAAAAAATAAGATTGCTTAAATGAAAGGTAGGTGTTCTGATTGCTGGCCTGATTTTCAGCTTGATGTTTTCTATTCTACCTGAAGGGTCGTCCTTAGAATAGCCATATTCCAAAGTTTGAGTTGCATGACTCCAGTGGTTCTTATTTCAGAAGCACAAGGGGACATGACATCTGCCCATTGAGTAATACCCAAACTGGTGAGGTGGTTAACCACCTTTGGCAGTAATTCACTGCATTTTGGCCTATAATTTCTCAGTGGAACATATCTTGCGCCAAACATTTTCCAGAAATAATGAGAAAAATATGCTGTTTCATCTGCTATCAAAATATCTTGATAGGCACCAAAAAGCTGAAGTGATCGGAACATCCACCTTTAAAGGAATGAGACTGGCTTGTCAATTAGAAGACTAATTCTAATAGTCTCTATGTGTGTGCGATTTCAAATAGAGATGTCTGTTTATAGTATTGGTGTGCCAACAGATCAGTAACTACCTTGGGACTGGGGAAATATTGGGGAAAGGTATGAGAGTTTTTTGTTGCAGATGAACTATATCAATAATTGAACATGTAACCATATAGCTTGTGAGATTTGTACACAACATCAGTCCATTTAAACCTGCCCCCTTGATTCAATTGGGTATTTCTAAAACCAAACAGGGGCAGTGTTTTTACCCTGTAACGTTGTTAAAGAAAACTTATGTTAATAATGTTGATTCTGTTTGATATTGTAGTGAAAGACAAGGCTGAAGTATTAAAGCAAGTAGAAGAACTGACCTCTGACAAAGACGACTTAACAGCAGAGGTAAATATGTAGATTTATTGGTACATTGGTGACTAATTGATAATTCACTCACATACTGACTGAATCATATTATACTTAATACTCTCAATTCATACATCCAGCAGCATTTCTCTATCAATGCATCTTTTCTTATATGTGATCTGGCACTACAAAATGAGCGTTAAGTCGCTGGGGCTGATTTTGAGTTATGGAATGAATAGTCGATTTGACAAGGGGAGGTCGAAAATAAGATATTTTCATTTTCGGAAAGATAAACTATTTATGTATCACATTCCGAAGTATCAAGAAAATATTTTGGGTCTAAATATGTTTTTAAGTAATTTTAGAGAGGGCATTTTAGTCTTACATCTCAAGAAATGAATGAAAAGAGAGGAAAAATGTCTCGAAATTACCTTGTTTACATCATCATTTCCACGGGTTTAAAATAGTATCCCCTATGGCAAATTTGGTATGGTCTTAAAGGTCAAGGCTTTCCGAACTAATAATAGTAGTTTGAACCCTGTAAATTCCCAAATGAACTACTGACAGGCCGTATAATAAGAGGTCTTTGGCATAAACAATCTTTTAGTTAAGTTTTGACAGAATACTTTGGAGAGCCAAGCGACGATAAGCTTCACTTTGAAGGCCTTTTTCTCCAATTCAATTATTCAGCGGTAATTAACTTAAATTTATCATAATTTCACTTTGTTATGGCCTATTATAACAACTTTGGTGTCATTTTAAACCTGAGGACATCTACTTTCTGAAAATGTGAAGGAGAAAAAAAAATAAAAAATAAAAAAAAATAAAAAATAAAAAAAATAAATAAATAAAAAAATAAAATAAAAAAAATCATTTTTTTATTTTTGCTACTTTACTCTCATGTTGTGGTGCGAGGTCACATATTATGTTACTTTATGTTGTGTATTTTGTGAAAAAACTGACCCTATTTTAAATGATTTGATTTTTTTTAACAAATCCAAAATGTACTCACTGTAAGTGTTATCGACGTTTAACAACCGACTTCATCAATAACAGTGAGTACATTTTGGATTTGTTAAAAGAAATTTCAAATCATTCATCGCAAATTTCAATCCTGATGAACTTATTCAAACATGACCTTATTTATCCCTACAACTTTGAGAGTTCTTTTTAAAGTTTGTATTTTTGTTGTTGTTGAAAATGTTGAAAGTTTTGAAATTGTCTGATATGGTTCAACATTTTTAGGTCAATAAATGCGTATGTAATGTTTTGAGAGAATTTAGACAAATCAATGCACACACGCTGATGTTGATGTGTGAATAATAGCACGACCCCACAGGGGGAGTGCTATTGTGACCATATCAACATTTGCGCAAGTGCATTGTTTTTTCTAATTTTTCGAGAAACAAAACATATGCATGTATTGACCTAATTCATACACGACACTATACAATCAAAATTCACAATTTAAGCATAATTTTGATATATGTAAAAACGAATCAAACATGCTAACAAGTGTGCTAACACCTGCAGTGAAAATCGGCGAACCTGCCATTCCTGAACAACAACTCAAAACAAGCGCGCGGTGCGATCATTGAATGGCGCACACACAGAATGCATCCGACACTTTCAATGCACTCCAAGTATTTAGGTTTCTTGCTTTCTGATTGATTCGACACTCATAAGAGTGTATGAATTCCCAACAACCTACACCCTACTTGTAGTCCATCTGCCTATAGAACAGGGCTTTACTCATCACATCATAACATCTGTCTTCCAACCCATTTGTCTTCATTGATTCAGGTTGCTGAACTACATGGCTCACTAGAACAAGAAAGGTCCAAAGTCCACTCGTTAAAATCAGAACTACAGAGACTACAAAATCACAAGAAATGATGACGGCTTTGCGGTCAACCGCTCGCTTTGTGGTTTGACCAGCTGGCGGTGTTGTATACATGTTTTGTGTTGTTTCAATATTAGTAGTTCATAGATGTTTTCAACAGAATGGGATAAATAAATAATTGTTTGCTCAAAATGTTTTGGTCTATGATAGTTTTGATGATCAAAGTTTTATGAGTAATTAGGCAAACAAAATATTGTTGTGTTGCCCTCAAGTGCCAAAAATCTTGAAGGTCAGGTTGGTCAGTCGATTTTCCTTTCTTTTTTCCTCTTTTTTTTTTTGCTGACAAATATTACTGACAGACCGTGGCGTGGTTCATGACAAGACAAAATTGGTAAATGTCAATTTGGTTTATGATTCTAGTGTGATAATAGTTTAAAAGCAATCTATTCAGCAAACTTAGTAATATTTTGACAAATTGGGTAAAATTTAAATCTTAAAAAGAAAATTTTTGTTGAGGGCAACACAACAAATTTGTGTGTGCCTTATTACTTTGATACCTATGCCACAAAGTCAGCCTTGTAAAATACAACACGACAAAGTGAATCTAGACGATGATGAGATAGATCAAAACCATTCTTGAATCATGATCAGTTTGTCAAATGTGTTAGTAACAGTTTCATGATGAGTTTATCTTGGCTCATTATAGTCCAGTAGAATATTTTTGGGACATGAGTATATTCTAGGTCCCAGCCATGTATCAGTCACATGGTTGATTAAAGTGCCTTGTTATAACTATATGTGACCCAATAGAGTAAATGAGGCACGATGAGGGATATATGAATATTGAGTTATTGATATCATGATAATATATATATAAGTTACGGGACATTTTGGTACCAAAGTCAATGATATATCACATTCATATATCACTTTGTCGCAAAACGCCAAATACAAATTGTCAATTTATGGCCATTTAGATTTGGTTTTGTTAACAAATCAATGGGAGTAAATGAAACAGAAATGCCTCAAATTGGAGTTAAACTCTTTATTTTCATGAATTTGAGTCTTTGGTTGGATACAAGATGTATCAAAGATCAGAAATAAGACTTTATATAAATTTGACTGTCCCACATTTGTGCTCTTAACTAAGATTAGCTACTGCCTCATCGTGCCTTATTAACTCATTTTGGGTCACATATAATGCACTCTTTTCTGTCAATGACTTAATGCATAGGTGGGACTGAAGTTCAATATGACTCCAAGCGCTTATATAATGTTATCATCCTCTATTTAGGTGGTTCCCAACCTACTGGAGTCGCGATGCACTTTTTGTGGGGTCGCAGACTAGCCTTAATTAACCAAATTCTATGTTGTATCATAGTTAACACACATGACTTTGTTCTGTAAGGGGTCGCGCTCTGATGCTGGTTTCTAGAATAGGGTCACCACCAGAGCTCTATTTAGACAAATTGCCATCATACAGGGGAACTTACATGCTTTGTTTAGGCATTTATCACAACACAAGGAGCTTAAGGTCTGTCTAAAAGTGAGACATTTGTAACCTAGGCGGAAGATGTACTCAATAAAACTGTCAATAAATTAAACTCTTCAATGGTAATAAGTGCTCGGTTCCATTCCGTGCATGGTGGAACATGCATTGACTGTTTTAATTGACTGCCGTTGTTATAGATTACTGGTTTGGTTTATTGTATGGTTTATAATGGAATACGTGTGCATACCGGCAGGCTAGTAATTCGCATGCACATCGGCAGGCAAGCTTTTGTTTGCTTGGCTGCTGTGACGTTACAGGTGACATCATCTAAAGGCTACAACATATTGATGTAAAGGATTGTAGCAAGTGATTAGAAGCCCTGATTATTCTTGTGTTGACCTACAGCTACAGGTCAAGTAATCACATATTGTATCATTTAGCAACGGTTACAAATTAGTCTCACTGTGTGAGTAACTCATAGTTCACATCATTAGAGGATAATTTCATAATATAAGCTCTTAGAGCCCTACTGAAAGTACACTATTTCCTGATTTTTTTTTGTATTGAAATGTAATTATATGGACCATATACTCATAGCAAAGTACTGAAAACACACAGACCACCAACATGATTTTTGTTTAAGACACCTGAAATATATTTGAACCATGGTTTTTTTTTACCATACCATTTTATTGTATCACAGCCCAGATTAAATGTACACGCTGCTGATATATCATAAAACTAAGGCCAATATTTTTTGTTGTGCTGCCCTCAAGTGCCAAAAATCTTGAAGTTGGTTGGTTGGTTGATTTTCTTTCTCTCTTTTTTTTGCTGACAAATATTACTGACAGACCGTGGTTCATGTCAAGACCAAATTGGTAAATGTCAATTTGACTAATATTTCAAGCGTGATAATAGTTTAAACACAATTTATTCAAGCAAACATATTAATTTCAAGCATATGATAGTAATATTTTGAAAATTTGGGTAACATTTAAATCTTTTAAAAAAAAGAATGTACGACCCTGAGAGCAACACAACAATCTTTTTTTGCCTAACTAGGTGAACCAAAGGAAGGTTTTTAAAATCCCAAACCATAGCTTGTGATCAAGATAACTGGTGAGATGGGATGTTGGACCCGGTTATTTATACAATCCTCGTTTAACATATATAGCAAGTTGTTCTTTAAAAATAAAAGCTTTATAAATTGATTGTCAGTGTACTTATTATGATATCATCCAATTGGGCATACAGTGTATTTGGTACTACAAAGGCATTCAATTAGTTTGTCTTTGTGGGAAGTATTCAGTAAGCCAGTAATCAGAAGTTGAGCAAAGGCCAGATGAGCGTTCATTCTAACAATCCGGGGTCCTATTACATAAAACTTATGATTCATCTTAAGGGAAGTGTCAACCCTATTATTTTGATGATCAACTTTTGCTTCTAAGTTTGAGAATATTGAATAAAAGTACATAAAAGTATACATTTTTAGAAAGGAAATTTGATAAGGAATCCGATGGTGATATCAATGTGATACCAAATAAACTAAATTTTGAGAAATGAACCAAAAAACTATTTTTTTACCCCAAATTTTTCAGACAGCATAACTATAAAATAAAAAATGGTAATTTGTTCTAATATACGTTTTTGTAAACAAAACAATTTTGTCTAGGAGGCATTTTTTTCTTTTTCCAAAATAAAGCTTGGTTTTGGAAATATTGCTAAAAACATCGGAAAAGTGTAAAAGTCGTGTTTTTTTGCATACATTTTGCTAGAAATGGATGCATATCTCGAGTTTAAAATCCATAATCCTAGCGCTGAAAGTCCTCTACACAATGGTGGTAAAAGCTTACCTGATAGTTTGATATATTTTTAGTTATGTTGTCTGAAAATTCGTAAAATTCCTTCAAATTTGAACTTCTAGAAAACATCGATTTAGTAAAAATATTGACATTTTCCACCATTTAAAGCTAAATGTTCACGGAATACACGGGCGTGTGACCTAAAAAGTGAGTATACTATTATGAACAATCATAATAAACTATCAGATTCAATTTATATTGTCACAATGTGAAGAAATTGGAAGAAAACTGAAATTTAAATGATCGTAAGATTAGCCTTTGTTTACATTTTTAGACATTGTTTTGCGCTCTTTTGTTTTTCGCGTCTACGTCGCGGATATTAAGCGGCGCGTCTAGTATTACGCGCGGGAAGTTTCAGCGCGCGACGCAATGATCGAACAGCTGTCGCAGCATTTGAAAAGCGCGGAACTCCGCTTAAATTCCCGCCAAATAACCATGCGCCTTTTCCTGACGCAAACTTACCAAAACAACAATTTAAAATCACCCAAAAGAACGGGAAATAATCGCTTTCGATTAGTTACTTATGATGGTAATGATAGAATACATATAAAAGTATTAAATAATAATAGAGAAATATGAAATTCAATTTTTGAAACAAGTGCCGGGTTGACACTGCCCTTAAGTAGAGGTATTCGTCTTAAGTTTTCAACTCTTCTTAGTAGGAAGATTATTTAAGAATTTGTGAGTTTGTCTTCATGATATAGACCCCAGGTCAAACTTTAGAACATCTTAACTTTTATGCAATAGGGCCCTCAGCTGAGCTGTAGAAACTGGACCATGCATAAAGTTTTAAGTGACTAAACCAAATTGATTGTACAAATAAGCTATCAACAATTATAATTTGATATTTTGAGATGACATAAAAAAAAGTGATTTTCCAGATAAAATTTGACATTTATTGTGAATCTCCCCTCTTGTTTGTGAAATTTGACTCCCTACTATCATGCAAGCCTCGGAACTTGTTTTTGTGTACAGCTCAGTGTTTGTATCACTAATTGTCATTTAACTGTCACTGCAAGTATAGTCTATCATTTTGCTCGCAGACAATCACATCCCTACAACCTCATGCTCTTGGGTATCTGTGTCATCTGACGGTGTTTGCAATATGCTTTAATGTTATTTGTTCAATTGTTTCAATTCAATATTGGCAGTTCTATAGTCTATTTTACTTCCACAAGACAGTGACATCATTGCATCAGTCCTAGACTGCAGCACATAAAACATGTGGGCCTACATGAGGTGTGTGACACACACACACCCCGAAAGAATGAAGATACATACCCGCTTGTGCACACATACGCCTGTGTGCATACATGTTGCGCCTGTCAAGGTACATCACTGTATCTCCATCAAACTCTTCAGGATGTAATAAAGTAATACTTCCTATGTATAACCTTTAGGCAGTCTGCTCTAAACATGTTCAAGGGCCAAAAGCACCATCTATCAAAACCTTGGGAGTGTTTGTGCCCCTGAACATGTATAAAGCAACCCTTTGTATGCATAGCCGTTGGGCAGTTTTACTGAGAATGAACATAGTAGGACGCGGGCGCACATGGAGGCAACAAGCGCACTGTGCATCATATGCGTTACACGTGTGTACAGCCAAGAAATGTGTATGTGTGGCCATAGTCGTGTGCATACGCTTGTATTATTTTTGTGCGCAGAGAGATAACAAAAGAATATTTCTAGCTATATTTGGAACTGATTAAACTATACCAGCCTCCTTTGCATAAATACACATGCATGCCAACCCATTCAAGGATTCATTGTGATCAGTGTAATGCATTAACACCAACCCTATAGACAATCAGCTAATGTCATGCTCTCCCAAAGAAATGTAACCTAATCTTGTTGTGTTGTAGGAAATAGCAATTTGAATACTTGAAAAGTAGTTTCCGTTTTATTTTTTGTAATCATTAGATTTAGATCCTACTATAATCGAATCAAATAATTGTTGATCAGAGCATCGTGGTCAGAAGTTGGCGTTCATCCCAAGGTTTAACGCGTGCGGTGCGGTCTTGCGAAGCACTTCATTCCAAACTATAGGCGCACAGTGCTGTTGGGGTCACGCATATCGCATGTACGCTAGAGAATGATTTGAAATGATCGACAATTTGTTTTGATTATAATAATGCGTTATCATAGAATAGATCATTAATGCTTGCTGAACTAATCTAAACTCTAGTCCAATTAGGAACCCTTTGGCGTGTCCAAAGAAGGGAAATACACCTCATTCAGGAGAATTGCAAATTTAATGGGTTTCATTTATTTATTTAAGCTCATATAAAGTCATTGGGTGGGAATGGAGAGCCTGCCCCTCCCCAATTACGAAAAACTAACCACCACTCTTGCATGTTATGTTACAGTATTGTTCTGATACCCTATTGAGCAAATACTTTCCAGTGGCTTGTTTTATCAACAAACCAAATGACAATTTGCTCAAATCGACCAATAGGAACTTTGTTTAATTGCCAGTTGATACCCAGGAAGTATTAGGTACCTCATAGGTATGCCTGCTGGCTGCTACCCTGTGTGCTGCTACTCAGAAGCTTAGACAATCCATAAGGCCAACACAAAAAAAAGTTTGTCTCAAAGCTTGCGAAGGCTTCAAAATCAGGCGACGCGTGCGTTGTTTTGTCTTCCATTTTTTTTAAACTTTTTTTTTTGTGTGTGTCAATTTTTACTCTTACTATTTGCAACCGTTGGCACTTTCTGATATCGGTTTTTTTTCCTATTTGAAATGAATATTGTGATGAAGTTGTGTAAAGAACAATTGTGCAGCGTTTTTTGAAGAACCAAGTCATGTAATGTTTTTTCTATTTGAAATGAATATTGTGATGAAGTTGTGTAAAGAACAATTGTGCAGCGTTTTTTGAAGAACCGAGTCATGTAAAAGTTTGAGAAGGAAAATATGCCGATATTTTTAATAAAAACTTGGAAATCAAAAAATTGTAGGGAAAAAAAAGATTTTACAATTTCCTGCATTTCTGACACGGTATTTTTGGCATTTCAAAACCAATGCACGCGCAAGCTTTGAGACAAACTTTTTTTGTTGTTGTTGGCCTAAGCACAATATTTTATTGATCTGATAGATGGTAATCAAAGTGAAAAAAACCTTTTTGTTTATCAGTTGCTTCCATTTCATTCCTATCTTTGTTATTTTTATTTTCTTCTTTTTTTAAAAGGTTTGTACCATAAATGTATATACAGATTTTTTACAGGAGTGTATTCAAAACTAATGTTTTATTGTCCTACAAATAGGGGATTCAAAATATCTGGAGTAATTGAAGTTCACAATCACAATTTTAAAGTTAAAGAAATAACTTGGAAATGTTTCCAAAAATGTATTTGTTTTTTTGGACCAATGCATTGTGACATAAATGTATCATGTGTATTACTTTTAATCTACCAGGGGATAGATACGTCTTATCAAGAAGTTATAATAGTTTACTGTAATAACTCATTGGTCTTACATATTTACCTTGCTCGGTGCAGTGATATGACTATGTATTTCATTGAATACACATTATTATTGCATGTGTGACTCCTTGTAAAGTGGCATACATGTATGTACCCAAAGAATCAAATGATATGTCTGGGGACTCGAGCAAACTTGCTTATGCTTAGTCAATGGAATACACACCAACAACACTGCTGAGAGGAAGCTAAATTGACTGCTGGTTTCAGCCTCCATTAACCCTAACCTTCATGGACTTTACAAAACCCTACAGTGCTACAATCTTGTACCGCGCGGTGGCCCCACCATTTCCTGCCACGCTCAGCATGTGGTTTAACTTGTGAAGTTTTTTGAACATCCCCGTGTAGCTCAGTTGGTAGAGCATCAGACTTGCACGCACGCGGCCCGCATTCGATCCGTAGCGCATGCAGAGACTGATTTTCTCCTCAAATTTGACCCATTTTCTCCCTGATAGTTTAATTCACAAAAACACGGGAGTTATGGTTAATATGAACTACACCATTCCAAACATCTAAAGACTTGACAAAAAAGTAGGTTGTTACAAATACCATTTGATCTTGTTCAGCTCCAGTGCCATCTTTTTTAAATGAATATACGGCATAATTCTGTTATACCCTACACACTAACATCGGTAGTATGCATCGTTCTTAAAAATCATGCACTATGAATACCTCTGTGAAGGGTATAACAGAATTACTCCGAATATACAAATAAACAATTAATGTTTACTTATGCTGACCAACTTCAAGTTCTCATGGGTTTTCTCTTCGCATGTAACTTCAAAATCTAGATTTTTGTTTTCTTTTTTCTATTTTGGTGTTAACTGATAAGGCAGCAATTTGTCAGTTGAAACGATGACCATGCTCAGCTACTTGTATTCTATGCTTCTGAAAATTCCTCTTAATCATGTCCACCCACATCAGGTGTTAACACTTTCCATGTGGCTATTAGTTTACTAAAATAAATTTCAGAAACCTTTCCCAGCTTTCAAAGCCTATCTCAAGAACTACTGAACCAATACTAGGAGTGTTTGTCCTTATTTAATGCATTCCTCAAGTTGATTTCAAATATGGGGACGGATACAATAATTTTAAAAACATTTTGTGAACTTTTGGAACTGTCGTCTGCAGACGACTGCCGCATGGAAAGTGTTAGTTTAAAAGGCATCATTTGCAGAAGAAAAAATCACAAAATGTATTAATTACGGGAACAATGTTTACTCAATGTAACTAATAATTCAGGGCGTCACAATTCCTTTAGACCGTATTTTTAATGACGGAACATTTCCTTTTATCTCCCAAGTTTTAAAATGTGTACTTCGTGGTGTAAACCAGGTTGATTCAAGTGTCACATTACCCAGAAGCCAAAGGTTCTGTTCATGAGACAGCCTTACATAAGCCATTGACCTGAACTGTAGAATGAGTTTGTTTTTTATTCTAAAAAAAATTAACGCTGCTCAAGTTCTTACATGACCAATTTGCTTTTTAAGTAAAATGCCTCGTTAAATGTGTGTAAAATGTGTTTCTTGATGTAAAATAAGGCATGTACTGCCATTTAGATTTCATAGTGCCAAATAAAGGTACTGTCTTCTTTCAATTTCTATATATAATATGTGAGCTCTCAGTGTTTTCCAGATCAGAAACAATTACGTAAAAGACTTGCAGATATTTTTTGTTCCCTGAACTGAAAGTTATCACAGGAATTATTAAAATATTTTGTTTTATAACACTAACATGGATTTGTGATCTTGTATTATTTATTTGTGCTTCAAACGAACCTGTTCTTATTGGGAAATGGAACTTCTTGAGAATGCATTATGGATTTAAAGACTATACGCTACTTGCACGGTGCAGATAGAACCATTGAAAGCGAGGCTCTTCCCTCACCTACCACTATCACGCCAGACTGCGTCGTGGTCTCACGCAGGTTTTTGCATCGCGTGACGCGGTTGGGCGTACTTGCTGAGGGGAGGACCTTGCTTTCATTCTAAAATGGCGATTGCGTGCAAGTAGCGTATACAAAAAACATGTTGTCCTATCCAATTATAAAAGTTTTGGACAGGAGGGTGACGAGTAGTTTACACAGGGGTCAAAGGTCAAAGATTATTTGATTCAGTTATAAAGTATCTTAACTTGTTTGCATGGCTCCAAAGAATAAAAAGTCAATTGTGTCAAATTCATCCGATGTTAAATTCATGAGATTGCAACCCATAAGGTAGAGTTAAAAAATGTATTTCTAAAATTCACCCATAAGGTATAAGTTAAACATTCCTTATTTAATATCCAAATGGGTTCAAAATGGTGCATCCGAGCTCAGCACTGAACATAACATTTGATAATTGCTTTACAGCGGAATATAGTAGAAAATGTAGTCAGAAATCGGCCAACAAGCAGAATTTATAGAGAGCAACAAGAAAATTTAGTGTGTCCTTTCTATAAAATATTAAGATCAAAATTAGGCGATGTTAAAAAAACTGTTCTACGGGTAAACAAGTCGGTCGGGCCTATTGTTTTGTCTGACCTAATTTTGAGTGCTCGTTGATCGAATACATTTTTAAATTGAGATAAGTAAACATCAAATAAATGGCATTTGAAAGCTTAATTATCGTTTTGATTATATATAAAGATTACAGCTTTATCTTTTTGATTATATAAAGATTACAGAGGGCTATGACTTCAAACACGTGCACCCTTTTTAGGGACACCCTGTATATAAAAGAATACGGCTGACAAGTCTCCTTTAAATTGTGACTGGTAACAAATGGCAAGCTATACTATTCAACTGTCTCCATGAGTCCTTTGGTTTCATTTTTTTGGAATCACTGGTTCAATGGATAAACATGTGCAGTGCCAATAAAGTCTTTCCACAATGGTACGGCGATCGATCATCCATTTGTAGGCGCAATAAGTCGCTATGCTATGATGATAGCTTGCCAAAACGGATCACTTCTCTGCGTATTGAATTTTTGTTGCAGATTTGGAAAGGGCTGAATTAAGGTAATTTCATTCTCGCGAAAGTTGACATTGCGTCGTGACTCATGCGTCGACGTCGGACGAGCGAAACAACGAGATTATGAACAGACCTTTGCCCTCCACTTTGGACAATCGATCGTCTATCTGGCCATTGTCAAAAGGCTCATTATCTTTCTACGTAACACACACACACACAAAATCAAAATACTAAAACACTTTGTGTAAATTTCTGAAAAGTAAGCCTTTTATTTCATTCAACATGTCAAAAATATTCCATAACACCTTTCAATAACAACCCCTATCTGACCCCTAATGTATTCGTTATAATTTACAACCTAAAACAGCATGTAAGTGAGAAACATGCATTGGATGGACTTACACTCTGTGTCGCCTCAAATTGCAGAAGGGGGACGTCACCACACATTCATATGATCATGAGTGGAATGTGCCCTGATGTCACCCATAACTTATGAGGTGACATAAAGTATAGTTTATACGTACACATTTTATGTCATTGTAAACAATTCATAAAATATGTAACAATTTGTAGCATTGACTGAAGCTTCCAGGTGCTTCTCTTTTCGTTTTCTCCAAAATATTTGGTTATAATAAAAACTACTTTACAACCAGCCTTTCATCTAAAACAGGAATTGTTCCGAATGTATTGTTTGGGTCAATTAACACATTAGCAACTTCTTGCTCAGACAAATATTGACCTGACTTGGTATGAATGTTGACTGAAGAAACCATATAAAAACAATGTTAGATTACCTCATAATTTGTCATAAAAATATCAATGGGGAATTAGTCTTAGTGTAAATTTAAATAAGTGTTAAATCTTCCTACAAACATTTCGTTTCATAACTTAAAATGTATTGAACTGGTAAATCATAAGATAAAAAACAAAACTGTGGTTGGTTCTTATACTTTCTGCATTTTTTGTACAATTTGGTGGGTAAAATCAATATTTTTAAGCCATCCATAAGAATATCTTATCCAGGTGTTCAATTCTGTCCATATTATTCCATGTTTAAATTGTTACAACACAATAATATAACATTATTTCATTACCAAATAAGCTACAGACCTTTGAACCCTAACACATGAGAACATGCAAATGTTTTGAAATACTGTAATCACATTTTAACACCATATATATTTCATTACAACAACAATATTATATCAGATATGATGTGTGAACTAGCTACAGGTAATCCTAATTGACACCAAATGCTATATACTAGTGTTTTTGTAAGAAATATCATGTGAACCCACTGGTGGTGGGGTATACAGCATTTATCTCGGCAACAGAAACACATTTTTGAATTCCACGATGTCTTATACTAGGTTTGTACAGCATAATTGCTAATGATATCCACAAAAAGCCGAGCATGTATACTGTTTGGTATGCTTGAAGGCAGAGGAATTTGGAAACAAATTATTATCGTTTTGGTTGAACCAAGAACTGCACACAACTAATCATTTCAAAACAGGTTATTACACAACGACAGAGCATTTTTTTCAATCTGCAAACTACAGACTAAGCAGCAGTAATAATAACATATCTGAGTATATAAGATACAGTGGGTATTGGTACATGACTATAGACTAATATGTAGATAATTACTCGTAATATGCATATATTGATCAATTAATTATTAAATTAACCTGCCCGTGCAATTACAATAATAGAAGCAGTCCATTTCCCAAAACATTTCAAAATTTGACATCTTGGAATTGCTTCAAAACACAACCAGTTGAAGGACTTGTACTAGGTCCATGGGTGGTTTTGTATTGAAGAAACTCCATAAGCAGTTAGACTTTTTCAAAGCCTTTTAACACTAATATATAACAACAGTCACAGCTGCATCTCTTGAAGAGTCATAACCAATGTAGTGCCACGTTTCTTAAAGTTTGTATTTCCAAAATGATGTCTTCTGCATCAGCACAAGTAAAAATGGGGTGATCACCCACAGATAAAATGTTGGATAAAAATAGAAGCAGCAGTCGGTCTTTGGTGTCGCCTAGAACAGTTTCCCAGAGTGTATCCGAACACTGCAAGCAATCATAAATAGAAACAAAGAGACAAAAAAAGATGGAAGTGTTAGAAGGAGCACATCTCAGGAACAATTTCCATTCATAATGACATCACAAGGAACTATTGACTGTATAAGCCAAGCTAAAAATAAGTGGGAGCAAGGAGCAAGTTTGCTCTGACTGAGCATTGGACATTTGAAATAACAAATTATGGCAATTTAAGCCCAAATTATTACGAATCCAATGCCTGATTGACTTAAATGTGTTTGTTTTTAACAACCTCAGAGCCACAAATATGATTGTGCAATTGCTCTAGGTTCTCAGCATCTTATTTTCACCTTAGGGTATCAACAAGTTACCCAAACTTTATTATTACTAGATGGTGGTTGGTGTGATGATAATGGTAGCTTTCCTGTCATATATTTACTATAATAATATAACTATAAATTACTTATATACTATAACATTTCAGAATACATTAACATACATTTTGAGGAACACACTAATTCAACTTCATTTATAAATCAAAACTGTTACATTTTATACATTACTCTTTTTAAAACGATACATTGAAATAGTGAGCATAATAACATACATTTTGAGGAATTCAGCTTCATTTATAAATACATTTTGAGGAATTCAGCTTCATTTATAAATAAAGACTGTATTTTGTACATAACTCATTTTAAAATGAAACATTGAAATAGTGAGCATAATATTACACACATGTAGTTTATATTATACCTTAAAATGTTTGCATAACATTTTGCATATTTCCACATTAAGTTGCAATTATTATTATCAATATTAATAATATCGTAACAAAATATACATTATAAAACAGGGTTGCAAAATGCCAAACTATTATTTCCGAAAAATAAAAACCTCTTTTAATACAATGTTAATTATTGACTTCCACCACTTACAGTACATTTTCTACAAAATTGAATCACATTTGCATCTAGTCATCATTATCAAAAAGTACATTTTTAAGGCTAATGATGAAAGTCTATGAGTTTCCTGTTACCTTTTTTTTGCTGAGTGATGAGGTGACTTTTTCATTATTTATTATTTGATCAGATTTCATCATTGACATGTAAATGCATGTTTGAATATGTTTGAATAACCCATATGGGTGGCTTCATGAAAGGTAAGGTTTATAATAAAAAGCTTTGCTTTTGAGCCTAGTTCCTAGTTTCATATTTTCAAATGAAAATGTTTGAAATTGCAAATCTGGCTACAAAGATGTTATTGAAAATATATAATGACATTTTTGGCAATCTTGAAATTTTGACGCGGGTGAAAAAGTGATGTAGGTAGGTAACGGGAAACTCAAAATCGACTTTCAGGCGCCTTAAGTTTTATACAACTATAGAGGAGATCCTTGCTCAATACAAAATATGATAACAATAATTATTGCGCATAAATTAAGTGGTTGTGTGGATATCAGGATTGTTACTATTATAATAAAGAAATAAAAAAGTGTCTGCTCTCACGATGCAATAATTAAAATTTGCACCAATTCCAAATGTGCCAATGGGATAAAACCAGCACTGGGTGAAATAATTGAGCAGTGTGCAATACCAGTTGCCCAATTGGCAGTGGCGTGAATTCAAATAATCTTATGATCGGAAAACTTAAAATGCAATTCTGTTTTCTACACAACCACTCTTTTGAGTGAAACATGTCAATAAAAAAGCGCTGAATTCAATGTGTGCTTATTAACTATTACCACAGTCAAACTCAGATATGTTAAACTAATTTTGCAATGGTTCATTTCAGCGAAAAGATTCCGAAAATGTGATATCTTGTGATTAAGTTTGTTTTTGATGAATAACGTACATCCTGCATTCTTTGAAACAATTAAAGGAGGTGTCCAGCAAGCACAACATTGTGCATTATAATTAGAAATATAATTATCAACCCCAGATAGTGTGTACTTCCCGCCCAATAAACAGTATGAGAAAAAAAATCTTTTCAAAATGCTATATTTTCATTCCCTTTCAAAAGTTAATATCCTTAATTGTTCCTGAGAGAGGCCTGGAAGATAACCATAGAATGATGTAATGAATCATGAATGAAACCCTATGTGCAGTACAACAAATGAGATTTGTCTATATTGGGAATTTTTTAACCATGTGAAAGCTGACACTGTACTGTGTGAACTACACCTAGCACAAAAAGTCCCTGACCAGGTGCTTTGAGGTTGGCTAATTCAAAATAGATAATCGGTACCAAAATCTGAGAAATTCATTAAATGAGCAAATTTCTTCTCCGCAGTTTGATGCCTCATTCAACAAAATAGAATGGATACTATTAAAGTTATGGCGATTTCAATGACCGCACATAACAACAGCAAAGTTGCACTAGGTATAGGAAATCATCGATTTGTGTGTGATAACGCAGTAAAAAGGTGTGTGTAAAGACTCACAGCTAATCAGCAAAAGAGTTTAATCTTCACAGCTAGTCACACCCTTTATACCGCAATCACTCCAAACCCATTCATCCAGATACCTAGGTGGCTCGTTCAGATAGCAAGCACACAGTTATGACAGTAATCACACACAAATCAATGATTTCCTATACCTAGTGCAACTTTGCTGTTGTTATGCGTAGTCATTGAAATCACCATAACTTTAAAAGTATCCATTCGATTTTGTTGAATGAGGTATCAAACTGCGGAGAAGGAATTTGCTATTTAAAATGTATATCTCAGATTTTTGGTACCGATTATCTATTTTGAATAAGCCAACCTCAAAGCACCTGGTCCAGGACTTTATGTGCTAGGTGTATGTACATTTCATGCCGTGGTTGTATATGTCCTACCATGTCAATGGCATGTTGAAATACAAATTATACAATTATCTACATATTGACATGCTTCGTTTTTTAACAACATTGTATTAAATACAAAACAATGAACCAGCCTTAATTTGATCAGGCAAGTCCCTACAAATAAGCTTGTCTCAGATTCCTTTGTGTCACATCATTTTGTTTCTTTCTGAAAAGGTTAATGAGCTATTGGTACAGGGTGTCCCAGAAGTTTCAAAATCATTTTAAAGCTTTGTCTCTCCGGTAAAAAAATGTGTACTATAAATCTGACAATATATTTGGATAGAGAACACGCTTGTAGAATTGTTTGATACCAAATTTGTAACCTTTTGAGGCCCTTAAATATATTACACGAGCAGAAAAGTTGTTTACATAACGCGCAATACCATACATTGTTACAATTTTATGACGCCAGCTGTGTATACATGTGCTGTAAACTGGAGCTGCACCACATACGGCCAAACAGTCATTAGAATGGCTTAAAGGTAGATGACCCGATCACATTTTCGTAACACAGAATTATTTCAAACATACGGAGATTTTCATATCATATGAAAGCTCGTATTTTTCTCATCATCATACTGAAATTTGACGGCCTAAATCGGTATAATTACTGAGAAATCGATGAAATAACGTCGAATTACCGCGAATGGTGGTAACCACCGATATAGTTTGTGTACTACTCAATGGGTACAGTTCACAGCATCTTGTGCGTCTAAAATAAGAACCATTAGAGCTATGCAACTCAAACTTTGGAACACGACTTTTTTAAGGATGACCTTTCATGTAGAATAGAAAGCTTCAAGTTGAAAATTGGAACATCATTAAGTCCAGTTGACTATTCTATTTGTGGGGATATCAAAAAAGACAAAGTGTATATCACAAAAACTCGGAACACAGCCGAATTGAAACAAAACATTGCCAGTGAAATCAGGAATATTGATAGTCACTTGTTTAAAAGTAACCCAGAACTTTGCCCTTACAGTGTGCGAATGTGGAAATCAACATGGCGGTCAACTCCAGCATGTCCCAACTGCATAGAACAGCATATTCATCACATCATGTTTATACAAACATAAATGCTTTGATGAGTACAGATATTTGTGCTTTACACATTTCTTTAACGCTGTATAATGATTGTTCAATGCTTGATGTAATGTTTCATTATACCTTCGCATGTATGGGTCCAACTGCCTTTTGGGTTTCATTAGTCTATTTTAACTGATGTAAATTGTTTGTTCTTAAGTTCATAACAAATATTATTTTAATCTGAAAAAAGAAAATTGCGATGGAAAAACGTCTTTAATTTCCCAACTCCCTCTCTTGCTCCATCTAATTCTTTACATCATGCCTCGAGTTAGAAATGAAAAGGGCAGGCAATTTGAAAGGGGCACCAACTTTATCCAAGGCCATTATGTACTTTTGAATGGAGTAAAAACAGCCAGAAATTGAGGGCATCAAGGCTACTAGGTGGGGCATCGTAGGGAATTGCCTTCGATTAATTCAAGCCCTGCTTTACATAAGCATACATTATATAGTATGCGTAATATGAAACTGCTGTTTTCCAGTTCAGGAAACTTCCTTCTGTACTATGCTACTACAGATAGCTGTATTTGTAAATTGGTATCAAAAGAATCTACAAGTGTTCTCTATCCAAATATGTGACGCGATCAAGAGGAATAAGTCGGATGTCGACCCTGGTCGAAAATGAGTTTTAATACAGAAGACACCTAGAGCTTTCAGAAACTGAAAACCCCATGTCGATACGACGTTTTGTTCCAAAGTTATGTCAAATTGTATACATGAATTTCCATCAAAACTTATGTAAGCCGCCATTTTGAATTGACCATATCTCAATTTGGGATTCCCCGACATCCGACTCATTCCTCTTGATCGCGTCGTCACATATACTTTCAGATTTATAGTATGAATTATTCTACCGGAGATATAAATTCAAGACTTTTGGACATCCTGTATTTCCTTTTTTTATGAATTATTCAACCGGAGATATAAAGCATTGGAATGGTTTAAAAAAATTTAGGACACCCTGTATATCCTTTTTGTATAGGCTAATTTAAATGTTGACCACAAACTTGTTGAAGATTTAAAGCAGAAAGGTATGTTTAATGGAGGTGTCCTGCAAGTAGTTACATCATTGTGCATTGTATGTTAGAAAAATAATTATTGAGCCCAAATTGTGTAATTATATAGAATAAAACATCATACTTATCACAAAAACGAATACAAACTGACATCTCTCAACATGCAATACTTAAAATTTGCGGTGATAGAAAGTCCTGGTATTAATGAAGTCATAGTTATACAATGCACTTGCGCAAATTTGAGCAGCAATAACCATGACTTCAATGATACCGGGACTTTCAATCGCCGCGAATTAAAAAAAAAAACACGCTGAGAGATGGCAGTTTTTAAACGTTTTCACGATACGTATGTTTTGTTTTATATAACTACACGATTTGGGTTCGATTATTTTTCTAACATATAATGCACAATGTTGTGTTTGCAGGACATCTCCTTGAAGGGTTTTGGGCACAGCAAGGAAGCCGAGACAACAAAATCTTTTATAAGGAGCCTTATCGTCACTGTTCAGTCGAAACCTGTTTTCAGCCCTGCAACATGTATAAAGTAAAACTGCCAAATGATTATGTATAGGAAATGTTGCTTTATACTTTTCAGGGGCCAGAGCACTTGCCCTTCAACATGTTTAGAGCAGACTGCCCAAAGGTTTTACATAGGAAGTATTACTTTATACATGCTGAAGGGCCGGATACATGCTTTTGACAGAACAGCAACGATTAGAGCCTTTTGTTACTTTTGTTAATACATTATGTGCAGCATTAGTAAATTAAGCAATGATGGCTGTTACAGTTTCCCTCTGCAGCAGCTACACTCCTTTTCCCAGCAGGCGATTTATGATGATGTTGCCCCCTAGCAACCAATGAGTTAAAGATGGCGTATGTTTCCCTGGTAACCATGAGAAGATAGATGGGAGTTGTTAGGTAGTTAGGTGAGGTTCCCACGGCAAACCAGTTGGTAAGTGAGGTGAGTTCCACACCACCCTGATGGCAGACAGTGATTTTATGTTTTATGGTTTTTACAACAACAAAATCACTAGTCTTCCAAAGGGTGGTGGGCAAATTGTTAGCATGAGATGATGAAGTGAGTAGTGGTCAGTAGTTAGTTATTAAAATGCGAGTTATCCCCAAACCAGTGGATGAGTTATTCCGAGCCAAGCCAAGCATGGAGCAGGTTTTTAGTCTGGGTTATAAAGCTTACGTTAGGATTATGAAACTTGAACATTAAACTGAAGGATTTGAGCAAGCATCCCTCCCTCATATTAGTATAAATGTTTCAGAGTGATTTTGAACACTAATTTTGGTAGTGCATGGGCACAAATAAGGTACTGGATAAATTTGGAATGTTACAAATTTATAACTGCCAAATCCTTAATGAAATTATGGTAAAATTGACAGATATTAGAACAGTTTTGGAAAGATGCCCGTTATGTTCTTGTAAAATATATTTCATTTGTGGCTATTTCAAACCAACTGTTTGATTTAATTTTCGAAAAGTTCAGAAATTTAAAGAGTATTCAGATTAACAGGACTTATGAGTGATTACCAACAAGCTCATTTTATCCTTCCAGTGTAATGTTCAAGTTAGTTGGATCAAACAAATCTATAGTGTTAGTATTCTTTAAATAACTTATAACATCCGCATTTACTTAGCCAGAATGTTACAGTAGTGGATAGCCCTAACAAGTTCACAGCGTAACATGGCAGTCTATGTTGAGCATGAAAGACAATCGTTTCAATACGTGTATAGACTTGCTCAGGTCGTTTGTAAACTTGCTATAAAAGCTCAGGACCAAAATTTTCCATTTACATTTACAAAATAGAATCTAAACCAAAATGGTCTATGGTATTTGATTTTGGATAAGTCTAAGCATTCAACATAGCAAGAAAATTGATATTTGAAGAGCTTATTTTGCAAAAGGGCCTACATCCACTTCTGCCTTTTTACTCATTTTGCATTATTGAATGGATGACTATTCATTATGCGGAATGTGGCTTGTATTGTTGGTGCCTCAATTGGCCTGCATGGATGGACGAATCCAAGTCATAGAAACAGTAATGAACACAGCCATACAATAATTTAATTAATTCCATGGGCTTGTCAATACAAATTCACTAATGCAAAATGAGTAACATGTTGGGGTGGTCTGGTGGCCCTTTTGCAACAAAGCTCTTCATTTGTTGCTATTGAGAAACGGGTTACTGTAAAAGCTGAAATATTCGCGGTTGTTTTATTTTCGCGCAAAAATTATAACACACAAAAATATTGCTGTACACATTCATTCAATGCGGTCGCCCGCGAAAAAAACAATTCGCGAAATGTCTTTGATAACAAAATCCGCGAAAATATCTGTACGCTAAAATATTGGCTTTTACAGTACTTTAATTTGCCAAACGGAATTTGTAAATGATGAGAAAACTTTGTGTCTCTAGCTAAGCGTCACTTCAAACAAGTCATATTTTCTTTGATTCAATAACTCAATACCATCATATAAACTATGCTAGATATGAGGTACCGTATTAGTCCGAGTATAGTCCCATGCTCGATTCTAATCCCACCTTCTAACTTTCAAGAAAACTCAGGAATCTTTTTTTTACTCAAATTTACTGGGGATTAACCGGTACTTTTCCATTTTTTGTTCAAGTTAAAAACCAGTGGGACTATACTCGGACCAGTACGGTAATTATTTCAAAGAAATCATGAAATCAAAAACTCTTTTATAGAATAACTTGCAAACAACAATGCAATCTGACTAGAAATAGGCTAGACAATTCTTTCTGTATTCTTTTGGAACACATTTTTCAATTCTTTAAAAATTGCTTCGTCTTGAAACAGAAACAAATTTTAGTTTATTTCCTGAATATATTTTTCGAAGGAAAAGCTAAAAAGAAAATGTTGATATCCTTCAGCCTAATACTATTTTCTGCTGATGAAAATGCCTCAAGTTGTGTTACTTGCAAGTCTATTTCTATGTCTACTTGGTTTTTAAATGAAGCAGCATGATTGTGAAAGTGTTTGATTGGCATATTGATTTGCAACAAAACTTGTATGATGCTAAATTATAGCTCTTAAAATAATTTGGCATATTTGAAATACATATTTTTCTATTTTAGTTCTATGCAAGGCTCAAGATAAGTGGGCGCTGGGTAATTTTTACCCCTCGGTCCTTCTGCCAGAGCGCCTGGTAATGCTTAAGCGTAATGGTTTAATAGAAGGTTAGCTCCCGGTAGACTAAAAGTAGCTCCCGGTTCTCAATAAATTCCCCTGATCCGAGCACTACTTCTGAAAAAAGTAGCTCCCAGTAAAAAAACTGTTATCTTGAGCCTTGGTTCTTTGCAAAAAAAATAAGCCAATCAAACACTTTACTTAAAATGCATTGTGATATGAGGTTAGCTAAATATATTAGGATGTTTTTAATGCAAGCATTATTGTAAAAATTTGTAAAAGTGGTAATTTTCGCACATTGCCGATTTTAAACTTTTGTTTTCGCTTTTAGTTTTGTGATTTGTAGTTTCATCACATAGACCTATAATCATAACAAATATATCTGCATGCTATAATTTTTGCGGTAGCTGATTTGAGCGAGGAAATATTTGTAGCGCGAAAATGTCCACTTTTACAGTATTCTACTCAGCAAATGGCTTCAAACCTACACCAACTTGACTAAATGCGGTCAGATCAACCCTGATGTGATCAGTTAATTCTAATTTGTCAGTTTTGAAGCCATTCATTTGTGAATTTAATGTAATTTAAGCCCATCATTTTGGTCAACCCAAGGATGAAAGGCAGACAATTATATTTTTGATCAGGGAGTAAATGATACAATGCCTGAAACTTATAAACACATCAACGAAAGTAAGTCCCCCTCTCAAAATTTTGTCATAACATCGTAAGCTAAAACATTTTACCAATAAAACTTAGTTAAAAATAAGCCTATGACTGTTTCCTAAGTGGTGTTTGAAAATGAACGATGTCTATGACTTCATGGCTGATGAGCTCAAATGGAAGAAACAACTCACTGTGCTAAGCTCTGAGCCAAGGAGGGGATTTACATGGCTGAATGATCATGAATTGATTACACTTTGTAATGTTCACTTGGTGGGTATATTAAACTGCACTTTTTGTCTTCCACTTGAGCTCATTCAGCCATGAAGTCATAGACATTTTTCATTTTCAAACAGCACTTAGGAAACGGTCATAGAATTATTTCTAACTAAGTTTTATTGGTAAAATAATTTAGCTTAAGATGTTATGACGGACTGTTGAGAGGGGGACTTACTTTTGTTGATGTGTTAATATCCTTGATGGACCACAATTGATAAGTTTAAACAAATAACAATATTTAAAATTTAATTCTTTACCATTTTGGAGTTTATACCTTGAATAGTGCATGATAGAATTCAATCACCAACCAACCACCATGTATGTATGGGTAAGTTGTCAATTCTACAAATAATATGCAAACATGCTGCATGCACCCAGCCAAAACTTACCATAACCATGACAAAATCCTTCTCTACCAATTATTTTTGATCAAGGATAATGATATTCCAATGATAATTGATAGCTAGCCCGTGCCTACAGCTACGTTATGTAAGGGGGATATGGGTAATCTACAATATGGAATAAATCACTATGGCGCTGCTTTATGTTTTATTGATGAAAAAGCGGATGGCAGCTTTTGTTTATCGTGTACATCAAGAATGAAACGTTACAATTGCTGCCTCGTGGCATTAATTCCATAAAGTAGACGCCTTGTGATATGGGGTATGCTTATGCATGATGGGGTTCTGTATACTTACTTCCTATGCATGACTGCTCTCCAGTAGTGGTTTTATCACTAGTAATTGCCGCCACCTCCTCCTCCTCCACCACCACCACCGCCGCCGCCCCCGGATGCTTGAGCCTGCTTGACACTATCGAGACAAAAAAATGTGAATCACAGTATTGGTCAAAAATTGGTGTTGGCAATCGTGCTTGAGGATTGTAAAATAAAATGTTGAAATCTTAAATAATTAATGTTATGCGAATGGATTCCAAGAAACTTAATTATTCGATGATATGCTGTTGATTGAAATTCTTGTAAAATTGACAACCCTAGTTACAATCACTTTTTTGTTCCGATTCTTCTCCCTATATAACTAATAGGGTTTAAATGTGTATCTATCTATGGTTTACAGTGATGGTTTACAACTGCATGTACTTTCATTGGGTAATGCTAGAGTGGCCGAATATACACCAAGCTAGCGACCATTTAGAAAGACTGTTGCTATCAGCCCTTGATTGAACATCACAGCCAATCATAATGACTGAAACGTCTTCGATAAGGCTCAATCCGTTGTTGTATAAGCTGCACCGAGTTGCATTTATATTACATCAATTGCATAGCATATTCGTATATGACCCCTAGCAGCTATTCCAGATATGTCTGTTCGTCTTGATACACTATCATTAATGTTCACTACTCACCTGTGTTGGAGTAGATATTGAGCATTTGTGATCTGGTTCTGTGAGCCTGTGATGGTGATGATACGTTCATTGGAGCCGGGCTCTGGTTCGGCGATCTTGATCTTTGCTTTTGAGTCTGAGCGGATCATTCTGATGCGCTGGCCACCGGTGCCGATGATGGAACCTGCCAACTGTAACGTGAAAAGAAGAAACATTAAATGACTATGCACAGATGAATATACAAGACTTTAAACAAGAAAATGGAACCTAATGTTAGTTAAATTATCTGAATTTTGCAAATGTAGGGACAAGAATCACAAGCATTGAGATTTCTGTATTACCTTTTGTTAATCAATAATTTAACAATGTCTAAAATTAAATTTTGAAGTGGTAACCATGATAAGATGTCCAACTGGCAAAATAAAACAATGATGGCATTATGATAGCTATGCCTTCACAGTGATAGTTAACTTTTGAATATAAATAGTATGTACTTTCATTGGGTAATGCTAGAGTGGCCGAATATACACCAAGCTAGCGACCATTTAGAAAGACTGTTGCTATCAGCCCATGATTGAACATCACAGCCAATCACAATGACTGAAACGTCTTCGATAAGGCTTAGTCAATTTTTATGTATGATTTCAGACAATAACTGTTTTCTGAAATGATTTTTTAAATTATTGATAGGAAAATGCAATCAAACTACTTTCGGATTTCAAGTGAGTTACTAAGCCGATTTACATTTTTTAAGGAAACCGGCATTGCAGCCTTTTTGACTTACATTTGTTGGTATAGTTACTTGCTGCGATGTGATAGGACCCTCTTCAATGCCGCTTGAACCACCACCACCTGAATCAACAATGAGTACATATAAGGATGAGTTACAGGGTTGAGAATTGAATTAATGAAACTAATACAACCTGCAACTGAATGCCACTATTTTAACAATGATTAATAAATTGCTTGCAACAGGTGTTTCTAAATGTCTAAGCAGTTTCCTACATGGTGAACACATGTCGAATCTTTCTTTTAGGGCGTCATTGTCCCCTTGGTGGTTTGGAGTTTCAATTATGGCCCTTAGACTTTTTGTATGTGAATTGAAAATTAGTCAATATGAGCTTTGAGAACAGAAATTAAGGCAACCGTTTCTGTCATGACAGATTAAAACAAAACACTTACCTCCATATCCATCACCATATCCCCCACCTCCTCCTCCTCCACCGCCGCCTCTTCCTCCCATCTATAAATATGAATATAAAGAATATCAATTAGAGGTTATTCTATATACATCCTTGGGGAACTAAGAGCAATCATAAAACATTAAGGCTTTTGATGAATCAATTAGTAATTCCAGGCATGTTCCATATTAATTCATCAAAATCTGTCGACAGAAATGTGCAGTGAAACCACTCCCTTGAAATCCAACATTATAAACAACTTTTTCTCTTTAGTAACCTTTGATGCAACCAATCTTTTTTACATTTAACATGATGCAAGTATGGGACTATGCTATACGTTACAAAAATTTGCTAGTATAATTCAGCCAAATTCAAACAACTCAGTGTGGTTTATGTTCTTTCACTATCAACTACTACTGACATATTTGCACATGTTTTTATTTATTTTGCAAGAAATGTTCCCATTTTTTAGAATATCAATCAAATGTATGGCTGGAAAAAAAAATCAACTTACCAAATCTCCACCAAATCCTCCACCGAATCCTTCATCCCTGTCTCTACCTCCTCCATAACCTCTATCATATCCTCCGGCTCTTCCTCCGCCTCCGCGAGGACCACCCATGCTTCCTCCTCCTCCTCCTCCTCCCATTCGTCCACCTCCATAACTTCCACCGCCGCCGCCGAATCCTCCTCCTCCCCCTCCACCGCCGCGACCACGACCACCTCCTCGTCCACCGCCGAATCCGCCTCCACCTCCGCGCATGCCACGACCACCGCCGCCACCTCTACCTCCACCACCACCACCGAATCCTCCTCGTCCACCAAAGCCGTCGCGATCGCTACTGGACTTGCCGCCATATTCAAATGCAAAGCTTTCGTCGTAATTGTAGGGGTCATACAGCTGGCTTGGTCCTTTAATGGGTGTCTATAATGAATATCAAATAGCAGACTATAAATCAACATACAACATAATTATCAGACATGCCAACCTCTGGGATCAGAAAACTGTATTCTGAAACCCCCAAACCTGTATTTTTCATTGAAAAACCATATTTTTAAATAAGCTTACTTTTAGTCCGATTTTCTTCCCTGCATGACAACATATTAAATTCGCAAGTTATTCCTGGCAAAGAAGTTTCATAATTTTCATTATTCCAATTTCTTTCTGGCGTATTTTGACTTTTTTCGCCGAAGAAAGTTTGTGTTCATTCATCACCACACGTGAGTCATCACTGTGCGCCGCCATTTTAATTTCATCATAAGTGTACATGTACATCCACCAGTCATCAAGATTACTGTACATTCCCTGGCACTGTACTATTAACATAGAGCGATGTATGAGGGCAGCACAGTCTCAGTCTAGTAATTTGGGTGGTACCATATTTACTTTCTAGAAACGTTGTCGGGTGGATAATAGTCTTTACTTGCAGTCGTTTTTGAAAGGGATTCTTTGCCTTGCAGTTTGGAGGTCAATAATGGTTAAAAACGTATTTTTTTGGAAATTCCGTACGCCCGTATTTTTAACGAAATCCCGTACGAAATACGGGAAAAACGTACTAGTTGGCATGTCTGAATTATGGGAAATATAACACAGCCTATTTTTAAAGTTGCTTAAATGGAGATTGGTTCCTTATAAAAACAGGAACCAGTGAACAAGACAAGAGAGGAGTACGTACAGGTTTAGGATCTAAAAAAGCCTTAGAATGTGAATTATTGCAAATAAGAGATTTTCTTTTCTTTGATTATGACCTGACAAAACAAAACAACGATACCAATGCATCCATCCACAGTGATGGGTGATTGACTTTGGATCTAAACAGTAAATGTACTTCCTTTGGGTAATGCTAGAGTGGCCGAATATACACCAAGCTAGCGACCATTTAGAAAAACTGTTGCTATCAGCCCTTGATTGAACATCACAGCCAATCATAATGACTGAAACGTCTTCGATAAGGCTTAATCCTTTTTTGAATGCTTGTCAAAGCAACCATCATACAATTGCAATATTGTTTATTCACCGTCCCTTCCCCAAAGGAGTGCATTTATGACTAATGGTAGATTATGACCTTACCACTTCTAGTAGTTCAATGATGGCTGTCATGCAGTCTTTGACGACAGATTTCTTGCCCTTCATTAACACTACTCTCTCGGTGGAGTGTGGACACTGCTCAGAGAACACCTTGATGTTACAGCCGGTTTTCTGCAGATGGGAGAAAAGGGATTAATATTTTCATTAGCTTTTTTGATACCAATTTTAGAATGGTTGATTGACAGAAGATTGGGACAGCCGAATTAGGGTTCTTCATTATTTATTCCTTGGGTCAGATTATTCATAAAATGACTCATTGAGCTTTAACAGTAACAGTCGAGGACAAAAGTTAGGTTTGAAAAAGTGTAAGTGAAGTCAAAACTTTAGAGATGAGAGGGTTATTCATAATTTTACGTTATCTCTGACCAAACAAACACCAAAAACTATGTCCTTCATCAGTACTGTACCACAGTGCAGTCTATTCAAAAGGATGTAACCTTGGTTACTAACCAACCAATGCATGCATCTATTGAAAGAAGCTAAGTATGTCACCATGGTTACAGGTCACTACTTCAACCCCAACCCAGACCCTGTGCAAGCACGCCTACATGAATATGCGCACTTACCTCACGGAATTCCTTGATCTTGAATCCTGCTCTGCCGATAACAGCGCCTGCCTGACTCTGATGTACCAACATGCTGACCTCGATGTCAAAGTCATCGTTGGGATTCTGTTGTTTATACTGCAAAGAAGATAACCAGGATAATAATTTTCAGGAAAAGTAAAATTGGGGTTAGATATAGATAAGCCCCGGAAAGAAACGCATTTCATTTTGGTAAAAAACGCACACACTTTTAGGCAAAAGCGAGATATACCGAGATTTCATCAGATTCACTAAAAAACCGAGAAAAACGCACCGACATTGTTGATAGCGAGAGAAAAACGAGAAATCGCGCCGTCACTCATTCTCAAGCAATAACAAAAAGGTCATGACCGAAAATCACCCCTAAATATCGCTCCTTGAATTCTATTTTAAAAAGTAAATAAGCTTACTTTTTGTCCAATTTTCTTACCTACATGACAGCAATTTTGCTAAGTTACTCAGATAAAGAGGTTTCATAATGTTCATTATATTCCAATAAGAAGCTGCCGTATTTCAACTTTTTTTTATGTCAAACATTTATTTTTTTCAATCGCACATGGTTTTATGCTCCATTTCATGTTCCTCACATGCTCAATCCAAAATGTGTACACATTTGGGGACCAACCAATTTACTGCCATTGCGCTGCACGCCAAAAATAAATACCGGGAATCATGAACTCTGTAGTTTCAATTCCACACTCGCTCGATTCACTTGCTAGACTCTGGCGCACGTGTTAAGAGCAGACCACATTGTCACGGTGTTAAAAAGCAGATGTCAAAAGATCAACAACATCGCTTTTGTTTACATTTAGAGAAGGGTATTTCCCACGGGCCACTACCATGAGGTTTCAAAAGGTACAATTGAAAAATGAAGAATTTAACTTGACATTTAATCCAATTTCTGGATCGTAAAATAGTCGATACACGGGTCGATTTCATCAGTATTTCGATGTGTTCAGATGACAAACAAACGAGGCTCAGTTGTTGGTATGGAAAATGCTACGATGTAATTGTATGCTTCCGCAATTGATTGTGGATAATCAAGGATGGATGACGGAAAGTTCATTGTTATTTTTGTTGATCAGTCGGTATTCTAATTAGTATAAAAGCCCTTCTAACCATGCTATGATGTAATTGTATTCTACCGAAGCTACTTCCTGGGCACTTGACATTTAATCTCATTCACGGACGACTGTTAAAATGCTTGATACACGGGTCGATTTGATCCCTATCATTTTACTTTAAAAAACCTGCAATTTCAGAATTTTTCTTTGATAAAACCCACGATGCCGAGAATTCGCAGGCGATTTTCAATAAACCGAGAAATGTTCCTAAAAGCGAGAATCACGCCGTGAATAACGCAATCGCGTTTTACTCCGGGGCTTAGATATAGACAACAAGTAGCTCAATATTACAAGAACTGGGCAGCATTGCTGTTTATAGACTCAAAAGTCTGTGCAAACATTTCAATTTTAAAAATTCGCAGACACATGTGCATGATTCAAATCATTCTTACAAAATCACCTTTGACAGAATCCCCTTGGAAGTATTGTGACGTTATCAAGAGAAATGAGTCGCAGTTTTCAATTTCGATATTTGTCCATCACTTAAAAGCAGGTGGAAAATGCTCTTAACTTCAAACCCCACTAAAATTGAACTTCTAGTATTAAGTTATGTTTTTTCAGTTGATAAATTGTTCATAAGTAAAAATAATAATTTGTCAAATCTTTTTACCTATAACTAAAATCAATATCCGACTTTTCCGCTTGATAAGTGTCTCTTTATGAAAAATGCTGTCAAAGCCATCAAAATATTGGGATAATTTAAAATACAACGGTACTGTACCATATGCTCTCTCGAATCCGGAGGTTACGTCAGCCAAAAATATAGTAATCTGTGCAGCATTTGGGCACCAAGGATCACCCTCTTTTTCTCCTTTGACACCACCCCAATAGATTTATGCATTTAATGTTATGATGCTACTACCTAAAATTGACGTCAACTCAAATTTAAGGTGGCAGGGGAATATGATACCATGCGATACAGCACATCAAAAGGGGGACTTTTGCTGCAGTGTATTTTTCAAGATAAATGAAAATGGACAGAAATAAATCACCTGTTAAATCTAAATGCCGTGATCCATTTCGTGTCATTTTAAGGCTTAATAGACTTCACCTGCAGAGTCCCCCCTTTTGATGTGTTGCATTTCATATGCTTTCTTATCAATAATTCAGATAACTTACCTCTTCCCATGTGGGGACAATCTCCATCAAACCGTTGATAGCATCGTCTTGTTCGGCGGCTACTGTTAGTATGCTGTTGTTGGATTGGAGGCAAAATCAAGACAAGATAGAATTTAGAACATGGTTTCGTGTCAGGGTGATATATATTCACACCACCAGTACCGCCAAAAATGATCTACAAAAATACATTTTTTAAACTACACCACTCTACACTTTTTAAACATCAATACCAAGCGAAGGAAAATGTACTTTTTACTTTTTCCAGAAGGTTTATTACAGGTGGTGGGTGTTCTCTGAATAGGTGCCAAGTTAAAAACAGCCGAAAGATTGTAAAAGAGATTTTTTTTTTTAGATTAAAATAAGAGGTGTTGATAAATGGTGCAAATACGGATGAGACTTGTCACTACATGCTTTTAAAAAAATGCAGCTTAATCAAATGAACCTATATTACCCCTTGTGTCAATCTTTAAGTTACTTTAAGCACTTGAGTTTTTTTACATGGCAAACAAAGACAATTCCTATTTATTGCATTTAAATATCATGCACGGACAGGCAACTAAAAAGGCAACGCAAAATATGACAATGGAAATGGAAAAAACTGTATTGATCATAACCCTAAAAAAAAAAAATAGGTGGACTATGGTAGGTGTGTGATAAATGCTGCATGAATAAAATAAAAAGCCTGCCTGTGCAACCTCAAATAATAACCAAAACTAAAGCATCCCATATACCAAGAGGTTTCCTACACTTTATTTATAGCGAATGGAATGACCTACTAGAAGCTTTTTGATTAATAATGAGAAAAAAATAGCCTAGGATGGTGAAAAGGGCATAGTGTGCCAAATGGACACACGGGACATACCGCTCAGGCCCACTGCAGTCTGGGACGGTCACTTGGGCATTGTACTGGATTCGGAGGAAGGCGTTGCAAAGTTCAACGGACGGACCGGACATCGGGAATTGGCCAATCGGACGGACCGGGACCATCGGTCAGGGCCAAAGTGTAGGTAGAAGTTGGCGACAATATCATCCATGTTAACATCACACAATCAGGGCCATGTGGGATATTTTCATCGGACGTGGCGGTACCATTGCAGTAGACAATCGGGTCCGGGCGGGTCATCGTTGTTGAGAGAGAAGGCGGTGGGCGGGCCGGGCCAGACGATTTGTGGTGGTGGTAGTTGGTACGCATGAGGGGAGAAGAGAGAAGGGCATTGTGGGAAATGTGGGCATGGGAACCCATTAATATCATGAAATACATAGGTCAAATTCAAGTACATGGCACGTAAATAATGTGTGTTGCTTGTTATGGTCAATTTGGTTTTGGGTTCAAATTGTTGAATGTATTAGTATTATTCAGTTCTAAAGATATGTGTAGATTTTTGTCTTGCATACATTTTTTCTTTTAAAAAGTAGTTAGTTACTCAGTGATGCTAAAGTGCAAACCCTTTACACGGTGGAAGTAATAAGCTGAAATTTGTTTGCTATTTCAAGGATCCTTTTAAAACGAGTGATTGTTTACCATTTCATTTTTTTTGTGCCAAAAGAAATTTTGATATACAGTGATTTCAGTGCAGCAGATGCATCTACCATTTTGTTTTCATGTATGATGAACACGTGTTGTAATTAATGTATGTACATTATTTGTGTAAATGTAAAATCAAGTTTCAACTATACGCACACGGTGATAGATATTTTGGGATGTTCAATAAGGTCCGTAGTAACCAGAAAGACCCACTGACAGTGTTAACAAGAAATGTTGAGGAATCAGTCGGTCACGGATAGGATTTTGGACAAAAAGGCAAAAGACCTTAACCTATTAACATGTTTTCTGATTAGAAAAATAAAAGAATTGAATTGCAATTCATGCAAGAGAGTGACTTCCCTTAGGGACTCATCCCGGGGTACGAAATACATTCCTGGACGATGGTCAATCATTTCTAAAAAATGGACAAAATTGTGATCCATGACCGTATTGTGCGAGTCTGACGAAGCAAGCAAAACTTTGGAGTTGAATACATGGATCAGTTTTGCGTAGTATAGGAATTAAAACCTGATTTTTCTATTTCAAACGGGTCAAATCAGGGCCTGGAAATAGGGGCAACCCAATGTTTACTTTTGCAAATGGCATGCAATTGGTCTGCATTGACTGGTAAGAATGATTTGAAACATTTGGGGCGCTTACTTCCAGACCCTAGATTACATTGATGTCCCATAAATTATATACATATAATTATTGCTCCCATGTGGTTGAGCACTTTATCAATACTGATTCAAGTAAAACTGGATTTTAAATTATATACATATATTTAAAATAATAGATTCCGCAACAATTTAAAAGCATAGGCATACACTTAATTTCAAAAGGCAAACACAGAAATGGTATTTGTATGCTACATGTAGTTTAAAAAAGTGTATACTTTTAAACCAACTGTGGCACATACAAAGAGAGAGAGATGGCCAATGGTAGGTAATCAGAATCAGTTCAAAGTAGACAGGTAGTCCCAAACGTATCTTCATTTTTCTCAGACAATTTTTTCCCATTGAAATCTCATCTGGCTTAAAAGATCATGGCATATTAATTGATGGAGAACTTTGAGTACTAACCTTTTGTCTCAAGCCTTTGATGGTGGCACCAGCTTTGCCAATGATAGCACCTGCATTCTGTAAAGAAAACAAAAACAAAGAAAAAAGATGGTGAAATAAATGAAACGATGTTTAGATACATCATATGTTCAACCTAAATGGCCCTATTAAATTGATGTCTGACAGGGGTCAAGTGTGTGGCTCGTATTGATAGATTGTAGTTGGGCCGATCTCCAAGATGTTAATTACTACTTCCTCATTATGCAAGATATAAACAGCACCATCTGTCACTGAATTTAAGCTTATTTAGTCAATCAGGGCTGTAAGGGCAAATTAATGGGTAGGTTTCCTTTTAACTGTATATGGTTGACAAGACCATCATTGTACATGTATGCCTGATAGAGATGAACAGAAGTACCAGTTATGGTCACTTGCTGTGTATTGCTTAAATGGCAGAGTTTTTGACTCTTTGTCACCTCAATGGCTACACTGCGTAATGCGTATGCCTATCATATGGAACAAAAACCCATATGAACATTGAACAAAGGACAAATACACATATCCAATCGCTCCGTACTTGAGCATAGTATCAATGATTAACGTTTTATAAAGCTGATACTTCCATCAAATCCATCTGTGACTGCAGCATCTTAGGTCATACGCCACATTTTTGTTGACACTTTTCCATTTCAAGTATATGTGCACCCCCACATACATAAAAGGCACTGGCATACACATAACTGAGGTTTCACTCGCCCTAGGGCCTATACAAATAGTGAAATACACATCACTTTTTGATTTTTACCCTTGAAATCGTTACTCAATCTGAAAAATGTTGGAAAATTTCCCAGAACACTGCTCTAGCACACATTTTGGCTATTCACCCTAAAAAATGTCGGTGAAATTGCTGCATAACCAACATCCCTCCCCCTTCAGCTAACACAATCTCCAGCGCATCACATCCCCTATCCTGATAACACACTGTATTCTACATGTTTTCCATGCATGTATGCAATTGCAAACCTTTCCATTTCAAGACTTGTTTAAAATGCATTTTCAATTGCGCTCCAATCTATAGCCACAAAACACAATATTCCAAACTGATTCTTTCATGAACCGACTCGCTGTGCAATACTACTCATCATGTATTCATTGCCCCTTGGAGGCAACCATCCAGAAGGGGATTTTTTTTATATCTAGCACCCAAGAATCCCGAGTCGTCTCGTTCATCATTCTCTAAAGCACAACGCTGCGCCTCTGAGTAAGTAACAAAATAGTGGTAGAATTCTTAATCCACTAACTCTGTGCACAAATAGCTTATTTGCCTCCACCGTGCGAAGATGCTTTGCAGATTTCACTTCAGATCATATTCTGTACCACAAACCAATTGAGAACGAAAATGAGAAAAGATAATCGAGGAACAAAAAGTTCTCAAATTTAAAATATTTATTGCTGCTGGGAAAATATCTATTTGGGACTGTATACTTTCTGGGGTGGGGTAGAGATGGGGCAGGAGACAAAAAAAGAGCTTGGCAACTTGTGCGTTAATCTACCCACGTACTATATAGCGTAGCAACGACAGGTGCACGCCACAACACCTCAAGTAACCCTGCTCAATAGACAATTTGACAAAAATTGGGGAGTACGACCTCTTAAACACGCTTGAGCGAGGCAATTTTCCACTCGTGTAACTCGTAACAAAAGACTGAGGGCAAACTGAGGGTATTCCCCTTGACTTAGTTGCCTTGCTAGGGCTTTCATAGCCATACATTGAATCAGATTTCACCACAGCATCAATGCAGTGTAGCATTTTCAATTGTAACTATCTGTCTACTGGTCCGATACTAAATAAAAATTGAAGTTCTTGCATTTAGCACTTTTTGAAAACTAAATATAATTTTGCCACGCATGTTCAATAGGCCTATTACTTGGATCCAAATATATTTACTTAAATTATTTAAAAATTTGAACAGTAATGTTCACAAATTATGAGAATTCATATAACGGTTGGATTTCTTTTGAGGAGAATCTTGGGAAATTGATTCTTGGCAAAATTGCTCAAGGACAGTTCTGATCTAGAATTGCACATATTATGTTTAAACAGTGAAGTGAATTCAAATTTCATCGCTACAAAACACTGCGTAAGTGTTGCCAAATGCAAAATTGGTTACTAGTACTTGCTCACTCTCCAACGATTGATTGCCCATTTGTACAAATGTTTAGTACTGCCTTCAATTCAAGATCACCCATTTAACACCCCAATGGTTTATATTGCCAACAGCTTGTAATGCAAATGATTGTACCAAACACATAACAGTATCATTATAAATAAGAAATCAACACAGCCAGCATGGATTCAGATTACAACTGACATGTTGGTTCACATTAGACGGCCAGATATGAGTGCTATGTCTCTGCCCACTTTTACTTATTCTCCTTAAATCCTCCTTTCCTGAGATGAGTATTTTATAGACAAAACTCGGTCATGGAAACGAGTCGGGTTATTTACACTCGCTCATAAAGCACTTCTCACTGACTGGCCCCGGGCTGCCAGCGCAAGACTGGGGAGTAGGAGAAATTCAGAAACTCGATAATATGGAAATCTCACTTTCGCCAGGGCTATAAAAAGTGCAGGTGGCCGGTACCAGGGAGAGTTCCTCTGCATAATTAATTGGCTTTATTAGAGAGACCCGTAGGTCTTCCTCTAGAATATTAATGCTGAGGTATTTTTAACCTGTCACTATAAGCTTTCCGTAGAGATCCGAGTGGGTTATGTATTAGATGACTGGACACAATTTCCAATCTTTCACACTGGTACATCAAACAACCAACCACCAAATCTTGGGCCTGTCAAACACGCCATTTGTGGATATCAAATGTGTAATTCAATGACTACCACTAATCAGATGAAATTCTAGTAAGTTGCACTGGTAAACCTACCAAGAAAAAAATCTCCACTAGAGAAATCAATTTAGAAAATGTTGACCTACAGGGGATTTTGTTCCTTCACATTATGCTATGGAGGGATATGAAATTCAAATCGCCGCTGATAGTCTGTTAATATGCAATGCAAACAGGCTGCAAATCGCCAGTGAATATAAATGGAAAGCATAATGCTCTCGAGCAGGCTGTTTAGAGAAGAAATGTTCCCGAGGCCAGAAGGATAAATAAAGTGAGGACCACCGACTGACTAGTACGCGTAGCCAGTAAAATAACAATCGCGATTCAATGACAATTTAATCAGCATGAATATACTGGCTCAGCTAGGGTACTTCATACTTTTGTCTGCACGACGACTGACAGGTCCCACTATTGTCATTGCATTTATCCATATGTTCTCACTGGTGTTATCAAGAATTATACATGAGCATTTCTCTAATGAAGCGTGCAAAGTCTTACTACTGCTATCAGGAATATTATACACGAGCATTGCTCTAATGAAGCATGCCAATTAAAACGATGTCATCGTTACATAGAGCTAGTCACACATGTCTACCACTCAAGCTGGGCTATTGTCAACTTTGGAGGGCCTATTTCCTGGTGAACAAAGACAATCCCTGAATATTTGCCATACAAATGAACTCTATGTGATGACATCACAAAGATAAATAATATTTGTTGGTATTGCATACTGTATGCTTTGCATTTCAAGATGGATACCAAAGTTATGAAATATCTTAGACTGGCTAGTGGTTCATTGTACATTGTATTATACATACACAAGGCAATTATGTGATTTGTATAGCATAGCCATTCATCTGATCTCTTTGTTATATTATAATAATAAAATTCATATTTCTTGTTTTTATGACATCATTGTGTGCTCTTCTTTCAAAATCTATATAAATATTGACAATGCTTCTAGTGTAGATTTAAGCTTGTATTATAAGTATTCACCACATATTAGGAAATGGACAAAAGAAATTTGACCAGCGGCTGAGTGACCTTTTTCTAGTCATTTTGTGACTTACAGATATTTCTGTAGTTAACATCTGTGACTTGTAATACAATACAGTGATAAAACAATGCAAAGAAATATTCATGCATGAACTCCATTTTGCTTTATATTTTATTTTAGTACCACAAACTCTGCCGGCCCTGCAAAGTGTTCCGGAGCTTGTGTTATTTCATTTGGTAACATGATAGTATTTACCAAACTATACTACTGATATCTCCCTACAACGACATACGCAATTATTCAATGTGCTTGTCGGCCTCTATCTTCTCTCTTACAGGCTTGTATCCGTTTCCTCAACCCCCTCTTTGTTTTCACACAGCCTCTCAAAAATCCAAAATCTCCCTCTTCTTAACAAGTGGCTGCTACTACACGACTCGTACACGTGCAAATCTGCAAATTATTCACCACTAAAATCCATCAGCCGGCACCGCATAAAATGAGTAATTCATGAGCCCCTTGTGTTGCCGACACTGTCGTCGCTCTACCCATCTGAATATCATACGGGATATCTGGTTTGCATGATGTGAGATGCAAAATCTAAAACACAATATTGAAAATTCCCCTTCTCTATTATCGACTCGAAAGTCGGCAGGATTTTGCTAGTGTTCAAGTCTTGATCAGAGGCTACACATTGTATTAAACAAGGGGCAACATCCGTAGTCAAGTACAGCTGAACGTCTTGGTGCACTTCTTCATGGGTAATGACCGTGTCTTATCTTTATACCTAAATAGACCCAGGTAAAGACACCCAGTTAGCAAACCATTTTCTTGTCCCTATAGAACATGCTTCAGCACTGTGATGCATGCAAGTACAAGAGAGAACCCCCTGCAGCAATGCAAAGAGCAGGCGGGCCAAAATCAAATTTACCAAATTAATCGGAGCCCATTTTATGAGCACTGCATTGCATGTATATGATGTATGGCCTGTTTACCGCAGGAATTCACCCTCTTGCCTGCGGTTTATCTGATACGATAGAGGTGTAAAGCTGCTGGTGAACGGATATTTTAATAAATAATGGGGAAAAAATATATTTGTTTCCCTTTGAAACAAACAAAATGTAACTAGGTATTATTTGCATTTGGCATATATCCTAATAAATTCAGATGAACATCAGAATTTCAGTGAGTTTAATATCTTTTGGTAAAGAATTTACATTGCCCGTAATAAACCTTGCTCACTTGGAATAATTAATATGCTCAAGTTCAAATGTCACATTCGCAGGGCTGACACTTCATTTTTTTGAGGCAACTCACAAAATTACCTGCCGAACATACATTGCACCAATAAGTTTAAATCACTACACGCCTACACGGTGTGATATTGAAAAGTTTTACCTGCCAGTCGGTCAGATACTTTTGCATTTTCACCCACCCGACACAATGGTTGCCCGCTTTGCATCTTCACCCGCTTGACGCAATAGTTACCCGCTATGGGCAGGTGCCATTTCCAGGCCTGCATGTTTGCATTCCATTGAAATGACATTAATGCCTTCAGAATCTGTAGTAGACCGATTCAAAGCCTTCTTTTGATGAGCATAAGTTAGTTGTGTTAAGCACCAACTACAGTATACCAACCAGACTAGCCATTCCCATGCAAATTATGGTTCGTTTATAGTTTATACCCAAATCTTTGTACAACGGCCAATTTTGAAGGATATCCGGGGCACGATGAAACAATGTCAACTTTATCAGCCAATGACGACTGATGTCCAACAATGGGAAATTATGACCAGGCAAAAGTGGTGGTATTAAAAAATGCTCAAAACAGCCTAGTTTCAAATTTTCCCACAATGCAATTCATACAGGGCTATATAGCAGTGGTTTTAAAGGAGTCAGTACATGTAAGATTATTGAAATACTTTAGTAGATGAAATTCAGCGTACCTTGCTATTGATGAGGAATCGTAATGTGATGTGTGGACCCTCTCCCCCTCTGGCTCTCTTGTTCATGTGACCACTGTCTTCTTCTGCCGACCGTTTTGATCCTGAAAAATATAAAGGAGACAATTTTGTTAAAAACAAAGTTTGGTACAAAAAGCTTGATTTCATCAAATAGAAAATAAACATTATATTCAAGGTAGTGATCAAATGGCACAAAAACAGGAAAATGTAGCAAATATTAACCCATATTGGCTTGCAAATGATTTGGCAAATGCAACAAAAATTACAAATACATGATTTTGCACAAACCTACCCAAGCAGTATTTGTGCATGATTATAAAACACAGGCCCTACATGTTTGTTAGTATTTAAAGAATTAGGCATTTTAGGTCATGGCCTTTGAGTCCGTACCGTAAAACGGGGTGAATAGGGACAAAAACAAGAAAAGTTTTTTAAATGTCACCCGGCTAGTTTGTGTACCATAAAACAGGGTGATTAGAATAGGGACATGGGGCCCCCGTGTCCCTATTCACCCTGTTTTATGGTACACAAACTGGCCGGGTGACATTTAAAAAAACATTTCCCATTTTTGTCCCTATTCACCCCGTTTTACGGTACTCACATTTTTGAGGAAATAAATGAACAGGCCTAGATTAAAAACATTTTTTACTACATGTAGTCTATCTAGACTAGAGCTAGGCCTAGGGCAGGCTAGGCAAATTAAACGAGAAATCATTCCAATTTTCTGTCATAATACGTTGGCCAAAAATTTGACTTAACTCGCGCGCATTATAATATTATTATTATTGGTGGCTGTATTTCAGCATTATGTTCAGTGCATGCTTTTTCTTTTGAGATGAAAGTGCAGCCAAAGTGGTTGTGTTCGCCAAAATAATGCCCAGGCGAACTCTACAGTACACGTTACGTCACTGCCATGCCACCTAGGTGTGTTGAAAAAAGTAGCGCATAGGCGCATTGATGTGGGCGTGATATGGTGGCCAGGGGGTGTTTGTGCATAGACCGTTTATGATGTGCGTGTTAGGAATTTAGGTGCAGTGTTGGGTGGGAGGAGGGGGGGGGGGCGTTGCTTTAAAAAGAAAGCAGTACCTAACTATTAGGGAGCGTTCATAAATACTCTGGTAGGGGGGGTTGGGCAATTCAGGGGGGGATCAAAAAAATTATAAGCCTCAAAAAGGGGGGGTCAAACAAAATAAGTTGCCGATAAGGGGGGATCAAACAAATTTCTAATGTAAAAAAGCCGCAAAAAATTTGCACTTAATTCAAGTATTCAAACACTCAGGTTATGATCAATACGATAAACAGGCGAACTCTACCCCACGAAGTAGTGGCGAACTCTACCATACGTACAGCACTACTAATTTACGGTAACCTAGAGGTGCCTGGTAGAGTTCGCCAATTCAAAATGGCGTCCGAAAAGCGAAGTCAACCTCATACTAATGATAAATTTTAATTTTTTTAATCACTTCTGGGTTCACTCAGCATATGCTTGTCTATTATAATTCCTACACAATGAAATATGGATCAAATCTTAATTCTTTACAGTATAGACACAGGTCACATGGTTGAGGATCAACTTGTCTATCAGCATCATGTTCTTACATTTCATTTGTAGGCCAAGTTTAATGTCTACTTTCCTTGATGAATCATTCATGCACTCAATTTCAAACAGTACTTTTTTTACCCAAAAGCCTGACTTAGAATGCCACTTATATTTAATCCAATGACTGCAATGTTTTCACTGCAATGGATTTTATAATAAATTAAAATCCATTCCTTGGAAAACCAGCAGCAGATGTAGCACAAAGGTTTAAAACCCATTTCCCCATGCTTGCAAAATGGCCGCTGAGTATACCATTCTCAATTCATTCATGAATTGATTCATGCCACACATTTTAAAAACCATCAATATACAAGCTTAAAATACTACACTTTTATAATACACAAAGAAATGAAAAATAGTACAAATCAAACCACACTCCACCTTGGTCATAGTCCTGATTATATTGTTGATCATGCTGTGCCATGATGGACAAAAATGGTGATACAATAAGGAAGTAAAATGCAGTAGGCCTTGATCACAATCACATGTACAGCAGCAGCAATGGCTTTATTCACCAACACGCAAGTATGCACACTCCTGAATGACTGTGCAGTAAAAAGGGTGTATATTGTACATGCACACTTTGTACTGCACGGTTTTCAATGCAGCAATGCCAATTATGCAAATGACCACACAGTACATGGGCCAATCACAAAGGGCAAATACACACCCTGGGCTGTGTGGTGGCTTCTTTTCTTTTGTTGGTTGTGTATTCAGGGTGAACAATAAAAGACTACATGGAGGGGTTGATGAAGAACCAGGAAGTGCACAATATGAATAATATGTTTTTAGATGTATAATCTGAGACGAATTCAGGTATATTCGTCTCAGGTATAATACAATAAAATGTGAGGGGAAAATAAAATAAAATGAGATAAAATGAAATGAAATAAAATGAAATTAATGATATTAGAAAAAATACAAAAATAAATAAAAACAAAAAAAACAACAAACAAAAAAACAAAAACAAAAACACCAAAGAAATAAAAATAATAAATAAATAGTTGATCAATTATAAACAATTAACAAAATAAATATAATGAAAATTAAAATAAAAATAAAAAATGAATAGAATAACATACAAATCCCACTAGAAAACAAACCTGACTTTTGACACTAACATTTTAAACGCATTGTTTTATAAAACAAATATTACAAAACAAATCCAAATGAATATCAAAAAATAAAGCAGATTCCAGTGTTTTAAGTTTAAAGAAGAATAAATTACGGAGAATGCAACTGTTGAATGTGATGCACAAACAAGTCTAGCTTCAAATCATTAAATCATGTAGAACTTATCACATTTAAAACCTCAGATCATAGCAAGCAATAATTGCAGCAATAGTAAAGCCCTAATTTGTCGAATAGTAATTGAGGGGAAAGCCTTCGAAGCATGTACTGCAGTTTAATTTAACAATAATTAATACGGTAAAGCTCAGCCAGAGTCTAGGAAAGCCCGATACCACACATATACATGCTACTTTACAATTCACTCTTTATTGAATCACTGCCACCTCTGATATAAAATCTGATCAAGAACCCTTCTTCTGATGTTATCCGAACCCTACCCAGAGTGAATATCCCAAAATGCATTTCTTAAATTCAATTATCTATACTGATTTGTTATTGGGGAATGCTAATGCAACATAGGTTGATAACGATAAACAGTAACTCAATGCACAGAATGCTGCCACATCTTGCAAATAACTTTAATTTTTTAAACCCTAAACCCGGGGGGGGGGGCACTCAACTTTTTTTGGGGTTGGTGTGTGCCGCACAGGGTCTCAAAAGGGGGGCTACAGAACTGAACTGAGTGGATTTTATGACAAAAAATAGGGTCTTAGGAACTGATTTTTTCATAAAAAGTAGGTCTTGAGAACTGGCCTATATAGTTCAATTTTGATTAGCAAGAACGCAAATTTTTATTTTTCGCGATTTTTGAATTGTCAATAAAATTGGGGTCTTAAGAACTGATGCAGGCTCAAAAGGGGGGGGGGGGTCATAAGAGCTAGCAGCAGAGGGTGTAAAAGGGGGTCTTAAGCGCGGCACATACCTATACCCTTTTCCAATGTCAGTGCCCCCCCCCCCCCCCCCACACCGGGCCCTAAACCCAAGTTTTGCCAGTTCATTGTCCCGTAAATAAACAATTGTCATATCACTATATCTGTACAAAAAGTATAAACACAACGTCGATCATTTCCTGCAATATCTACTGTATAAGTACTGCTAGGAATTATGGGAATGGTATGATCTGTTGCCTACCTATCATGCTTCACAGTGCGTGATATTCTAATGATAAATCCAGTCCCATCATTTTGCACACACAAGCCTTGCTTACCACTTAATAATGATCCAGAAATGGGATTGTTGTCAAATATATATAATCATGATTATAACTCAATAATGCATTTTCAATTAGGTATGTTACAATTATGTTGGAACCAATTTAGTTTTTTAGCATAATTTTGTAAGATGTGCCATACTCAGTATAATGTGGTGTCGATATGGCTATTGAAAAATAAATAGCCTCTAAAAATGAAGTGCGTTTCCACTATTTTTAACATGCAGTCAATACATAGATATATGGTTATATTTGTTTCTCTCAATAAAATGCTTTCATTTTATTTCATTGCATATCCATATTTAAATGACTAGGAGATAAACCAAACAATAGTCTTAGCTTTCAGCCTATAAGGATTCAATAAAAACACTCGCCATAAAATATGGAAATCAAATTCAAGTTGTTTACATCCCATCTGGGATGATTTTATCTATCAGCACTAAATTCTGGTATATTCCATCCTGCCAAACAACATCAAATCCCACTTATGTGAATTGGGATGACATCAGCTGACCTCGTCGTATCTGGACTTTCCCCAACGACAAGCGACATTTTTTCTCTCAAAAAGTTTTCTCAAATCTGACAGTTTCTGTGAGTAAAAACATCTAAAAATATCTTTTGACAACAAACTGAAAGCTAGAAGCCCCAAAAAATCACATCATTACACGAGGGCATAGTTGCCACGTCAAAGCCTCCGTCGCTGGGATGTCATCAAAGCCAGCCAACCTACTTTCTCGTTTTCCAAGACACAAACAATTGGTGGCCTTTAGCAGGGAACGTGCTCGATAGCAGGGGACATGTGCGACTTTCATTCAAATTATCTGACTGAACAAAATCTACATGAATATGCCCAGCAGCGCCCACTGTCCATCCGCTCGATTCCGGCGCGGATTGAAAAGAGGCTAGATATTAAGATTGTAAATTTGATACGTAAATCTCTCTGAAAACCGCTGGCTACATTCATCACAACAATTGCATTTGGTTAGAATACAGTGCCTTAATTCCCGTTTTTCAGGAACGTACATATAAAACAGGTGTGTTATATGGATATCTATGAATGTGTGACCATCACAATATGATTTGGACACATTTCTACTGATTTATTCAAATTACTGTACAATAATAATGTGATAAATGAAGTTCAAAAAACCTACTAATATCCAATAAACAATTAAAGATTTAATTACACAAAGTCTAGTCCAATTATTAAAAAATCCCAACAAATTAAATCATATTTTTAAATTAAAAAAAAATTAATTAGAGACCTAACAGATGTCTTTTGTCAGAGGGGCACAATCCTACTTTAGAGTAGATTTAACATTAAGACTTTTAATTTTGAGGGCAAAAGGGCAAAGGGCAATTCTTAATTGTTTCCCTTCCAATTATAAGTCATCATGCAAGGATGGGGTGGGGAGTCTCCCCCACCTGCCCCCCCCCCCCCTCCCACCTCTCCCTGTGCAATCCACTGGTATTGCTACTCAACATATTGTCAATATGTACAAATATATATCTCATGCTTTTTTGTTTTTTAAAAGGCATTTTGCATTTATTATACATTTTTGATCATGTCCCACATGGCCTGCTATCTATCCACATCCCACGCTTGTTTTTGACATGCCTGCATAAATGCTGTCATTTGGGGGGTAGACCTATTAAAAGGGTTTCCCTGATGAGCCGACAACATACACAACTATGGCATAGCTACGCACAACTCCCTGTCAACTTTGTTCAAAGTGTGACAGAAAGTATACGTCATGCACAAGTGCTTGCCTGCAAACTGTTAACAACCAAAATAGTGTCAGTTCTTTAGCACTAGTCGGTTTCGCTTGGCAAGCATTGTTTATGATACTGACGGACAAGTTATCCCGGTAGGGGTGATCAAACACACGGTCACAAAAAATATTTATAGCAAGTTTCACGCTGTGACTCAATTTGCACGCTAAAACATGAATTAATTCTATGCCTTCAGGGAGTTCGGTAAATCCCCCCAAGCTTCGTTGCATCTCTTTAGTTAGTCATAAACTTGAACGTAAATGAGAGTTTAAAATTGTAGCGTTATCCCCAGGTAAAAACAACTGTCAACAGATAGATATACATCACATGTTTATAATTAATGGGGAACATATGTTAACACACCTCTACTTTTAAATAAAATGCCATTTAACTGGCTCACAGTTGCATATACAGGGAAATCCAACCCTTCAAATTCCCAAAATCATCCATATTTTGCTACAAAATGTCCACTTGTTAGACATGATATACTCCAAAGTAGGTATACTACACCCATCTATCTACCCCTTCTTTTCAAAATATTAATGCACTTTAAAATTGTTTTCGTAAATCCACCCCCCCCCCCCCACACACACAAATGCTGGGTAATAATTAGCCTGAATCAAAATATACAGGAAACTCATTCGATATTCATACCAGTATTAATTATAAAACCAAACATGACAGGATATTTTGAAGATATTTTCTACTTCACTATGAATTTTCTACCTTGCAAACGGCTGTCCCGCCCGTTCCTACTTACTATAATCTCATTAGCCGGCTACTTGACTAGATGACAGCTCATCGATACCGGCCGACCTAGGCTTCCTAAATGACCCGTCATATATCAAATTGTGCTGGTCGGCAATTAACCCCGACTTTGCAGCATTTTGATTCGCTCTCTGGCTCAGGCTTCCTCTTTCCTGTATGAGTATGTACGCATCTGTGCATGTCTTATTATTCACCATGGAGCTGGTGGCAGGAGGAAGAGGAGTGAACCTGGCGTTTTGTACGCCGGCCACGGGCTATGATACTACACACAAACGCAAAATTGGCCTTGTCATTATATGTCAAATCAAATATTCCATTAACACAAGCTCAAGTTGTGTGACATTCCTTTTCGAAAATTGACAGAAAGGATATATTAAACATGTCTTTCTTAATACTATCTACTCTACACACGAGAATGACTAATAAGAAATTCAAAAGCATATTATCTGAACCTATCGAGTGATTGGTTTTCCACTCAATACGCAACGCTTCTCCCACAGGCTAACGAAAAATCTTGGGTCACTATCACATATCACAATCATCAAAGTATTTGTATGCCTCCGCAGTACTCTCGATATAATGCGCCTCAGAAATTATTATTTCCCCCTAAAACAAATTCCAATATGAATTTCATGTCATTCCCCTACAAACATTGCTGTCAGAATCAGCTCTCGTCATCCAAGATGCTCAAAGGCACATCATGTTTTGATAATGCGACGAAAAACAACCAATTTCAAACCAATCATTTCCCATTTCATTTTTGACACAACCCATCGTGATCTTTTAATGCAGATCGATGCGAGGCAGGAATATCTATCAAAAAACAATCATCGCTTAATTTCACACCATGGACACGCACGCTACAGATGATTTCATTTAATATGTTTTATCTATCTTTGCGTGACAGTGGAACAATTAGGTTGTCAAAAGACTCACGAGCAATGGCATAGGGAAACTCAGTGGAAAGCAACGAGGAAGAGGAAAAAAGAGAGGTTTGTTTAGCAAGCAATCCAAAGTTGCCGTAGGGGCTTACTTGGGACTCCCAATATTGATTGCAGGTATAGTTGTATCTCTTATTCTATCGGATTCACGCACCTACGGCGGATTTGTCTGCTTAGTTTACATTGCTATCAAGCTTGTAGTTACCTATTTACAAGAGCTTTTGTCTCAATTTATACCCAAATGTCTCCGTTAGTGTCGCTGACTTAAAATTCTCCAAAGACATTGATACAGTGGGAATAGAACACTCCACATATCCCTTCAATCTTTTTTTAATTGATGTTTTACAAACTCATGAGCCACGCTGATGAGGAAATTTACCCTCTAAATCGCAGCCTGTTTAGTGGGAAATCATCAGAAACAATTGTTCGTCTTTCAGTTCACGTAATCCATGAATGCTACGCCAACTAGGAGTGGAGGGCGCTGACGGTGATTCTCGATGACAGCCACGGGTTCAATTTTTGTAATTGTACGCCTCGATGCATGCTCGTCAAAAGAATTTGGCACCGCAAGGTAACAGTGCTACTACGATTTCAACCATGTATGTCCCAGTCTGAAGTATACTTCTCGCCAAGGAGATTTTGAGAGAAGCCAGAGTATTATTACTATCACACTGGGCTACCATTACTACTATCTGTACATGTAATTTGGGTGGCAAGGCGTTGAATGAATAATTCACCGAAGGGGTCAGCAAAAGGATGTGAGATATGTAATATTCTGCTCTGCTCGGAAGATTCATAAAAATAAAGTCTGGTCTGCTGTTTAATAACAGGCATCTCAACCAATTATCTTCCACAAACAGATATATGCAATATTGGACGAGGTAAACTTATTATTATTATTATTATTTGTTTTATTTTTCATTTATTTATATTTATTTTATTAGGGGGGGGGGGCTTTGAACATGTTTAACATTAAATTGCCAATAAGTTAAATGTTCAGCGAGGAGGCTATGACATAACAGCTTTCATCAACAACATGTGGGCTTTTTCTTCAATTATATCAATGGACATAGTTTGTATGTCTAGGCATTTATGCAATGATTCAAATAACAATATCCAACCCATAATGAATGGATTATCCAATAAGAACCCATACTATTAGTATTAGGGGAAAGACTAAAGTGAAGCAGTCAAGTGGACTATGGACGGCCACTGTGGTTCGTGAGGCCCAAGTATACATGTACACAGTACATCTTCACAGTCAAGCCACAACCATCACAGACCACCGTAACATTTGTATTGATAAATGAGTTTTGATTTGCAGAGCATACACAGAGCCTCCAAGCCTTAGGGCCACACTAACTCCAAAGAAGCGTGCTGTATTATTACTTTTGTTAACGTGACGTCAGGCTCAGTAAAATGGCGCCGAACTTGGCAAGCTTGCTTGCTTACGTACCAGTCTGTACCCAACGATGCCCCTTCTCTTTCAATTGTGCCGAATGATTGCCTTACTTTATTTACCATATGCAATGCTATCTACTGAAGATAGTGCACGCAGAGGACATCTACCCAGACTCCCGGGGGGCACTCAACTTTTTGGGGTAGGGGTGTGCCGCACGGGTCTCAAAAAAGGGGGCTACAGATCTGAACTGAGTGGATTTTATGACAAAAAAGAGGGTCTTAGGAACTTATTTTTATTCAAAAAAGTAGATCTTGAGAACTGGCCTATAGTTCAATTTTGATTAGCAAGAACGCATATTTTTGATTTTTCTTGGTTTTAGAATGCAACATTTTCAAAGAATTGGGGCTTTGGAACGCAAAATTGTGTGATTTTTGAATTTTCAATAAAATTGGGGTCTTAAGAACTGATGCAGGCTCAAAAGGGGGGTCATAAGAGCTAGCAGCAGAGCGTGAAAAAGGGGGTCTTCAGCGCGGCACATACCTATACCCTTTTCCAATGTCAGTGCCCCCGGCCCAGACTCCGTTTGCAATATAAGCCCACTCGGTTGGACTCTACAGCGCACTATACCCAACAATCCTATCATACAAGTACCGTGTGATTTCAAAGCCCCTTCTCGTAATCACTCATAGCTTCACGCTGACGTCAAACAAGGGACACTTGAAGGGCATAAGGCAGGACAATTTGTGCGGCACAAAGTCTAGTATTATCCTTTCAACAAGTGATTTTTTTAGGGGGGAGGCACCGTTCACTCTCTTCACATTAATGCAAATCAATGCAATAACTACTACGTGTTCTCGATCTCACTCTCAGCGGCCAAGTTATTCTAGAAACACATTTACGTTGGTTTATAGAGTAGATATTGACACAGTATATTTCATTTTGCACAGTTTTCAAATGTCAAGTGTGATTTAAACACTAACTTTCATACCTATATCAATATTGAAACACCTATGAATAATGAGTGCAATTTGTTTCTGTTCATGTCACCATTGCTATGATTGAAGATTCACACATCTTCATTATAAATACAGTCTGATGTAACGGGGGTGTTAACACTTTCCACGCGGCTATTAGTTTTACCATACAAAACCGATTTTCCAGAAACCCTTCCTAACTTTCAATGTCTATCTCAAGGATTACAAAACCAATACTAGGCATGTTAGTACTTATTTCAATGAATTTCTCATGGTGATTCCAAATATTGTAATGAGATTCAATGATTTTGACATTTTTGACTTATTCTGTGAAGTTTTGGAATGTCGTCTGTAGACACCTGCCGCATGGAAAGTGTAAGTTCTACGAGGCAAAATTTAAAACAACTCACCTGATTGAAAAAGTGACTTTTCCCATTGATAACAAGGAAAACTAAAAAAACTTATTGTGTTTCAGAAAAGTAATAAGATTTCTATGAAAAGGATGTTATTCGAGGAAAAACACAAAAACAATAAAAGACTTCATACACCAAGTTTTTCCTTGTTTTCCACCAATAAAATAGACCCTATCTCAAAATTAATTGAAATCGATGGATGATTGCTGTGTTTTGCCTTTGCTGAAAATAGCTTTAAATGGATAGTAGATGATGAGCAATGAGAATCATAGTGCACTGACTATTATCATGCAAGTTACGTATAACTGAAACACCTGAAATTTCATTGGTATATACTACAATAGTAGCATCCTACGTTGAAACTGCATGGCTTGTGCTGCCGCCGGAACTAACTATTAGATTAGAAATACTTTGCAATTTGCCATTGTTGTCCCCGTAAGGCAAGAAAAGCACAGTCGGCCATAACCAACTGACACAGACAACCGTTTGTCGTACACAATACATACAAGCAAGGACTTGCCCGTTAGTGATGACTTCTCAACCCTTTGCGACAATGTTAGAGACAAGGATTGAATTTTGGACACATGTATGTATTAGGTAGTGGTTAACGATTCCTTATGACACTTGCGTATTTGTACTAACTCAAATCTTGTCTCATGGGCATCTGAATTGATTGAGACAATATCGGGATGAAAGGAAAGAGAGACATGGCAAAATGTTCGAAAAGGCCTGAACATGAATACAACCGAGTGAGTTCAAGATACTGCTATTTTATCTGGATTATATTATCTGTTGTTTCATCTCAGAGGCCCTACGGATGCTTCTATTAGGGTAGGCTAGGAGAGAAAATGTTCAGCGAAATATAAGTCTCTAGACAGACATGGGCCACTCAGATCATTATAAGTAAGCATAAGCGTGAATATAATGTGGATGTATATTCAAGAGTGCTTTTTTCCAATGGGGTCTACAGATGCCACTGCCAAGGGTAACACAATCATGGATTTCATCGAATTAGTGTGTATTTTTCAACAACTTGATCTCTATAGAACCAACAAATCATGCACAATCATAGATCCTCTGACTGCCCCAATGCAGTGATCAGAACTTTGTTAGGTCAATTCCATGCTCATGACAATAACCCAGTAATGGTCAGTAGTATACATTAGTAAGATAATACAAGTTATTTCATAGGCTGGTCAGGTGATGTTTGAATGCGCCAAGTACAATACTGATAATCACAAGTACTATTTTATAATACCCAAAGGTAATTCTATCGTGTTCTGAGCGCACACACTGGAAAATTGTTTACATGGACAAAAAACGCAATATGTCCATCTCACAAAATAAATAGAGTCCTAAATGGGTATAAGGATCGCATTACTCTTCCAATATTAAAAGTCCAGCAGTGACATACCTGGTTTTCGAGGTATAATATGGACTAATAATAAAACTTGTTGATATAGGTCCCACTCACCAGATAATATAAATATAACCATATTATTATTCTTTGAAACTCATACCAAATTCCTAGTGTGGATATTTTTTCCCCTTCAGTTATTAAAGCAGTGAACCATCCTATATACTTCCATAGGGATGAACACATTTTTGGTCAAACTTTATGTGGTAAGAATTGACAATGTTCAGCATATGTGCACACATTTTACCATTATCTAATTTTGACATAAATGGTCTAGGTATAAACGGAAGCAAGATCTCAGGAACTTGCAGTGTTAGGTGAAATGAGTGGTTTTATAGACGGCATATTATATATACCACTTCTGGAGCCTGTGCACCTCATCACCATAGCCAACTATTTGTTCAAATTTTGATTACCAGCAATAATGTACTCCTAGAGCGAGTCACTTCAAACGAACCATACACAATGGTACAATATAATAATGCATCCACATTTTGTCATTAAATTTTCCTGAAACCAGTTGATGATATTTTATTGATTCATATCAAAAATTGACTGGACCCTCTCTTTTTGTTCTAACCAAGACCTCTTTGTTACACGAATCAATACTGAGCTAACGAACTGTCACAAATGTGTGCAAGGCAATTGTTTTGTAGACAATGACAGTATACAAATGGGCCTAAAGGCAGGCGGTTTCTCTAATTAACCAATGCACAGTAATTGTACAAAAAGACATTACTAATTTACGCTGCACAATTATTCATATCCCCACAGCTGGTCAAACAACAAGAATTCAAACATCCTATTAAATTGCCACATCTATAATTCAGCGATGGTATTTACCATGATACCTCTTCAATCAAGAAGAAGGAGCCAGCAAAGGGGATTAGGCTATTACATTTGAAATCCATACACCCCCTATGTAAGACAGAGCCTTAATCTCTCCCACAAGGAGTGTGAATTTCAAACAGGGTTACCTCCATGGGTGACTCTATTTGAAATCTACACTACCTGTGGGGGAGATTAAGGTCATGTATTAGGGGTGTAAGGATTTCAAATGGAATATCCCATTACTAGGATGGGTTTAAGCAGAGAAGATGTTTAAGTCACTGTTAAAATAAGAAACTATAATTATTTTCCAACTTCATAAATAACTGATGCTGTGTTCTTGCACCCGGCACAGCGCTGATGTAATCTGTATCATACGTAACCTACATTGTAAACTAAGAGTTACAATGTCTGTTTCGAATATGCCCTCACCCTCATTATATGATAGCTAAGTGAAAAATTTGGTTAGTCTTAATTTGAAAACAAGGCTTAAAATGTTGATAACATTAAAGAATACCTTACTATTACTATTTCTATTATTAAGGATTCATTCACTGTGCAAGCCCCCTTATTGAAAACATGGAGTTGTATTAGCCAGAAAGCATATCCAATATTCCTTTCGGCTAAGATTTAGAATACTCTACAATTTTTATTCCTCACTGTGTTAGAGCGTGTTTCTACAGAGAGTCATTAGCCGGTTGATCACGGGGGGTAGACGTCTAACAGCTCTGTAGAAACAGGTCCTGACGCTGTTAGCCGGCTAATCTACCACGGGCAAATTATCCTAGAAAATCAAGGATAGTGGTGGTAGGTTAGCCTGCTAATTGCCCGCCAGAGCTCTGTAGAAACAGACCGCCGCCCGATTAGCCGTCTAACCGGAAATTGCTTTGTTTGTTTATTGCCAAGATATTTGTTTGTTGTGTTGTTATATAATTAATCCGTGTCATTTCGAAATCAGCCGTTCCTCTACGCACACACCCCACAAAGTGATTAGTCGTCTTTTACGTTGTCTGTAGAAACAGCCCAGTACTTGTACCACCGCCTTTTTAGCAGGCTAAGTTACCGCCGGCAAAAGGCGGAGGCTCTGTAGAAACACACTCCAAGTGTATGGGTCGTTCTTTAAAAGTCCCCATTGAAGACATGCAGCGGTAGGGACTAAAGGAACTCCTTTCTTTCTTTAAAAAAACCCATAAGTTTTGATGATAATCTGATGAAAACATGCCTTTTCAAGTGTTTTTACATCATGATATTATACTCTAGAAATGCTGCTCCATACACCCATGCATGCCATTGTGCGTATATTTATGGTGACCCAATATTGGAACCAAGGGGTACTGAAGGACAAGTGTTCATTAAGACATCATACTCCAGCACGTACAGAACCTCGCATATTTACCTTACATGCCTATCCATCCACACTTGCGCTATTTTTACAGTTTTTAAAATGTTGGAATGACAAGTGCTGTTAAAACATCTCTTGATCTGGGTAATAGTGCTAAAACCCGCTACTCAGCACTCTTGTGCCATACTCTCGGCATCATTCCCCACATTGGCCCCTCTCGTTCTCGAATCCCTCTCATTTTCCTGAGCTGCCTACAAATCCTGGGGATAAGTCCGGAGATGACAGGCTTCTTCGGTACGATATGGAATTCAGTCGGGAATTGACTGGTAACACATACTACTTTAATATAGACACCGTTCCCTAGTGCATCACTGACCCACAATATCCATATCTTGCTATCCAATATTATTAATGGCCTGAATTATAATCAGCTAGCACCTTTTTTGCATGGACAACTTTCTGAGTAAAAACTGTCATAATAAAAATGGCAAGACTGCTTGATGGCATGGCCGCCATGATTGTACATTCTCTTAATCAGATATTTATATGACCTGAATTAGAAACAGCTAGAACCTTTGTGCCACGATACACAAGTTTCTGGAGCTGTCATATGCATCATCACATCTATGTGTACAGAGATGCATAAAAAAGATAGGTTACTAATGGCATGGCGGCCATCTTGAAAATATGTCCATGTTCTCAATCCAATATCATTAATGGCCCGAACTATCAACAGTTCACACTTTGTTTCTTCATTATATCTTTCATTTATTGAGGTGCTTGATGATCAGGATACTAGATGGCATGGCAGCCATCTTGTCAACTGTGCATGCATATGGCTGTTATGATATAAAGCAGAAGATGAAATTTGTTGGGGGAAAATTGATGTTATTACTATTTACCAAGGGATAGAAAATGATGTTTGGCCCGGGGTGAAATAGCGATGTACAATATTGCAGCGAGAGTAAGTAGAACACACAAATAAACTCTCTACTGGGGGAACCCAGCTCAACAAAGATAATCTCTCTACACGTTTGGTAACTCTTTTCATTCGACCTGGCACATATTTTCATAATAAGTGATTTCTGCTTATTCTACTTAACACAATATAAACAAGCTTACGTTGTCTGAAACATGTTCCCACTACAAATTGGCAAGTGAAACTGACAGCTCCCATAGGGGAGCCCCACAATACGCCAATTGCATCATTCATGTTCCATTTCATTATCATGGTAACGTATTTCAAGCAAGGGAAGAATAAATTAAACAAAGTGTGAGGCTAATAACGTAATTGAAAAATAAATAAATACTGTGTTATGGATTGGTAGCAATGAAACCTCGAGTGGTACGCCATCGGTTTCAATTTTTCACTGTATAATATTTGATTGAAATCGGGGTAACGATGTGCATGCACACGTTGACATGTTCTTAAATCGCACACACAACTTTGGGGCATCTAAATCATGGTCTAATTTTCTACATAGAAACCCTTATAAATAACACACACACAAAATGTCTTTCACTGAAACAAGCATTATGAAGTCATACACCTTGTGATTTGTATTCTATCCATACACGAGGTAGCAAGAACTGCATATTGTCTCGTGTGAATGCATTCATGCCGAACAAACGGACAGAAGGGGTTTTGTCGCGACCGAGCTACGTGAATTAAGGATGAGCCCGTGGCCAAAGGCACCTCGGGAGGGAAACCGAATCAGCTAGATGACCCATGTCGGCGTGGTCGTCACACCTGTATACTCGATATTGCATCTGTTCCCTTAGAGCCACCTTTCAAAATACTTTGCATCCGGTAAATGTTTCGACGTCAGGGGGATAGAGGCACGTTTCTCTACATCAGGCCTGCACATTTTTTCTCCCCAATCTCAATCAAAGCAATCACAGATTTTACGCTCCTTTTTCCTCCCTGAGGCCATACGACGAGCACGGCATAGCAATAATCGGCCAACCTGGACTAACACGAACTCCTGATGCATATTTTTACCCTGCCTTTCCTGATCCAATATGCAAAAAAACAAGAAATCGGTAGATGCAGTAGCGCAACCTAGTATGTATCAAAATTTGGCTGTGTGTGCCGCCGAATTTGCGATGAATTTATACAATATACGGCATAGATTTAGAAGTAGAAGTTGGATCGGCTTACTCCGTTAGTTTTTTACGTACATATTTGTACAAATCCCATGATGGGAAGGTAAGGCCATTGCTCCCTTGCACGCTGCACCGAAAATGAGTTTACTGGGTATAGGATAACACTAGGCAAGTCATGTGCTTCACAATTTTCAACTGAGAATCCAACGTCTTATAAATATGGCAGGCAGACAGACAGGCAGCCATCTTGGCTAGAGGATAGCAATTATTTGCAAAATTGTACGAATTCAAACTGTTGCAAAGGATTACACCGAGAGGATATGATATCAAGTAAAGAATAAGGGATATGTTATATTGCAATTTAAAAATGTCTACTTCAATATCGCACATAAGCCTCCTCATTTCACATCTCTTTCTAAAAACACAGCCATTCCAAAATTCCATATCGGGTTAATCTACATGAACCACACAGAACATGTAATGTTCATCAACATGATTTCAATTGGCACGATTCAACGGTATAACAAAATACATCGCCACGACGCTAAACGCCTACAGGGAAAGGATTTGCGAGCGAGGCAACTTCATGCTCCACTGGCGCATTTTGCTAGACAGCGGACTCTGCATATTGAACAGGGGGTGTTAACGGAGCTAGCTATATACGCCATTGCACGATGATGATGAAAAAAAGAGATTTGCAGAGAACAGCTCTCTCCTCGGCTAGTGTTACTATCAAAATGCGTGCTGTGCGGTTTGGGTGCAATACACCAGATGCGATAAAGATATAGAGATACACCAATACAGTGGTAGATATGCCACTGCACACACACACCTGATCCCAACGCACACTACAACTTCTGTCTTCAATCCCGACCTCCCGGGGCAAAATACTAATAGCTATCTACCGAAGATATAAGGTGTGGAATGACAGTCGTGTGCTATAATAATGCATTATAAAAATATATAGATTGGTATAGATTGGTATATAGGGAGATGAAAAGGGGGGGACAAGATGGGGTTGAGAGATGCCGGCTCGTTAGAACAACATTAACGCTCCAATCGGATTTCAATTCATGACTCGTTACCATCACCGAATACTGATGCGCAAAAAAAAGAGGTTTCGCGCAAGGGTATTATAGCGATCTGTTGTTTTCAAAGAAATTTCACTGATCAATATTGAAGCATCAACCAACGCGAGTTCTAAATTTGATTAATACCAACATATGAAACCGTCTGTCCTTAGCAATAGTTGTGATTCATTCTGAATATGATTGCAAACCAAGCGAGATAGTCACATAATCCGTGCATATAACCAAAACCAGGTCACTGTCCATATACTTGCTTCATACCCAGCTCTCACCCCACTCAATAATAATTGTCATATTCATGCATATATTATAAACCGATCTAATCAGTGCCTGCTTCCCATGCATGTATACTGCAAGCCAGCTAAGATGTGCCCGGAGGGTGTCGTACCGGTTGACCTCGTGACCTTTAGAGGTACATCTGTCTATATTTGATATGCGTACGAGTATTAATAGTGAAGCCGGAACAGTTGGGAAATATGGAGCAATAATGAATGGCGACATTGCGTACAATGTAGAATGCATAAATATAATATTGCATATTCACCCTGAGCTATATCATCTATGTGGTTTGACCAAGTCATTGTACGACCATACAGTGAAGTTATAAGCAATTAACATCAAAGGGCTCTATCATCATATAAAATGGCAGATTGATTTTCCAACACAGAAATAATGCATTGACTATACATGTATAAACCAATAGTTAATTAAGGCATTTAAAGCACTGAGAATGAAGCATGAACCTAAATTATCAGTTTTCAAAACTGTTAAATTTGGGAACAATTTTTATCATTATTTGTTATAACCCGGGGGGGGGGGGGGGGGGGTAACTAATTTACGCACATTTTCGCGAAAATAGACCATTTGTAAAAAGTGACCCGTTATTAGGGATTTCCAGCACAAAATCATACCCCATGTTTAGGGATTTTTTGCAAAATAGCTACCCATTAGAGCGTATTAGGTAAGTACCACCCCCCCCCCCCCACCCCGGTTATACCCATTATAGTTGCACAAAACATACCAAGTAAGCCTTCTTTAGAATCTTTGTGGGCAGAATTCAGTGTAAAATTTGCATGCAAGATTTTTATATGTTAATGTTAATTGTTGTTTTTAAGTGGGTAGTTTGAACAAAATTTGGCCAAGCATATGTATACATTTATCATACCTGTGTGCCTAACACCTGTGTGCCAAACACCTGCTGATCCAGTCAAGAATTCTAAACCATGAATTTAACAACATACCAAATTGATTCAATTCGGACAACGCGAAAAATGTAGCGCACAAAATAACCACTGCATTTACTATAGTATTTTTTTTGTTTTTGTTTAAAATGCCAAGCAAATTAACTGGCCAGTAATTGTGTGCAGACATTTGAAATACGCGTATTGCCATCCTCTGGTCAAATTCACAGTACTGGAGGCGAGTAATTAAGTTATGTTCTCGAGCCAGCGGTATAGCAACGACTCCCATTTCCTTTCTATTTTGCAGAAGGCTGTCTGTGTGTGATGTGAGCTCCTATATTGACAAACACAATCTATGGTAGTAATCAAATAGAAAGAACACAAGGAGGGAGGTAAAAATGACTTGATTTGCTCGAGGTATGAACGCTTCTTCAGCGTATGACCAATTTTTGTTTTTGTGGTTGTCCATCTTGTATCACTTCTAATGGAACTGACAATGGCAATAATTGTAAATCCCAGTGGTACCAAATGACATTCAGTCACAGTGTCCAGTGGGAGGAGGGTAAGGGAGAGGAGGATATTACACTTAGACATATTGTAAAACCAGAAATGTTCGCGAGTTTAAAATTTCACCAATCAGAAATACTGGCCTAATTCATGGCATGAACATTTCGCGAACGTAAACTTTCGAGTTACATTGTGTAACTTTGCAATGAACTGCTACAATGTAGATAGGAAATCTTCACGGCATGACATTTTCGCGAGTAAGTTCTCTTCACAAAATTAGCGAAATTGAATGCACACAAATTTTTCTGGTTTTACAATACATAAGATAAGAATGATATCATATGTATTGGTTATGTGATACGTATTGTGTACATGCATGATATTGGCTTGTTTCACAAAATGCACACCATCTCCGAGAGGGAATTCATGACAGGTGTAATATATTGCTATCGTTTGTTTTACAAGAATTGCCGTAGGTAATTGTTTTACTCCAAATATGACAAATTGATCTATACTAGCATTAAAAGTGTTGTCGGACCCAAGGAAGGTGCGACATGCATGTCTCCATTGCATGTGATTTGTATTATGCATATTTCTATCAGATAGATGGGCGTGCTAGGTAAGATGCATTTAGCACACAGTTCAAAACCAACCTCGCGATTTTGATTTAATCATTATTACTGCATCATCTCAAGCAAAAACGAAAGTAATACTTTTTGTGATAAAGATATTTATTGTGGAATGCACTGAGATTCAACAGCTCTCCTCTATCTCCCAAAACACACAATTATTGTCAGAGTGCGTGTGCAGTTGGCATTAAGTATAGCGTAAGATGAATGAGTTTAATTTAAAATAATTCAAATCTGACAAACCAACCAATTTCCAATTTCACGCAAGTGAATTGCAGTGCACTCAAGATAGCTGACGTCACATCGTGGTTGTTTTATAATGTGAGCATATAGAACGGAGTGGGAATATCAAAATGTCACCTTATATAATGTGGAAAAGTGTTATACTACTACATGTTGAGTGCTTATAGTTATCATCAAAACACTACCAATTGGCGGCTTAGAAATCCTTAAGAAGTAATATTAGATACACAATAAATTAAGCTGGGCATGTTTTTTGCAGCTAAATTTTTCCAATGTACGTCATTTGCACATAAAATATCGCTAATATAATTAGCATAAAGAGAGAGCGTGAATAGACTTGTTCAATCACTAGGAAACAACCTTGATGCTGTCCGATAGTGTGTGAATTACTATCTCCAGTAAGCTTAACCAATTGATTCCCCGATACTGCTTTAGTCGTCATGAATAAAACATGATCATGTGCTCTATAAAAACGAAAGAAAAAAGTCCCTTATTGGATTGCTTATCCTTAGAGCAAAATCCACAGGTTGTCGCTAGAAAATCAGCCATTATAGAAACACCCTCCGCCCGTACGCTATGGTTGATAGCTGTTTATAATGTATCGTATCTCCATATTGCCAACTACCTTCAGTAATCCACCTTGCGCATGATTAAAGCTTTTATCTTTGCATTCTGACTTTTATACTTTGAGTTTGTTTACATTATTTCTGTTGTGGCATGATTTGTCTTCTTAATGTAATAAACACCCAGTATAACACAACCCTATTCACTAATAAATTTCACTCCTCCGCATACAATGGTGGTTCCACAAATGAGTGGGAAAACTCACAAACAATTCAACCACTGCAAAAAAACAAAATTATTCTCTCACACCGTGCTATCCATAATCCCACTCAGTTTGCTCTGTTACAAGCCGTGCATTGAGTGCTATAGTAACCTCATCAATTTCACAGAGAGGATGATCGATACCTCGTACACGCTCTTCTGTACACTCCCCGATGCAACAAACTATTCTGTGTCCGTTGTAACAGTGTCTAAAAACCAATGGTTATTTGGTTCTCCATGATGGATTCTACCATATACAGTGCCTGCCTTGAGGGGAGGTTTCATTTCATCAACAAATACTCGCTCGTTGTTAAATAAGAGAACACCTTTACGCTTTCTGCTGTCAAGTTTTGCCGATGAGCGACACGTTGGTATGCCGGTTAAAGTGAGTGCAGAGAGGTCATTTGATAGCCAATATGAGTAGGCTACTTCCGTCAATAGAACTTCACTATGAGGGGTTGTGAAAAGGCTCATTAATAAGACAATGGCAAATTGAGAGTGCCGTGAAATATCGGAGAGCACTGTTTAAATCCCACTGCTTTGACTTCAATCAATCAGAGGATAAATGTGTGATATCAGTCATGTGTCTATGCCACGACCTATTTCTTTTTTTATCTGTCTTATTCTAATTGCAAAATGCTAATATGATAATAGAAAATATGCTTGTTATCTCCAGAGAGGTGACTGGTGATACATCATATATTTGTTCAAACATTTGTAGAGGTGATCAAATGTCCATAGAGGCGACTTGAAATAAGTCTCAACAATTTCTTCAGCTGTTAGCAGTGTCAAATTGTGAATTGTAAAATGCTGAGGGGTGAAAAAGTATAATCTAATGGAGCATACTTTTCCTGATGGTTGTGTTACAAAAGTGATTTCTCACATCAATGGAGAGATCTTTCCCCGGGGGGGGGGGTACTCACCCAAGACGGTATACGGGTTGTGCCGCTCTAATGGGTAGCTTTTTGGGCACAAAATCCCTAAACATGGGGTATGATTTTGTGCTGGAAATCCCTAATAATGGGGTCACTTTTTACAAATGGGTCTATTTTCGCGAAATTGTTGTCTATTTTCGCGAAAATTTGCAAAAAATTAGGTCTATTTTCGCGAAAATTTGCAAAAAATAGGTATATTTTCCCAATAATTTGCGAAAAATTGGTCTAAAATGAAGCAAAACCCCTAAAAATGGGTACCGATTTTTCCAAAATCACCCCTAAAAATGGGTATGGGTTTTGAATCTCCAGCGGCACACCCCCGACCAAACCAAATCCGAGTACCCCCCCCCCCCCCGGATCTTTCAATGGATTGCTACCAATTGATTGAGATGGAGAGAAATCATTCATTGTCCTTTTAAGCACATCCTACTAAAAAGGTCAAACTATGAAAAAATCCTCACTTCCCAAGGCACCTTTTGTGTCCTTTTCTTGAGATCGCTCAGTCCACAGCATATCTGCTACTTATATCTTTTAGTCTAGTGAAAGATCTGAATAGATTCGGCGTGGGAGGCTATCTATCTGACGATAGAAACGGTCTCCACGGAAACAGCCAACCTAGCACGCCTTGATCAAGGGTCATCTAGCAATTTCTAACCGCATGAACGCATCTTTGGCGTGATATAGCAGTTTTTTACCTCACTTATATACAGCTTTCAATTGCACAAGAGTTAGGAAGGGAGATGGAAGAAAAAAAGAATGGAAAAAGAGGCCCCATTTTGTGTAACGGCCGTGGGTGAGGCATACAGCAGTTTATTCTGCATGGGTTCCTTTATATTTCGATCTAAAGTCTGTTAATGAAAGCGTAGTGCTAACTGTCAATGCGCTCCTGGCGATGGATGCAAAGCGCTCAATGTATAGAAGATAAAAAAATGTGTATGGTCGCTGGTCATCAGGCAATGTCGGGCAAAGTACGTTTAAATGAGTAAACAACCCCTTTATGCCTCATAACAACATCATCCGTCAGTATCACACAGATGATGGATGATTCCATCAGACCGGACCCCCTTATCAGCACAGTACAAATTTGACGACACTATTTTTTTCCTCAGGGCCATTATGGTTGTCGAGATGGAGATACAAAAACTGTGAGGTCCTTTCTGATTCCAATACTCGTGCGTTCAAGATGACAGATTTGGTCTCTTGCTAGCATCCATCATGACACCTCTCGGAGCCTCTTTTTTCATTTCTTGACCAACGCTGTCACATACATGTAGACGAGGCCAGCCATGGTTAATTCACTTACGCTAATTTATCAGGGGACTCACAAACTCAGCGCTGCTTTCTTTTGCTGCTGCAGCCATCGTACACATATAACTAGTAAAGTAATCCAACCGTGATTGTACGACAAATTTTGTTGGGAATTTGTTCTCTGCTATCCACCTGCAAATTGACTTTCTATACCACCGAGGGTTTTGTTTTCACGTGGCCAATCGCTGACAGTGCTAATTTAAACATTGCAACAACAGAAGAGTGGCAATCCTGACCCAATTTAGACATCAAAATGCAATCCTAATGCAATATGCACTATACATGCACTATAATGCAATACAGTAAGAGCTATTAGGTGGGTTTTTTAACCCAGTGAACAAATATACCAATACTCGGAGGAGTAGTACAGAGGTGGGGGAAGGGGGAGGGGGTTATGCTCGAGTATAGTCTTTTAAAAGGGAACATGAACATTATTTTCTTGTGAACCACATATACCCTAAACTAGCATTCATGCAACAGACTTTTCTTCTCTTAACAATTATCTTTAAATCATATATTCAAAGCATAACCTTTTGCCAGTATTTGCTTTATAAGCTATGTATGTGCATGCATCGCCTTTCTCTGAAAAACAACCCTATTTACACATTTCTGGCCGATCATTATATCCCCTTTTCCATACTAGTGGTCATACTAGTGGTCCCCTGGCTAAAAACTAATTCAAGAACGTCACAACCATATGGACTGCCAATCCAATACAATCACACTCCTAAAATGAATTACTTCTTAGAATTATTTTTACATTACAAAAATTAATGATAATTTTGTCCCGTGGCCGTGGAAAATTATATGGTGAGCTAAAAAGAACAATAAATTACCACAGCATGCATGTTAGCTTTTTGAAATTCATTTCATTCTAATTATTCAAAATGGTTCCAGCATGATCACACAATAAAACTGTCAGACGTTGGCTTTCTTCTCACGATATAAATAATAAAATGGCCCTATCTCGCTATAGCACGCACAAAGTCACATATCTCAATTATAATATGCACACACAGTCACATATTGTACGATGAAGTGAGAGTGTGTGTGTGTAAATTATAAAGCGGAGTGTAATAATTACTGGGTGGGTGTCTCTGCACAGTCCTATAGCTTTGTTTCCTTAGTAACCGTGGAGTTCTGTTGACTCTTTAAGCAATACCCGACCCATTATCCACAAATTATTTGAACAAAGCCAGGGTTTGACCACAAGAAGAAAAAATATGGTGGGCATGCACGGTTTAATTTATTCTTTTCAGCAGGCAATATTGCACGTTTGATCAGCCACAAACGTGTAACTAATTAAAACAGACAAAGCATCATCAATTATTACTGGAGAGCAAGCATGTTTTGTTTAGCATGATGTATGAATCATATACATGTACCATCTTTCAGTATCAAATTTAGCTGAACAAAAATTGTAATTGGAAATTATAAAATTCAAACAGAATATTTCAAGAAAATAATATTAATTCTATCATTTCAGAAGCATCTTTGCTTGAGAGAATGCAACTTGGATAACATTTACAAAGAATTTCAACACATAACTAACTAAATGTTAAAACTGTTTTGTGATATTACAGAAAGACTGCTGTAGTAGCACACACAAAATGGCCGACTTGATTGAATATGTAGCCTCGGTAATGACTCACACGCTTGCACAGGCACTAAATCTAGGCTTCACACGCAGACAATCCCCAAATAAAAAACCCTGTAAATCAAATTAAACACTGGATAATTAATAGCAATACCCTAATAACATCATTTGCTTCTTGCCCGTGTAGTGTGATATTTTAAATTTGATGCGTTAGCTTCGTGATATTAAAAGGCAATACGATATGCGGTGTCGGTGGCGAAATATAATAGGTCTGCAACGTGAGTATGTGACATACACTGCAAATTTAACAGGTACACAGTTACAGGGATGGAGTAAATAGAAAGAACAATGCTATAACTGCCGGGTAGGCTGTGCTTTTTTAGTATTCCTGCAGCCTGCCCTTTTATTTTTTGTATAATTTTCTAGCCTCACAAAAGGACATCATGCGAGCGATAGATTGTATGGCGTGGGAGGTGCAATCGATCCACTAAATATAATGATAGATACTCTGATTGATAGGGGTGGATTTTTTTCTGTTGGAATTTGTACTTTCATGATAGGCATCAATTACCAAGAAAACAGAACCTCCTCACATGGCAACTAAATATAATAATCCATCCATGTATGCTACATCCCAGTGCTTTGTGTGTGTGTCGATACGGTATATAAGAAAATGACTCTGAAATGCCGATTTCACCAATTAACAGACCGGCCGTTGCCATGGTGATACACAACTCCATCCAAGATATACACACACACCGCAGAGCCGGCCCATCCCTCTTATCAGCATCTCATTAGCATAATCATTCATGAAAGATGCATAGGATAGTGAGTGTGTAGCTGGCTGCCACGTGTGTCGAGCAGAGAGATGGGTGCCGAGCAAGCAGGTGTGACAGTGTACTGCTGTCTATACGGTGGTAGAAGATAGCAATGGTACAGAATGTCCAGTCGTCAACGGCAAGCAAGGTGATTCCACCTGAATATGTATGACCATCTGTGTCACAAGTGTTATGGATAGCACCAAAACAATACGTGTCAAGCAATATTTTAAAGCCTAGCTTCGTTAAGCTCTGTGCATATTATCATTAAAAGCCATCCTGGTTTCTCTGAAAGCCTCTATAACGTTGATTACCCATGCAATGAAACACACACACCCCAACACACATGACATTTTTTCGATGATCATCATATTTTCAAGGTGTTAAAATACTAGAGTAAAATTAGATTAGGTATATAAAATGAAAGCTATCTCTCATACAATCTCTCATACAGATACAATTTGATGTCAAAATAGAAACTTCTCTAGCCAAAGGCAATCTGCATATATTCAAGCAAGAAATATTAAGTATATGTAACGAATGCCAACGGTACTACCCTATCATGCATAAGCCGTTCATCATGCACCATACCACCAAAACACGCTGGGGAAATCGTAAAAACGATGCTATCATAACATTTGGGAAGACTTTGTTCTACTCCAGTATCAGCCAATGTAGATTTTCTTTAAGGAGCTTTGGAGGCAGCTTTGTGCTTAATCGCGACCACCTGGGAACGATAAGTCGCCGGCTACATGCGCTGATCCCTCACTACATCTCCCGTAATCCCAGAGCAGCATGGGATTCGTACGTATACCATCGTTGTACGGTTACATCTCACGATTATTTATATGCAAATTAGATATGATGATGATGACAATGACGAATATGGAAAGGATTATTTCTGAATTATTAAAGCAACAGTGTGGATGTATGGGTATACTTTACTTATGTAACAAACACTAAATGGACTGAAATATTGGAAAACCGATATTTGTTTTGTTCCGTCACAATCTAATAATGAGGGTATCAATCAGCATTTATCACAATTATATCACATATACATGTATTTCCCCCCTATCGTAACTGTCGATAATACACTTTGATAATACACTTAGTCACACTAGCTACTTACAGCACTTAAAAGTTACACATATGGTATAGAACGATTACAAATTCTCAATTTCAGATACTAATAATACGTTAGTCGGTTACAATCTGTGCAAAATTCTACAACTTTATAAAATAGAAGGAAGGCTCATTCAAATTTACTTTCCTGGTTCAAATTCAGTTTTGGACAGCACAAGTGTAGCCCCTTCAATGTAGTAGTGAGTGAGTAATTACATGGAATCTTTTGGTGCTTCTTTTCCCTACGCTATATACAGTTACAGTGACAAATCTTAATGGCTGACTATACATTAACCCAAATCCCATCCACCCACCCTCCCACAGCACTTACTCTATGTAGCTCTACACCTTATTACTACTCGGATGGCTTAGTGCACTTCTAAAAGGGCACTACAGAACACCGTAAGTGTGATTCATTCACCTAGCAAACAACTAGTATGGCTGAGGCTAGGCTGAGGTAGGTCGATCGGTCGCTAGATTGATAGATAGGTAAGAAAAAATGTCATCCCGACACCGAAGCAGAATACGACAGAATAGAAGCCATTACGAGACGGTGGAGGCCGGCGGTGCAAAAAATAAAATAAAATAAGGTGCTGTTTGTCGCTAATGGCCACCTATGATGCCAGCCAGTGGTTGACACAGCTGTACGTTTGCATTGGTCATTGGAGAGGTTTAAATGGAAGACGAGTGTCTAGTCCTGTCCATCACATCGGCGGAATTGTATAAATCCATCGCCACCGCTGCTACACCACAACACATATTATGGATTGGAATTCTCTATAGGATTCCGTCAATGAGCGATATATCGTTCGCCTGCCGGCCGACCACCCGGCTGGCGATATCCATTCACAGTCAGTTGCAATATGGTTTTCACATATCAAGTAACGCAAAACATGTACAATTTTATTTGTCTGTGTGGTGCAGTAGATAACATTAGAAAGATAGAGAGAATATCCACCCTTTAAATTTGGTGTGTAGTAGTAGTGTAGTACGGGTTGCACTGTGTGCCTTATAAGATAGCTTACCTTCGCCTGAATCCGCCATATACTGCAATTTAGCTTCAATACTCATGCTCCTCGTAGTCAGAGAGAAATGTTGTGCACTCACTGCATCAAATCCAGTGTATGTGTGGGGGTGTGTATGTCTGTTGTGTTTTCCCCTTCAAGCTGTAAATCCGTCCACGCTGGGCTGATAGACTGACTAGTGACAGGATAGTGTGCAGTATTTATGGTGGTAGCAATCGTCCAATCGCAGCACGCCGCTTCAGCCGAGGCAGGTGGGAAGCCTGGAATAATAAATAATGTCATTAATAGACGAGATGCATGACAGAGTGGGGGACCCTGGGTACTACCGGCGCAGGCAGCCAATCAGCAATGCAGATGAGCCACAGGGCCGACTCAGAGCCGTGCAATATTGCTGATGTCATTATGGCTACGATAAGCTCCAGCGAGCAGGCCAAACAGTGCAATTATAACGATGGAAATACAATGCTGACTGCTGCAACGTGCACGTTTCTTATTTGACTAACTGATAACTGACAACTATACAACCTTTCCTTCTATTACACTACTACTATACAATACATGCAAATTTACAAATTTGAAACAAGAATAGTTTGATTGAGCCAGTATTAAGGAAAAAAATCCAAGCAAGTGACTTCCTGGCTTATAGTTACCAGTGCCTGGCGTAATAACACTGTATCGAATGGTAGGACAGAATTGGCATTGAAAGCTCACTTTTATAGACCATCTAGAGCCAGTGTCTCAATGTCACCTTATTTGCTTAGGGCTTCAGGCACGAATGTAAAGAAATGGAGACGGTGCCAAACCATAAATGACTGACACAATACAGGAAGAAGTGGGGAAAAAATGTGGCATTTGTAGTGATGGTCGGTTACAACCAACATCATCGATCGATGATTGTATAAAAAGGGTAAAAGAATGCCGAGACGAGCCTTGAATTTGTTTTCATCATTATAATATAGATACATATGACACCTCATTGATGGAAGGGGAGGAAGCCACTGCAGTGCCAAGAAATGAATTTATTTTGACCCTTTGGCATATTTTTATATTACTGTATTGTGATTCTATGTGATATTGAGCACAGGCTGAGTTGGCTAGCCCTATGCTGCTGCCTGCCCTGATAGTAGAGTACAATACAATATCAGATAGGGTAAATTTCAAAAAAGGGGTAAAAATCACACAAAGCCGCAGGAAAAATGGATACGCAATGTGAACACAATTAACTGCCTATATGCCCCGTAGTGAATTCTATTTTTGACAAATCCGTTATCACTCTGTAACATTGGCTCTTATTATTATGCGTGTGTTTGTTGGCTTGTAATTATTCCCAAGTGTGGTGGTGTGGTACACGGGGCAACCTACACAATACTATGGCTTTTAATTCTATCGGATCTAGGGGCCATTAATGGATGCACACAAGTATGAATGAATTAGATATAATTAAAATGAGTTTAATCACTCTTAACGATTCATCTCTTTTTGTCAAATTAAGAGCTCCCAGTGGGATATGATAAACTGGCTGTGCAGAATTACTCAGACACGTCATAAGCATGTCAAAAAGTGTTCAAGTCAGTTAGCTGATGAATAAATGGGATTGGTCTCAAATTGGATGATTTCACAATCACCAGCAAGTAAGACATTTAATAAATATACTAATGAATTAATGTTAAAACCACACTAAACAGAAATCTATGTCAATCTTTTCAAACTTTTTTCTTTTTTCTTCTTTTTTAATTGTTTTAAAAGGCAATCTACAGAGTTAAAATAATTAGGGACTCAATTTTCCATAACATCATATAATTAAAGACATAGCCATGTCAATCATTTTTTGTTGTTTTTGAATGGCTTGTAAAGACAATCTATGAATGTGTGAGTATAAGGAGCTGCAATAGTGGTTTTGAATCTTTTCAAACTCACTAAACTATGTTACAAGCGTTACATTGGGTAAAGATAACAAAGGCTAGAAAATAATGTGAACATTTTGTATAATACCGATACTAGTGAGGCAGTGTTTTGCGTCAATAAAATTCAGATCATGTTTTTGATGACTTTGTGTCAACATAAAGAAAATCTGCTGCTGATGTAAATAAGGGTCATTAGAGTTTCTCTTGATCTGAAATAGATCAGTCTGTTTACCCCAATCTCTGACTACCCCAGCTTGCTGCTGACAGTATCAACCAACTAACTCAGGCCATTACGGCCAATGCATGTTCATGATGCAATAACACAGTGGTGTATATGATAATACAATAGGCTGTATTCATAAAAATAAGTAATTGCTTTTACTAAAGTAACAACCCCCTTTTACTAACCTTTTACTTAAATGTTTATTCATAGAAATAAGCGATGACTTTGAAGTAAAAGCTGCAAATTTTAAGCATTAGTAATTGCTTTTTACTTAAAAGTAAATGCCAGAGAAATTAGCACCTACTTCAATTTGTATTCATAAAAATGACCTTTGACTAGCATTTACTAGTGATTGCACAAGCACCTCATTTGTGGCTTGCTGTTTAGCCAGTACAGACATATCACATCTTCTGCCATGTTTTTACCTCGAAGACCACAACCTAAGGTGTATAACATCAGGCTTAATCGTGATGAAGTCAACCCTACCACTTACAGAACTTTATTTAGGTTTGACAAACAAAATGGGGAAGTGGCTTGCAGACACCTTCATACCACCAAATACTGGGACTCGTGGTGGACGTTTGACACCAGTGGCACAAATGGAGACGACTTTGGCATATTTGTCAGATCCAGGGTACCAAACGTCCGTTGGCGAAATAAGAGATACTAATGAGTAACTTATATTAGCTAGGGATGAGCAAGACTACAAAATGTCTCTAATAGTGAACCATTTTGCCACCCCCTTTTGTGGATGGTACTGTAGTACAATAGCAACTACTTGAGAACTTACTAGCTGTGGCAAGTAACACCTGTAATCATTTAATAAATGGTTATGAATAACATTTTTAGCAATTGCTTAGACTAGACCTTTTACTTACCTAGCTGTTGTTTTTACTTATAGCATTTACTAGTTAGTAATTACTTATTTTTATGAATACAGCCTAATAGTGTCTGCAAGCCATTCCAAATTTTGTTTTTCAAACCTAAATAAAGTTCTGTAAGTGGTAGGGTTGACTTCATCATGATTAAGCCTGATGTTATACACCTTAGGTTGTGGTCTTCGAGGTAAAAACATGGCAGAAGATGTGATATGTCTGTACTGGCTAAACAGCAAGCCACAAATGAGGTGCTTGTACAATCACTAGTAAATGCTAGTCAAAGGTCATTTTTATGAATACAAATTGAAGTAGGTGCTGATTTCTCTGGCATTTACTTAAAAGTAAAAAGCAATTACTAATGCTTAAAATTTGCAGCTTTTACTTCAAAGTCATTGCTTATTTCTATGAATAAACATTTAAGTAAATGTCTTGGATATAAATGTAGGCCATTTCTTAGGCTGGGAATGGGATGTAGAGACAAATCACTCAACCATATAATTAATGGGTAAACCTGAAAGGACTTCAACTGCTGAAAAAACATGTATTACAAATGAGACAAAAGAAATACAAAATTGAGCTTAATTAAAGTGAATAAAGGGATGAAAATTAAATCAACCAAAAAAGCTCAGCAAAAAAATAAAAAAGCTGAAAAGAGGTAAACACTACACATTGTATGGTCAGATTTTCCTTCAAATGACTCTGACTACGATAACTGTAACCAAATACATCTGACTCTTTGCATGTAATAATCAATTTACATAAGAAAAAGTATATCCCTTTAAGGCTTGTACTAAAGATGACCTAAATAGCAACACCGTATAGATCTTACTACCGGGTAATTTTTACCAACCATCGTAATCAATGAGAACAAGCTCAAGTCACTTGCCACAATATGCTACAGGTGCTATTCAATCATAGCATAATTGTATTTTACTTCTTGACAGTTATATATTTATTTCACGCTTAAGGAAACATGATGTCATCATTTCTTTACTTCATTGGCAATTTCATTTCCCTACTATACAGACCAAGTCTCTATTTGTGCCCCCACCTCTTCGCTGATAGAAATCAAGCCATATTGAATCACATTTCTTCCCCTCATTTCATTTTTTCCCTCCCCCTATATGATAATCAGATTTTTCCTATTCTACAATAGATAACTGACCTGGGGTTTACATGTTTTGCGTATCAATATTCTATGTGTTATGATGCAATATGATAAAGATGACCTAAATAATAACCACATTCTATCTGACTATCTAGCTACGGCAGGTCATTTCTACCATCATAATCAATGAGAACAAGCTCAAGTCACTTGCCACAATATGAGTGCTACGGGTGCTTTTAAATCATTAGATATCAAGTTTTACTACTAGACAGATATATATTTATTTCATGCCACAGGAAACAGGATTTTGATATCTTTACTTTCTTTCAATTTCCAAACTACCAACAAGCAGAGTCCCTATCAGCACCTCCCCTTACAGATATTACCAAGTACCAACAGGTAGAGTCCCTATCAGCACCTCCCCTTACATATATTACCAAGTACCAACAGGTAGAGTCCCTATCAGCACCTCCCCTTACAGATATTACCAAGTACCAACAGGTAGAGTCCCTATCAGCACCTCCCCTTACATATATTACCAAGTACCAACAGTCAGAGTCCCTATCAGCACCTCCCCTTACAGATATTACCAAGTACCAACAGTCAGAGTCCCTATCAGCACCTCCCCTTACAGATATTACTAAGTACCAACAGGTAGAGTCCCTATCAGCACCTCCCCTTACAGATATTACCAAGTACCAACAGGTAGAGTCCCTATCAGCACCTCCCCTTACAGATATTACCAAGTACCAACAGGCAGAGTCCCTATCAGCACCTCCCCTTACAGATATTACCAAGTACCAACAGGTAGAGTCCCTATCAGCACCTCCCCTTACATATATTACCAAGTACCAACAGGTAGAGTCCCTATCAGCACCTCCCCTTACAGATATTACCAAGTACCGACAGGTAGAGTCCCTATCAGCACCTCCCCTTACAGATATTACCAAATACCAACAGGCAGAGTCCCTATCAGCACCTCCCCTTACAGATATTACCAAGTACCAACAGGTAGAGTCCCTATCAGCACCTCCCCTTACAGATATTACCAAGTACCAACAGGTAGAGTCCCTATCAGCACCTCCCCTTACATATATTACCAAGTACCAACAGGTAGAGTCCCTATCAGCACCTCCCCTTACAGATATTACCAAGTACCAACAGGTAGAGTCCCTATCAGCACCTCCCCTTACATATATTACCAAGTACCAACAGTCAGAGTCCCTATCAGCACCTCCCCTTACAGATATTACCAAGTACCAACAGTCAGAGTCCCTATCAGCACCTCCCCTTACAGATATTACCAAGTACCAAAAGTCAGAGTCCCTATCAGCACCTCCCCTTACAGATATTACCAAGTACCAACAGGCAGAGTCCCTATTAGCACCTCGCCTTACAGATATTACTAAGTACCAACAGGCCGAGTCCCTATCAGCACCTCCCCTTACAGATATTAACAAGTACCAACAGGTAGAGTCCCTATCAGCACCTCCCCTTACATATATTACCAAGTACCAACAGGTAGAGTCCCTATCAGTACCTCCCCTTACAGATATTACCAAGTACCAACAGGTAGAGTCCCTATCAGCACCTCCCCTTACATATATTACCAAGTACCAACAGTCAGAGTCCCTATCAGCACCTCCCCTTACAGATATTACCAAGTACCAACAGTCAGAGTCCCTATCAGCACCTCCCCTTACAGATATTACCAATTACCAACAGTCAGAGTCCCTATCAGCACCTCCCCTTACATATATTACCAAGTACCAACAGGTAGAGTCCCTATCAGCACCTCCCCTTACAGATATTACCAAGTACCGACAGGTAGAGTCCCTATCAGCACCTCCCCTTACAGATATTACCAAATACCAACAGGCAGAGTCCCTATCAGCACCTCCCCTTACAGATATTACCAAGTACCAACAGGTAGAGTCCCTATCAGCACCTCCCCTTACAGATATTACCAAGTACCAACAGGTAGAGTCCCTATCAGCACCTCCCCTTACATATATTACCAAGTACCAACAGGTAGAGTCCCTATCAGCACCTCCCCTTACAGATATTACCAAGTACCAACAGGTAGAGTCCCTATCAGCACCTCCCCTTACATATATTACCAAGTACCAACAGTCAGAGTCCCTATCAGCACCTCCCCTTACAGATATTACCAAGTACCAACAGTCAGAGTCCCTATCAGCACCTCCCCTTACAGATATTACCAAGTACCAAAAGTCAGAGTCCCTATCAGCACCTCCCCTTACAGATATTACCAAGTACCAACAGGCAGAGTCCCTATTAGCACCTCGCCTTACAGATATTACTAAGTACCAACAGGCCGAGTCCCTATCAGCACCTCCCCTTACAGATATTAACAAGTACCAACAGGTAGAGTCCCTATCAGCACCTCCCCTTACATATATTACCAAGTACCAACAGGTAGAGTCCCTATCAGTACCTCCCCTTACAGATATTACCAAGTACCAACAGGTAGAGTCCCTATCAGCACCTCCCCTTACATATATTACCAAGTACCAACAGTCAGAGTCCCTATCAGCACCTCCCCTTACAGATATTACCAAGTACCAACAGTCAGAGTCCCTATCAGCACCTCCCCTTACAGATATTACCAATTACCAACAGTCAGAGTCCCTATCAGCACCTCCCCTTACAGATATTACCAAGTACCAACAGTCAGAGTCCCTATCAGCACCTCCCCTTACAGATATTACCAAGTACCAACAGTCAGAGTCCCTATCAGCACCTCCCCTTACAGATATTACCAAGTACCAACAGGCAGAGTCCCTATCAGCACCTCCCCTTACAGATATTACCAACTACCAACAGGCAGAGTCCCTATCAGCACCTCCCCTTACTGATATTACCAAGTACCAACAAGCAAAGTCCCTATCAGCACCTCCCCTTACAGATATTCCCAAGTACCAACAGGCAGAGTCCCTATCAGCACCTCCCCTTACAGATATTCCCAAGTACCAACAGGCAGAGTCCCTATCAGCACCTCCCCTTACAGATATTACCAAGTACCAACAGGCAGAGTCCCTATCAGCACCTCCCCTTACAGATATTACCAAGTACCCTTACCCTTCTCTTTATAAAACTGCCTAAATACAAAACAACCCATATTATATCACATTTATTTCCATCTAACCATCCTGCTGGAAATGCAATCTTGCTATCATTGAATATATCCCTCCCTATGAAAATCAGATTGTGTTCCTATTTTAGAATTGTACTATAAAGATGACCTAAATAACAACAGCAGTCTCTCTGACTATCTACAGCAGGTCATTTCTACCATCATAATCAATGAGAACAAGCTCAAGTCACTTGCCACAATATGCTACAGGTGCTATTCAATCATAGCATAACAAATTGAATTTTATCTAGCACTAGATGGTTATATTCATTTCATGCTGGGTAAAAACATGCTTTAACACAAGCCTTGCCCATCATGTTACTTATTACCTTATTGGCAACTTAATTTCAATCCAACTATCATTAATTAAGTGTAGCAATACTACCCTATGTTTCAGATAGCTAATGTAACCAATAGAAATTGTATTTTATAATCTTCAGGTGATCTTGTAATCCGTAATCAAAACACCCTGGGGATTCCTCTTACTTTACCTGACAATACCGTTTATATTTAAAAAGCGGAAACAATTTTTCACAAGAGTTAAGATTTTGTAAATGTTGAAAACTCATAAAATCTTTATGTACGTGGGGTAAAGCTCCTAAAGGAAGACATTCAGAAGTGAGAAAGTAACAAATCATTAATGTCTTTTCTGTTTAAACCCACACAAATATATGCACATGGAAAAAATCCACCTGTAAAATGTATGGAAGTGTTATTTTTTTGAAATCCTATTTGCATAAATTGCAAACAAACATCTCTCTTACACTAGAGCCGGCACTCCACTTGTATCGCTTTTGCATAAAATATTTCGAGCAAGCCTCGGCGGACGGACATTTTTGTTGTTTGAGCTAAGCCGCATTTTAGCACGTCTAGACTGACCTCGGCGGTGACCTTTTACTTACTATAGGCTCGGCATGAGTTTTGTAGGTAGCGGTTCTCTGGCCGCAAAAAAACCTGCAGCTAATGCAAATTGGCCTGTACTTTTAGTTAAAGCATTTCCTGTATCCTGTATTGGGGACAGGTGTGATTGAGATCACTCGGATTTACATTATCAATTTAATAAACCAGAAAAAATAAATGCAATATGCTGTCACCTGCCGCAGCCAACATGTATATAGAGAGACATTTGTTATGAGCTTTATATTTGCTGTCAGTAGTAGACAGGATAAATATATTTGCTATCAGCAGTAGACAGCAACAGCAACAACCTGACTGACCATTCAAACCCCCAGATCTTGTTTGTCTTGTTAAAATCACTACTGGATATTTTGCAATTTCTAGGACAATTGTGGCAGCTAATATAAATATTTAAAGAAAATATATATCATTATATCACTGCCTTATTGTATGTTAATGTGTTGCAAATTGATTTGCATAGAATTAGATAAAAGTTAGGGCAAAATGTTTTCGGCAGAAACTAACAATCTAACATTAACAATATTAAACCCTGGTGCGAGGGGGGATTCCCAATTAAGGTAGATACAAAAATGTGAGGTGGTGGATATGACCTCCTTTTTTCAGTTTAATTTTTTTATTTTCCATGCACCTTGAATTTTGAGTGAAATTGTTTGGCAGATGTCTTTTAGAAAAATCAGCTCATAAGACCCTTTTGTGAGGTAGATCAATTCATGGAATTAGGTAGACCTACCGTATTATCCCTATTAAGCGCCCAGGGCGGTTAGCAAAGTCATTTTGGGTGGGCGCTTATTATGTTACCTTTTTTAAACTCATTTATCGTACTAAATAAAATGTACAAGTGATCATTTGAAGATGCTGACCATTAGATGGTCATTTGAAGATGCTGACCATTAGATATACTAAATACAATGTACAAGTGGTAATTTGAGAAGGCTGACCACTTGACGTACTAACAAAAATGTACAATTGGTCATTTGAGGAGGCTGACCATTTCATGTACTAAATGAAATATACGTATAAGTGGTCATTTGAAAATGCTGACAATTTGAAAAGGTGGGCGCTTATAAGGAATTGTTTGTTGGTAGTCATTGAGAAAAACAGGGGTGGGCGCTTATAAGGTCCTGGGCGCTTAATAGGGATAATACGGTATATCTAATAGCATAGTCTGTTACAGTTCTGTTGTTGCCATTACATTGAAAGTCGCTTGCCCAATATCTGGCAATTTTTGGTCAGCTTCAATCAAATTCCACAATGATAAAATGTTTTGTAGAGATGGTATGGACCTAGAGGTTTCTTCACTGTGTCAGTAGTAAGGCAATCTGATGTATTTCAGCTGCAATCTGTCTCTTGAGTCATCAAAATGGACCGCCTCTTTCACAAAATTATACATTTTATTAACATCCTATTAAAAATTATCTTCTACCACTAAATATAGAACACAACTACATCAACTTTATTCCAGCTTTGGAATTATTGGAAGAACACCACCTATCATTTTATTCCAACAAAATTAAAATGTGGAGCGTTTGGTAGAATAATATCTCCACCCTATTGTCGTCAGTATATTCATCTCCGCTTTCTGGCGCCTATATATGCATTGTTTGTCGAATTGACAGTCTGTCATCTCGGCATAACAAACCAAATCATTAACACTCTATCTACTGCAGACATTTGACAGTATTAACACTTTCCACGCGGCTATTGGTTTTATCACATACAAAACAGATTTTTCAGAAACCTTTTCCAACTTTCAAGGTCTATCCAAAGGATTACTGAATAAATACTAGGCATGTTTGTACACATTTCAATACATTTCACATGGTGATTCCAAATATGGTAATGAAATTCAATAATTTTGACATTTTTGAAACATTTTGCGAAATGTTGGAATGTCGTCTGCAGACGCCTTCCCGCGTGGAAAGGGCTATGTTAACATTCCCTGTCGCTAAATTTGTCATCTCTGTAACCAAAACCATGCATGTCTTAATAAATGTCAGTCTTATGGACCATTCGGTGTTCTTTTCACGACTGTGAGCGTGCTGTATGATAACATGAAGGCCTTTTCTATATTTTAAACTTTCTATAAGGATTTTCTCTTGCTACTTGGAACAACACGGTATTAGTGGAAAATGCACAAAAGTGGTTAATGAAAATCGCTCTTTCTTTTCCTATCTTTCCTCTAATACAAATTTCAAGGTCCTTCCCTGAATGACTGCGCAACCCCTTGAAAAGGAAACTGACGATTCATTGAGCAAGTGCCTTTTGTCACGTGTAGGGGAATTTTTCATCAAATTCCATCAAAAAGCCTTTATCACAATAGCTGAATGGAGGGGGCGGGAAGCAAACCTAAGTGAAAAATGATTTGCGATGCGGCATACTTCTGTGTGTGCGTGCATTGAATCCTGTGATCCGTACTTAGACAGGTATGCGATCAGGCTAAAGTCGAGCACGCTTGATTTCTATTTTGTCATTAAACTCAATTCTAATCGTCCGCAGCTACTTTTATCGATGAACAGCCCTTTTCATATTGGACAATTTGTTCCGGACTTATGAGAGCACAAAAAAGCTATGGTTTGGTTAATAAAGAAGCAAGAAAATATCCTATTAAATTTGGTAAAGGCTCATCATTGGTTTTAGTGGAATACTCACAGGCCGAGCACTTATATACTTTAGACTTGGTCACTGTGGGATCTGAGAGTATTTGGCATTTTTTTGTTCGATGTTGTCATCAAGGCACACGGCGTAGTTGCGTTTCATTTTGACCGTCACACAATGTTTCAACGCACTGGTGCCGGGTGCATCTCGTTTTGATGGTGTATCCATTGTGTGACTGATTGATGAATATAGAGGACGAGCAGTGTAACGCACCACACGGTTTAAACTATATGCGTATGCGTTAACATGTGCAACATAGTTTCGGGTGCAAATGATTGCGATGCATTTTTGGTGAGGTGTAGAATGCATTTTTGGTGAGGCGTAGAATGTTCCAATAACAATTTGCGTCAGATTTTGAATTAGGAGGCCAATGCAGCTTCTAGGTCTTAGTATTCTTTGGCTGTTACTACTCAATTTGATTTACATTGAAGCCTAATGATGTACCAAATGATGTGTGTGTGCATCATCATGGGATAACTCAACATGGTATAATTAGTTAAGATAATTCACTCTTTGCCCCGATCCACCATTTGCGAGGAGAGCCTCGAACTGCTACTGCATTGAATGGGTCTATTCCATAACATAATGTTACTACAATCAAGGAAATTTGGTGTTGGAACACAGAGTCCATTTCTCAGCTGATATCACACATTAATTAAGGGACAATTTGGATCAGCAAATAGTAGGAAATCAGGCAATTGCATGAAAACTGGCACCCCTGTTCAACTCTCTCTGCACACTATGACTGGTCCTGCAGTGAGACATTGTGAAATGATGCAACACTTTTATTCAATCAGATTCCAGTTCGAGGCTCTCCTCGCAAATGGCGGATATGTGCAAAGAATGAATATAATTCCATCATACTACGATGTTTGAATTGCTTCTAATGGCAATTTTGTCTAGAAATGAAAAAATTAGTCAAAGCATCCAATCTTGAAATCTTTGGAAGAAACACTGATTGAGTACAATAGCTTACCAAACCAGAACCAAATCATATGAATCTCACATAATATCTATGGGTGGTAAAACAAAAGGGAAATTATATATGTATGTAAGATTCACAATACGCAAGTCAAATGCACAATTTGAGCAACAAATCTATATGCAACGTGGCATCACCAGAATAAATCAACTCAACCATCAGCTATTGTAGCTGTCTGCCATCTTTTCTGCTTAAGCAATAAATAAAATGTGAAAAATGTCACCGAAACAATGTCCACTATTTCCAGCAATTTCAACAAGAATTATCAGAACATTTGAAAAAATGTTTAATCATTCAAGAAATTGTCAAAAATATCAATTTTATTTTCAATGTTTTGATAATTTAAGAAGAAAAAAACCTTTTGAGAAATATATGACTCTATCAGGTCTATACATGTAGAACATGTTCTCCCTTGGTTTAAGTAAGATTATAATTTAGTCTCTCTTTCCCTGGAGGAGTCCATAATGGGTACACTTCAATAAGGATTCCTCCGGGGAAAACCACCAAATTCTAATCCAATCTGAATGTTGTTCATCCATAAATAAAACTGGGTCAACACCAAGTGCTCCTTATATAATATTTAGTAATGACATGATGCCCCACCATCAACGTCAGTCGATGATGGGATAACCTTGGCATCGGAGGAGAGAAAGAGAGAGGTTTATTGAAAGAAACCGTCCTGATTATAGAACTATTCTATCATCGTTACGCTAATGGCATTATGATCAGGGGGAAAAAGCGTGCAGAAATGTAGCAAATCACGTAATTGTTGCCAGAGAGGCACCAGTCTGTTGTATTATCTTTGTGCTGACAATAGAGGTGCAATTGGGTGTTTTCACCACAGGATGTGTCGAGACTGCCATCAAATCACCGTCTGTAGAACGGTCACCAAGGCAACCGATCCTGCCAAGCCACAATTGACCATATCCGACTTAAAGATGCTATTTCATCTCGGCTTTACCAGAATGACTTGTTTTAACGATACTTTATATACAATGTGTCGTGGTAATCTTTCAACAACAAAAAATCTACGCAATTCGGGACGTTAAGATTTTGATTCGACAACATCGGTGTAAAATAATGAGAAGCCGTATTATCCCTTCAGTCTAGCGAGCGCAATCACGATCTATTCAATTTAGAAACACTGTAACACCATATCACTGTGATATCACATCGCAACATCACACTAAAGCGCGACGTCTTTGAAACAGTATACCTCCAATGTGCCAGGCATAGAAGTCACTTTTCCCTTTTTTTTACTCGCCTAATAATGAAATCTCCTCGCGGCTACGATGGCAAAGTGGACATTTTTTGACGGAATTGCGGTTGCACTTTTTGGCTCCCACTTTTCCCCAAATGTTTGCCGGAATATTGGCAAGAAAAAAGTATCGCTCGCAGCACAAGGCCCATATGATGAGCATAAAAGCTCGGTCTCGATAACACTTGGGTGTAGATTACAGGTTGGGTAATACAAACTGGCGTTTAGATTTCACTAATTTAGTTTCACGTTAGATTCATTCAATGGCAGTACAGAGAAATGATTGTTAGAAATCGTGAGTGAAACAAACCATTCCTTTAATGGGCACCTGAGAACTAATCGTTCGAAATTGTACAATGAAATATTTGAAAACTAATTTTAAAATCATATATTTGTGAGAAATTAGGGCACTTACTTGTCTTGAAATCTTGCAAGAGATATTTGGTAAATCAAAATATATGGTACAACACTCGCTATATTCAAGTAGAAAGATGTTGGTACATGAACTGGTAAAATGCTATACTGTTACTGTTAGTCTATACTGAATTTATGAAAAAAGCAGATAAGACTCCCAAGTGGAATAACGCAGAAGATAGTATACAAATATTGACTACTCATGAGACGCAGAGAGTAAATATTAACATATCTAACAGCAAAAAAAGTACATCTACAGCAAAATCAAGGTTTGTCAGGATTTTAGAATTTAAATACAAGAAAGATTTGGGGATAGGATCTTTTTATGGTCAAATGAGTTATGCTGTCTACTGCTGGTATCAAATATACTAACTTATGTTGATAGCAAATAGCAGTATGCATTGCCTACACAGGTAGATAGCATTTAAAGACATTAAAATGACTTTAAATGCTATCTTCTCCTATATTAACACATGTGTTCGCATGTTCTCTACTGCTGAGTAGTGGCTGATAATTATGCTGTCTACTGCTATTAGCAAGTATGGGACCCATATACGACCAGTCTAAATGTGGTCTCATTGAAATTATATATACACACATTATATAGAAACGGTAACATTGAAATGCATACATAAATATAATGTAAAAGCTGAATGCAAACTGCTTATCCACAAAAATAGCCTGTGTAAGTAAATGTAATAAATATAAGAGGACCTGACGTTTCGATTCTAACAGAATCTGTTAGAATCGAAACGTCAGGTCCTCTTATATTTATTGCATACATAAATGTTAATGAAAATGTTTCTAAATGTGTAACCTAGTATGCTACGGCTGTGAGGATTTCAACAGTGGTTGGATACCCGGCGACGTGATAATGGTAATAATTCAATTTTGTCAAATGGAGCATTTGGCCTTAGTGGATCATATAATGTCACATTTGTTTTCATGTTGCTTTATGATGATAGCAATGTCTTTTATATGATGCTCAATGCTAATGGAAAATATCTGTACATATATATACTGTAAGGATTTCAAAATCCTGACAGGAATGTCTGTACAAGCTGCTGAGGGCTGTTCTTAGCAAATTTTGTTAAATGCTGTCTACTGCCGATTGCAGATACACGGCTGTTTGATCGCATGTAAATTATCCGTTGGAAAAGCGCACCTACAACAACAGATTTGTTGCTTTTTTGGATAAGATATCACATTTTGAGCTACGCATAAGATCAACGTCATTAACCGGTTAAACCGCAATCAATTTAACACCTCAAATGTCGTTCGCATTGAATTCGCAAAGAAATACACTGTTTTCCATGCCGGACTAGGCCTAACTAGGCTAAATAGCATATTTAGTGTGCCCAGATTTGCTTTTTTGGATAAGATATCACATTACCGCAAGTAAATTATGCACAAGATTTGTTTATATTTAGTGTTTGAAAAATAAGATCTTCATTTTGCATATCGTTCAATGAGAGAGAAGCGAAAATGGGGTTGTTCAGGGATACCCATTGAAAAATACACGCTGTTGTAATGGCAGCCGTGCTGTGACAATGATAGTTCGTTGGCAAACTTAAAAACGATGCTAACATACAAACCAAATGTTCGGTGCCGCATTACGAAAATGCATGTAAATTGTGCACAAGAAATTGTTATATTTAATGTTTGAATAATGAGAACTTCCTTGTGCATATTGTTCAATAAGAGAGAAGCAAAGATGAAAAAAATGAGTGTGATTGTTGATTAAATTCGCGGCGCTGTGCACGAAGCATGTTAAGATGTAGGACGGCGTACCAGTTCATGCACTAGCTGGATTGGCGTGGATAATCGAACTATCAAAAATGTTAAAAATAAATTGGACCATCAAACAGCTGTGGATAATGATACTGCTAAATGCTATCTACTGCTGATAGCAAAGGTTGTCACATATGTTGTCTATACTGAAAGCAAATGTCTTTATATAGTATCAACTACTGATAGCAAATGTCACAGCAGTTGTCATTATATGCTGTCTACTGCTGATAGAATTAGGAAATGTGCTTGTAGTATGCCATCTACTGCTGATAGCAAAAGTTTTTATTATATGTTGTCTATACTGAAAGCAACTGTCTTTTTATATATATAGTATCAACTACTGATAGCAAATATCACAGCAGTTGTCATTATATGCTGTCTACTGCTGATAGAATTAGGAAATGTGCTTGTAGTATGCCATCTACTGCTGATAGCAAAAGTTTTTATTATATGTTGTCTATTGCTGAAAGCAAATGTCTTTATATACACTGAGCCAAAAAAGAAACTTATAAAATGTTAACAGATCACCATAGGGGCAGTGCACATTTCTATTGTGTCATTGAAGCAAACAATTGGTTATTGACTGCCATTTGAAGCGATACATTGCAGTAATATTGTATCCAAATTTGGTACATTTTCATGCACAGAATATTATTTGGTGATCTGTTAAAATTGTATAAGTTTCTTTTTTTATAAGTTTCTTTTTTGGCTCAGTGTAGTATCAACTACTGATAGAAAATGTCACAGCAGTTGTCATTATATGCTGTCTACTGTTGATAGAATTAGAAAATGTGCTTGTAGTATGCCATCTACTGCTGATAGCAAAAGTTTTTATTATAATGTTGTCTATTGCTGAAAGCAAATGCCTTTATATAGTATCAACTACTGATAGAAAATATCACAGCAGTTGTCATTATATGCTGTCTACTGTTGATAGAATTAGAAAATATGCTTGTAGTATGCTGTCTACTGCTCTGATAGCAATGTCTAGTATTATATTTATGAAGCCTAATACCAATAGCAATGTCTATACACAATTCCATGTCGATAGCAATGTCTTTTAAGTTGTTTGCTGTATTCTTTTAAGCAATATAATGATTAAAACAAGAATTAAACTCATTATCACTAATAGGCACTTCACATTATTAATTCATAAGGCCTTATAAAATAGTTCATCTCTTTATTTCTATTGAATTTTTTGATATCCATTATTTATTTTTAAAACCCAGATAGGACCTGACTTACTGACTATATCAAAATAAGCAAACACGTCGGAGTAAAATTAGCTTAAAAAAGCAACATGTCGATCAAGCAACAGGTTTTGGTAAATATTCAGTCACATTATATTTTCCAAATGTGACACCATTACCTCTAATTGACAATTCCACAATTGGCATCCTGCCAACCCAATCCATCTTGCAATCAATACAGAAAATGCCCTCATGGGACCCACAATGCATCATGCTTCCCAACAGACCCAGCATGCACTGTGATTGGTTATATTGGGGCCATGAGGGAATCGATAACCTAGTTATTCATTGGTTAATTTCTCAGTATTTATGTATTCATTTGTACATCAATATGTTCTCCTAAATATGTGAATTATGTTTTTATCTAAATTTTAAAAAAAAGAGGTGAATGATTAATGACAACACAGGAGACCTTTCTTTATCAGGAAAATGCCTATTTTAGTGCTAAACACTTACAAGACATTCCATCGGCCTATATCCAATGACAAACAGGCATTTGCTGTTGCTAAAGGTACTCATTGTCCTGTGTGATTTGTGCGTTATGAAGTTTGATTATAAAATGCCTAGTTGTAATTCACCAATTGCATCTAAAACAAGAACAGCCTGATGAAAAATGAAGTGAAACATAGTATTACGATGCAATGCTATAAGCATACCAGGTTCAAATGCTGGAATCGATTCCAAAGTATATTTTTTAATCTCCAAAATAATAACCACCCCCTTCAGCCACCTTATCTCCAAAGTGAAACATAGTATTACATTGCAACGCTAAGCATTATGGGATAGATTCTAACTCCCCTGTCCTCGCATCAATAAATCAATGAAGTATTTTATGAACAAACTGCCCAACCACACCGACTTCTAGTCCAGCGAGCACATACCAAACCTCCCTTTTAATTTCGTTCATGCGACCCACAATATTCTTAAATACGCTAATTGCCTCCATTGGGTTAATGAGCTATATTGGGTGAGCTATCATCTAGTCAGCCATCTATAATGGGGGTTGCTTCCATTTAGGTTCATTGTTATGCAGATCACAAAATGTATAGTATTACTTTCTATGTCTATATGTATAATGAGAATCAACATGAATTGCATGTGCGCAAGTACATATATAGCTGTTAAGATAATATGGCACATTTTAGTACATACCAGCGATATATTAACTTTGAAATGTGGTAGTAAAATTGAGGCCCCAACCACCAAGCATAGTCAATATACATGTTGTTGAATGTAAATTTATATGGAAGCAATAAAAATAAATGGAAGTTGCATTTTTATATATAATATATCTCTAAATGTGATTGTAGTACAAGTTTTATTTCCAAGAATGGGGTACTTTAACATTCTCTACAATAGGAATGTGCCATTAGTAGGGTGGAACCCTCTCTCTTCATAAGCTACTCCATTCGTACAATGTCTGGTTAAACCCTCTCTTCATAAGCTACTCCATTCGTACAATGTCTGGTTAAACCCTCTCTTCATAAGCTACTCCATTCGTACAATGTCTGGTTAAACCCTCTCTTCATAAGCTACTCCATTCGTACAATGTCTGGTTAAACCCTCTCTTCATAAGCTACTCCATTCGTACAATGTCTGGTTAAACCCTCTCTTCATAAGCTACTCCATTCGTACAATGTCTGGTTAAACCCTCTCTTCATAAGCTACTCCATTCGTACAATGTCTGGTTAAACCCTCTCTTCATAAGCTACTCCATTCGTACAATGTCTGGTTAAACCCTCTCTTCATAAGCTACTCCATTCGTACAATGTCTGGTTAAACCCTCTCTTCATAAGCTACTCCATTCGTATAATGTCTGGTTAAACCCTCTCTTCATAAGCTACTCCATTCGTACAATGTCTGGTTAAACCCTCTCTGTATAAGCTACTCCATTCGTACAATGTCTGGTTAAACCCTCGCTTCATAAGCTACTCCATTCGTACAATGTCTGGTTAAACCCTCTCTTCATAAGCTACTCCATTTGTACAATGTCTGGTTAAACCCTCTCTGTATAAGCTACTCCATTCATACATTATCTGGTTAAACCCCGATACTTCATTCATCTAACTATGTACAGTGAGTGCCAGGATTCACCTTCAGATTCAGGTGCAATCATTGGAATATGCTCTGACATCACTGCATATCGTCAGCCCCAGGTTCGATAATTGTCTAACTCATTTTTCTAGTTTTTAGAAAACAACAAAAATATGAAAAGTGAGTTAGGCAATTATCAAAGCAGGATGACGATATGTTGAATAACACCATGAATAGTGCAGGTGAATTCCAACAGGAGCAGTAACTGTTGGATAGAATTAGGTTGAATATATACCTTTAAGTGAAATGTGGCTTGTTATAGGCCTAATACGAGTTAATATGACCCATTTTAAACATTTTACATCATTATTACAAGGCTGACTTAGGCAAAATTGAAATTGTGCATTTATCAACACTTTTAATTGATCAATGACTTAGGTATCATTACAGCATGTGCATAATGTAATGAAGTCATGATTTATGCAAAAAGCTCAATTTCGCTGAAAAGTGAGTTAGGCAATTATCGAAGCAGGCTGACGATATATGAATGAAGTATAGAGGCCCTACACATATTCATCATAGACAAAGCAAGGAATCAACCATCCATCATCATTCACCGGAATCATGGCGTACTACAATCCATTCAGTTTATTCTTTGAATTATTGCAAGACATTTGAAAGTGATGTAAACTCGCATGAATGAAATGAGATTTTTAGCTTCTTATAGTTTTGGTGAACAAAGTTTAGTAGTGCACCATGATGTCGGTAAACTATGTTGCATGCAGGGCCTCAAATAGGGACGGGTACCATCTCACATTTTGATTCACTCCCAAACTGTTGCATATCATTTTCCTACCACCCTATACAAGCTTCATTATACACTGGTCGACCCGTTGTCGTACATGCACGGAAATGCTTGCATTATTACTGCGATTATTAGTCATCTCTTGATGATACACAATGTAACTAATTATTTCGACAAGGTAATTAGTTAATTATAAGCTAAACATCATAATCTACTGGATAAGTGCATTAGCACTCAAACTAGCCAGCCTTGACTGTTGTTATTGGGCTGTAATTAATTAAAAGGATACAAACAAAATAAAATATCTCAAATGCTATTATTTTGCCTTGCGTATCCTTTCACTTTCAATAATCATAAACTCAACTTATATGAAATTTACACACAATCGTAAGGTTTCAGCTCATAGATCAAATATTATTTGTTGAACTGACATAAATAATCCAATAAATGATTGACAATGATGGAAATAAAATTGAAATAACAAAAACAATTTTAATTTCATAGGCCATTAAAATGGCCTCTGAAATTCACTTACCATAAAATTTAACTATCAATTGTTTATAATGTAAAAGCTGAATGCAAACTGCTTATCCACAAAAATAGCCTGTGTAAGTAAATGTAATAAATATAAGAGGACCTGACGTTTCGATTCTAACAGAATCTTTATCGAAGGTAAAATGACAGAATACAACATTACACAACATATATATAGACAGAGGAACAATAGGCAGGAAGTCAAAGTGACAGATGAATGAATAGGGGAAGATATCATGCTAGACAGCTGATTGATGAAGTGGATAAAATAACAAAAGGATGACATAGACAAAGGGGAGATTAAAAAGTAAAAGGCAAATGGGATATAAAAATAATAGGTGAGTGAAATCAATAATGGTGATTGATGACTACAAATAGATAATAAAATGGATGGAAATGTAAAAGGACTGAGAGAATGCATGAGAAAACAAGAAAAAACAAAATGGGACTAGGCCTATGGTAACAAATAATGGAAATGCACTGGAACAAGTAATGAAAATTACTGTGCATAATAGACAATGTAGAAAATGAAAACAAAGTATCACATATATCAAGAAGTAAAAAATGAAAAATGGAGTGAAGAAAAAGTGGAGAAAAACAAATGGGTAAAAAATACAAATGATAGGTTTATCAGATACAAATGGAGGAGGTGGGGGAGGGGTGGGGGTTGAGTCTAATCATTCCCTTCCTGGATGTTTATAAGGCCATGGGGCTGAATAGTGAGAAGACGTTTCATCCATAACTTCTCTCTACTGAGACGTACCACTTCTGAACGGCTACCTAAAGATTCAATGACATTTACCTCTTATCATGTAGAGTGTGTGGAGTCCAGTATGTTGGTGAGACTAAAAACTCACTGAAGAAGCGCTTCTATGGACACAGATCGACGGTCAACACCAACAAGCCACCTGTCGGACACCACTTCAACCTTCCCAACCACACTATGTCTGATATGATCTTACAGGGCATTGAATCTTTAGGTAGCCGTTCAGAAGTGGTACGTCTCAGTAGAGAGAAGTTATGGATGAAACGTCTTCTCACTATTCAGCCCCATGGCCTAAACATCCAGGAAGGGAATGATTAGACTCAACCCCCACCCCTCCCCCACCTCCTCCATTTGTATCTGATAAACCTATCATTTGTATTTTTTACCCATTTGTTTTTCTCCACTTTTTCTTCACTCCATTTTTCATTTTTTACTTCTTGATATATGTGATACTTTGTTTTCATTTTCTACATTGTCTATTATGCACAGTAATTTTCATTACTTGTTCCAGTGCATTTCCATTATTTGTTACCATAGGCCTAGTCCCATTTTGTTTTTTCTTGTTTTCTCATGCATTCTCTCAGTCCTTTTACATTTCCATCCATTTTATTATCTATTTGTAGTCATCAATCACCATTATTGATTTCACTCACCTATTATTTTTATATCCCATTTGCCTTTTACTTTTTAATCTCCCCTTTGTCTATGTCATCCTTTTGTTATTTTATCCACTTCATCAATCAGCTGTCTAGCATGATATCTTCCCCTATTCATTCATCTGTCACTTTGACTTCCTGCCTATTGTTCCTCTGTCTATATATATGTTGTGTAATGTTGTATTCTGTCATTTTACCTTCGATAAAGATTCTGTTAGAATCGAAACGTCAGGTCCTCTTATATTTATTATATCAATTGTTTAAAGTTAAACAAAATATTGATGATTCAATGACTCATAGCTTACCCATCAATAGATTCATCTGGTTTGTGGAAATGCAGTTAAGATGAGAGTTTTTTATCAAAGCCAAGTTCAAAGTACCAGAATAATTATAGTGCCAGAATAATTAATAAACAAATATTTTTCTGCGGACAGTTTTAGCAGGTCAAGTTTAAAAATTTAAAACGTTGCTGGAGCTTTCTCAAAGCAACTGATTTGCTTATGTTACCTTGCCAGGACAGTAACGGCAGTGGTCAGTTTTACAATGCCCTTAGTGGATGAGGTTGTAATATCAGTGGATCCTAAACATGACTAAGACTATAGAACCCTCGTCTCGATTCATATCTAAATTTGAGGCCCACTCCGGGTTAATAAATATGGTGAGCACTAGCTACTTGATCAGTGACGACAGATTTATTGAATTCTGTCACTGATTCTTTGTTTTTCAGATGATATGAACATGGCTTAGCCTGTCTTTTTGACTTCTTTTTGTGTTCATAATACTTTACTGCCACACTTTTAAAGGTAGATGTTCCGATCACATTTTCATAACACAAATTTTTCTCAAACATATGGAGATTTTCATATCATATGAAAGATCATGTTTTTCTGATCAACAAACTGAAATTTGACGGTCCAAATCAGTATGATTATGAAGAAATCGACGAAATAACATCAAATTCCCGCGAAAAGTGGTTAACTACCGATATAGTGTGTGTACAACTCAATGGGCACATTTCACGGCATCTTGTGCGTCTAAAATAAGAACCATTAGAGTTATGCAACTCAAACTTTGGAATACAACTTTTTTAAGGATGATCTTTCATGTAGAATAGAAAACTTCAAGTTGAAAATCGGAACATCTACTTTTAACAGGAAAATATAGTTTATTTTTTCTTCTTCGCTTTTTTTCAAATGTGTATTATTTTGGAGAAAAAAAATCTTTACATCTTGTGGATTTCAGATTAAATATTCTGTTGGATATGTCTTAGTTATAATCCCGTCGTAAAAAACCCAAACAATTTCACATCATTTTTTTTTCTTCATCAGGCGAAGGAGGAAGACATATTCAGTACAAATAGCCATATAGGGAGATGCTGCAAATATGCTTCACATCTTATGATTAGGCAAAACAAACTCTTTGAAATACATAAAATGTACATGTTCTATCTAAATCAAATCCATGAGTTTGTGTTACTTTTCATATTGTCAGGTGTCATAATACATCTGCCCATTTCAATTTGTATACACAATGGTAATGGTGGGCAAAAATTGCGAAAAATGAATGCAGTGAAAAAGTGCTCGCTTAATAAGTAGCAGGAAGTCATTCACAACCCCTGGATCCATAAGTGACCATCATTATTTGATTCAGATCATTTGTTATACTGTTTTTTCGCGAGGGATATCATTTCGAACATTTCGCGAGGGATGTGAAATTGTGAAATTAGATACTCTCAAAACTGACAATTTTGCATTGAAAGTGACAGTGAAATGTCCGATTCTGAAAATTAAATGCCCACTAAAATAGCGTAATTTTAAATGCATGAAATAAAGTATCTGTGAATTTATAGTGTTTTACACTATGTGGTCAGTGAAAGGCAACTAAGAGTTGACGATTCACTCATTGATTCCGTCATCCGCTTTAGCGATTTTCAACTTCAATCAGTGTATCTCTCGACTGATTCTTAATTCATTCCCTGCTCAGTTTCCATTCGTCCGACCGTCCATTGCGTACAATCAGGATTATTTGAATAACCTGAAGGGTTTGATGTCAATGGGACAAGTGCCGCAAAAGTACAGTCTACCTCTAAATCCATACAAGTCTTCTTTTTCACTTCATCAGGCCGTTTTTTTGTGTGCTTCCTTGCAATTCTACTGAAGAACTCATCAGGAAAAATAGTACAGTGTGAAACAAAATCATGGATGGATCCATACAAGTCTTCTTTTTCACTTCATCAGGCAGTTCTTTTATGTGCTTCCTTGCAATTCTACAGAAAAACTTGTCAGGAAAAATAGTACAGTGTGAAACAAAATCATGGATGGATGAAATATATATGAGTGAATGCATCGGTTTTATCTTACATTATGATGAACAATAAGAAGCTTAATTACAAATTGAGCCCATTACAATTCTTGCTATGTACACTGAGCCAAAAAAGAAACTTATACAATTTTAACAGATCACCATAGGGTCAGTGCACATTTCTCTTGTGTCATTGAAGCAAACAATTGGTTATTGACTGCCATTTGAAGCAGTAATTACATTGCAGTAATATATATTGTATCCAAATTTGGTACATTTTCATGCACAGAATTTTATTTGGTGATCTGTTAAAATTTTATAAGTTTCATTTTTTATAAGTTTCTTTTTTGGCTTAGTGTATATTGATAACTTGTTTGCATTATAATTCAAAAAGAAATTCTTAATACATATAATAACAGTTTCATCAGTTTAATTCATAATTGGGATCTCCTGTCATTTTAAGTTCTAAAAAGCACCTTAAAATAATAAATAAATTATACCCATTAATCATAAATCAAAATAAATAAATAAATATTTTGATATGTATGCTTCCTCAAAATACAGGGTGTACCAGAATGATATATACCATGTCTGAAAAAATAGTAAAATATAAAATCAACATTGCAGTTCAAGTCTAAAGCCAGCAATATAAGGGGGAATATATTTCCTACTTACTCTTTTTATGCATCAAAATATCTTAGAAAATCGGTGAAAACCAGTTTTTCATTTTCAGCGTATTTCAATTAAATAAAACTCCACCAAACTACAAATTGCCGCTTACAATTTGGTATAAATCACTCAAGCTGAACAATTACCTCACACCCTTCAAATATTTCTACACAAAACATCAGAAACAGTGATATCAATTAACTTTGTAGTTTAAATTAATAGATGACACAGCAAATTACCTGCTTACATTTAAATTGAGCTTTGTGCCGAAAATTGTCATTGATGTTATGAGTTTCAAAAGAGGTTATTTTGATATCAAATTGGATAGATGAGCCCATATGCATTGGGCAAGACGCATTCGAGCCGAATATTTTAAAACTCATAGCGAGACCAATACATATTGGGCGTAAATCATCTAATTTTATCATTATTATGGAACTAATATCATCCACACTTTGGACACAAGGAGAAAAATAAGCGGCCCGGGGTGCTCAGTGGTCATTACAAGGGGTTAATCATGCGCGTCCAATGACTTTTACCCTAACGTATTTACCCTAAATATGTAATCGTGTTAATGTGAAAAAGCACCCCCTAAACAAGTATGGTACATTATTTTACATACCCTAAGCAAGTAATATCAGTATTTCCATACCCTAAACAAGTACTCAAATTATTTTGATACCCAAGCAAGTAATTTGTATAGTTTAAACCTCTTTACCGCGTATGACACATTTCTAACCCTTTTTTCCTTCACTATTAATAAGCTAAAAGTATTATGAAACAAATGCCGAGCTGATTTGTCAGATCACTTGCGAAGGATACAATTTGAGAAATATATCTCACCCATGTATCGTGGCTATTTATAATCATCATGGAGCAAATAAGGACCCTAAATACGAAAGCCAATGATGTAAAAAGTATACCCTTTTTTTAATTTGGCTTGTTTTGATACCCTATTCACGTTACGTACGTAACGTGCCCCAGCTTGAAAACTACCCTAATTACGTGATTTCTTGGACACGCATGATACCCCTCTTGTAATGATCACTGAGCACCCCGGGATAAGCGGGCGCTGGGCAATTTTTACCCAACGGTCCCGCCGAAATACCGGCAGGCCAAAATTAGTACCTACCGAGCGCTGGTATTTTGTTCATCCTAGCGCCCGGTCGACAGACCAGAAGTTTATAAAACATCGACACTTCCGATAAAAACGTTGACTGTTTATGACAATTCTAGGTGGCCTATTTTGATTATTTCTCTTTTACATACACATCTCGGTCATTTCTACATAATAAAGTACATGGTTTTGATTGAAAACGTTGATACAGAGACTGTTTATGACGATGTTTTGATACAAGACACCCTAACTTCCTATTTCTTTAATTTTCCATAGACGCACATGTACGTTGTGTACAGTTTGTTCTTGTTTAATCGGAAAACATACGCATCTCGAGTCACTTTTTGGCTAATTTTACCGTCAATATGTCGTCTGAATCGATTCATTTTCTGAATCAGAGATATATATTATTAATTAGCTCTGAATCCTAGCTCTCTGTGGGAGAGCTATGGAATGAAAGCATATTATTTGACATCCCGGATTATGATTAATATTTTTCAACTATGAATTTGGGGGTTATAAATATATTTGAAAGAAGTCCTTGATTAAATATACCTACTGTTTTTCCTCTTTTCAATAGTATGTTTGCAAACAAATATTGTATACTGATATGAATAAAACATATAAGAATTAAAATAACTCTTTTTCAGATAATTCCCAGCTATTCATGTATTCTATATTGTATTTGCAGTGCAAAAATATTGCTTAGAAAACGTCACAAGGTATAAGACGAATAAGCCTGACTCAGGGCAGTTATAATTGATTGCCAATCTAATATCATCCGACCAAACAAACAGCAAGTCAGATCGGCTTGATTTTTAATTAAAACAAGTGAAAAACAAATCATCAATTTGTTGAAAGTTCACTGAAGGCAATTTCAAAGTGAGAAAAGGAGCTATTTATTCCGTACCGTTTATATACACCTAAATGAAGGCCAATAAATCTGTCTAAATTGTAATTTCCTGGTTGGTGAAGGGTGAAATACAGGGAGGGGGGGGGGGAGGGGGGGAGTTTTTAAAAATTATTATTATTATTATACAAGGCATTTATATAGCGCTCTTACACAATGAGGTACCACAGCGCTTTACAGAATAAAATACATATAGAATTAAATACATACACGGTAAAAGGTAAAAATACATACTTGGTAAAAGGAAAAGTACATATTTGGTAAAAGGTAAAAATACATATACAATAGAATTTTCTAAAATACAAACACATTTTAAAACAAGTTGATGAGAAGAGACAACCAATTAACAGATTACAAATTACGCAAGAAAAGATGTGTTTTTAATAGTTTTCTGAACTGGGTAACAGAAGAAGCATGACGGATATTATGTGGGAGCTTGTTCCAGAGCATACATAGGAGCGGCGGCAGAGAAACCTTTACTTGCGGAAACAAGGCGTGTTTTAGGTCTACTAAGAAGTCTAGTGTCAGTGCTCGAAGCCCACTCCTGCCAGGCATATAAGTTAAAAGAAGTTCCTCAATGTATGGTGGAGCACAGTGAGTGAAACATTTAAAAACAAACAATAACATTTTGAATTCAATCCGTTCCATCACAGGAAGCCAGTGTAATTCTTGCAAGTATGGAGATGCATGATCATATTTAGAGGCTTTGAAAATAAGTTTGGCAGCGCGATTCTGAAGACGCTGAAGACGTTTAATTTCTTTTGCGGGAGTTCAAGATCAAGAGAAGTCAATTTCAAGCAAAATAATTAAATTATTAAAAAGTTAACGTTATTCAGCCATCAATATTCAAGCTAATAATAATTCTTACAAACAGTACAGTGATGTATCTCCAGAATTATTTCATTTTAAAAGCAGTAATAAGATGGTTAGATATTGAAAAGGGGAGAGGAAAAAATCCCTCTACTTTGTAGGCCAAATTGACACACAATTTGCAAATCCGAGATATTTCCCTGAAAGTCTCACACCAAAACCCATATAAGGCCAACAAAAAAAAGAGGTTTGTCTCAGAAACCCACGCGCATAGGTACGTGAAATAAGCTTCGCCGCGTAGCTCTATGCGGCAATGCATTTTTCTTCCAATTTTTTGTCTGTTCTCTGTAAGCTTGAATCAACATACTTGATATGCATACATTTGGAAACCAGCAAATTCATCGCGAAGCTCGTCACCATCAAGCATATGGTCTTTTGCACTGTAAATAGTACTCTATAAAAAGGTCAAATTAAACATGGCCTGTTAAAAAAAAAATACAAAAATTGCATACCTCATAGCTTATTCTCGAACAAAAATCAAAAACAAAAAAATTGCACAGCACTTAGCTGTTTTGCAAAATATTTCTGCGACAAACCTTCTTTTTTTGCCTAATAATATGTGTGGTGGCATGGGAAAACTCTTCACATGGTCATTTTCTAGCAACTTGTTTTTTTTTCTATGGCGGAGAACTTCATAATCTACTTAGTATTGGGCTGTTTAAATTTTTCAGAAATTCCATCTAGAACTACAGTAATAGTATTTTAAAGTCAGCAAGTTTAAACGCAACACTAAAAATTGAAACTGACAATTCAAAGGTATACACAAAATCTTTTAAAAATGCTCTAATAATAATAAAACTACATTGTTATGTCACACAGAATAGCTTGTCATATGAAAAGGACTTTTGATATGAACCTAGTTTTTTGCGATATTATTAACAATTGTAAGTTCTTCACTTTCAAAATCTGTACAATGCATTGTCGGAATTCACAAGTGGTTACCATGGTAACAATGTCATTTTATGTAGCATTTTACACATAGCATTTTACACATAAAATCTGATAAACAAGGTTCAGAAAAGTACTAAAATAAACTTAACATCTGGAATTTTGCATAAAAAACTCCTGGAGACTAAAGTTTGAGGTATAATCTCTATATTGGGACCAAAGTTGGAAAATTGACTTGGAACTCATTTGTTAGGAATATTTTGGTATGACCCAGATATCTCAATATTAACACTAGTAACTTCCGACGGGTTTTCCCATACCACCACACATATAAAGAGAAATGCAGAGTTATTCTAATCCACTCTCAACGAATAAGGTCTAGGTCTATGTTGAAGGGTTAAACTCATGATGACAGAAGTTGAATGATATAAACAGCGTCAGGTTGCATATTTATCACTTCCTTCATTTTCCTTTCACCTTGTAAATAATCACATTAAAGCCTGCCATATTCTATTAACGGGCATAATAGACAACTGTCTGCAAACACTGATTACTGATTACACCGTACAAGGATAGATACAATATCAAATTTGGCAACAATATTACATTGTCTTCCATGCCGAGATCTTGTCCTAAATCAAATTTCATATTTTCCCCCGCAAGACATCAATTGTTACAGGACAAACAACAATCATCCATATTATAGATGACCGTCTTTGCAATGACTGCCCAAGTATGATTACAATGTCAATTTTGTCACAATATCACACTGTTTGCTATACTCAATTTCATTTTTTTTATTTTTAAAGACACTAATCGTCAAGCTGCAGAGCTACAATGTGTGGGAAAATAATATTGTTGCTTTTTAAAAGATTTTCTTTAAATCAACACAATAAACCACCATATCTTTCGTCTGTGCTTTGCACTTACAAACCTTTGCGTTCGCTACGATCTTCTACGGAGAAACTGCTCATAACCCCGTGCGTCAATCTCAAGTCAGATGAACGCTCATTTCGTTTTGCTGCATCGGCTGTCTGGAATTCGCTTCCAGATAGTCTTCGCAACATCCCAAAACTCCCTCAGTTCAAAAGCCAGCTAAAAACTCATTTCTTCCGCCAGGCGTTTCCTGATTCACAGAATTAATTATCTGTTGTTTGCTTGTTTTATATTTTTGCACGCTCTGAGTTCTCTGGAAGATTTATTTGCGCCTTATAAGAACAATCTATTATTATTATTATTATTAATATCATATTGTTTTCTACGCACATTTCTGTCTTTAATCAAATTCAATATTTGACAGAGAACAATTATGCTACAGATAAACAACACTCAAGCAAGATTTGCGGAAAACCAGTGGCTGCTTTTTACAAGGGTTTCTTACAATTTGCCACAATATTGTATTGTTTTTCCAAGCTCAATTCTTGTCATTATTTCAAATGTCGGATTTCATCAAGAAATCAATCGTTAATTTACTCCGATTTGGTTTGGTCGGGGATGTGCTGCTGGAGATTCAAAACCTACCCATTTCTAAGGGTGATTTTGGAAAAAACGATACACATTTCTAGGATTTTGCTTCATAGACCCAATTTTCGCAAATTATCGGGCAAATATACCCTATTTTCCCAAATAGACCCATTTGAAAAAAGTGACCCTATTATTAGGGATTTTCCAGCACAAATCATACCCCATGTTTAGGGATTTTTTGCAAAAAAACGACCCATTAGAGAGTCACATCGCTGTATACCCCACCCCGGGCCATTATATACAAAAGAGATTTTTCAGAAACCTTCCCAACTTTTAAAGTCTATCTCAAGAATCACTGAACAAATACTAGGCATGTTTGTACTTAATGTATTGCAATTCTCGTGTTGATTCCAAATATAGTAATGAAATTCAATAATTTTGACATTTATGAAACATATTGTGATATTTTGGAGTGTCCTTTGCTGCCGCCTGCTGCATGGAAAGTGTTAAGCTATAGACCAACAACACTAGCAAAAGAAGCGGAATCCAACCAAGTTTGGTGTGTTTTAAAGATGACAATAAATCTTAAAGCCCGATATTTCTGTTTGATAATAAAAATAATAATAATAAGTATTTATATAGCGCCTTTTCCAAAGGTTCAAAGCGCTGTAATTTTGCTGCTGGTGAATCATACTAAACAATGCAACGTCTAGGCAGCAGCTAAATCAGCGCCAAGTTGCGACATAAACCAACATGAACAACATCCACCATTTTTCAATGCAGCTCCCCAAATACCATTGGGTCAAGGAAGTTTTCGATAACCGAAACAACTGATCACCGATTTTGAAGCAGGAGGAAACCGGAGAACCCGGAGAAAACCTGCGAGAGCATGCATGGATCGTGATAAACCAAATGCACATAAAACCCTCTGTCGTGCACAGAATTTACCCGGGTTTCATTGGTGCAAGGCGAGGGAACAACCGCTGCGCAAACACTGATCAAAGCTTTTACCTGATGCAAGTTAGATTTTATTGATGTCATCAAACATACACAACTTCAGTTTGTTTTAGCTTTATTTTGAAATGTCAGATGGAACTCATAATTACATTTTTTTCAACAATCAAGCATGATTTCAGGAGAATTATTGATTGCTTTTCAGGCTGTGTATTTCCTACATATCGATCCACGTGTTAAATTAAATTCCATGTTTTCGAGACATCCATTGTTAAGATACAAAGCAACAACAATCAAGCAAGATTATTAGCAAAAAACAAGCGGTTGCATTTTAGATGTTTTTCCCCTTCATTTGATTACAGAAAGCAAGATTGATCTGACAGGAAGCAGACTATAGCGTGGTACATGGCATTGAGGCAACAAATAAAATGGCAGTGTTGCCCTCGGTGACCAGCCCTAAAATTTCAAAAATAGGGTCATTTTTTTTTATTATAAGATTTAAATTGAACCCAAATTGTACCCAAATTGTGAACATATAACTATTTTATTTAAATAAATTGTTTTAAAAATATTATCACACTGGAAACATTATTCAAAATTGACATTTACCAATTTTGTCTTGACATGAACCACGATCTGTCAATAATATTTGTCGGCAAAAAAATACAGTTTTTGGCGCGTGAGGGCAACACAACAAAAAATATTGGCCTGGGTGGATTCATGAAGACTATGGGGAGAACTATGAAACATTCTGATGGGAAATTATTCCAAGATTTCTTTTCAAATCAAAATATCAAAATGGCTGCATTGTATAATCCATGGGGAAATAAAATCCATTCTAGAATGGTAAAAAAGAACAGAATTAATGCCCGGGGGGGGGGGGGGGGGGGTACTCGGATTTGGTTTGGTCGGGGGTGTGCCGCTGGAGATTCAAAACCCATACCCATTTTTAGGGGTGATTTTGGAAAAATCGGTACCCATTTTTAGGGGTTTTGCTTCATTTTAGACAAAATTTTCGGAAAAATAGACCTAATTTTTGCAAATTTTCGCGAAAATATACCTAATTTTGGCACATTTTCGCGAAAATAGACAAAAAAAATCGCGAAAATAGACCCATTTGTAAAAAGTGACCCCATTATTAGGGATTTCCAGCACAAAATCATACCCCATGTTTAGGGATTTTGTGCCCAAAAAGCGACCCATTAGAGCGGCACATCCCCGTATACCGTCTTAGGCGAGTACCCCCACCGGGAATTAATGAATACTATAAAATAAGAACATAGTACTGCTGATTGCAATTTGGCTGTTATCTACTACTCAGCGGCATTACTACACACGGCTACTATAAACGATTTGACTCTGGACAGTGACGTAACTTAACAGGCGCAGCTTTTACACACACGTGTATCTTCCATCTTTCAATGCTTGTGTGTATACGCCAGCGCCTGGAGTAGGCGCGCGCGTTATGTGCTGCAATTTGTAGAATACGCAGTTATACATCACTGTCTCGTGATGGCCAAATAGACTATACCAGGTGAAATGGGGGGCGTGTTCAAAAGGATACCCACAGGGTCATCCTTCTGACCAAAATGAGGAACAGACTTCTCATACAGGCGTAAATTAACAAGCTATTTTTGCTATAGAAATCAGTGGCGGATCCAGGATTAAAATTTACGGGGGGCTGACAAAACAAAAAATCGTAAAAGGGCCCCGATTTTTTTTGCCGTCAGCTCGTGAAATTCAGCTAAGTGGGGGGGGGGGGGGGGGGGGGGGGTGGGGGCGATGTGGTGGTCCCAAAACCGGCAAAAAAAAAATCGCACGGTACAAGTGGCAAATGTACCGACGGAACCTACCTATGTCTCTGAAAAGGTAAAGTGGTACACAAAAAAGGTATATTGTCAAATTTTACGGGGGCCCGTACTAAAAAAAAGGTATATTGTATAATTTTACGGGGGGCGCCCGCCCCCAAAGCCCCCCCCCCTGTATCTGCCACTGGAAATATATACCCTTTTAGGTGGGGTTATAAGGCCCTGTAACAACTTATAGTAAGCCTGATGTAGTCTATAAAATATACTACTATAACCCTAACACTACCATATACCCCAAAATACCACGACTGGGCACATTGGTACCACCCGGCGTGGAAGTTTTTTGATGAAAAAATGGACCCAATACATACAGTCTGGGCAATACACTGCCCAGAACTGTGCTTGACAGCCGTGGTGAAGTGTGGAATCCCTCGCCTCTGGTGCAAGAGGTCCCTGGATCAAATCCCGGGGGGATCGGGGGGATATTTTGGTCGGTTTTCCGCGTTGAAGAAAAAATTCAGACAAAAGTGGGGGGTAGAGTTAGGGTTAAGCAATATTTCATCCCCTCTATTACACATGGAGAATTTTGATTCACATTCCTGATTGCAACATGGTTTATTAAGCTAAATATCGCTAACAACAATACCATCATATGCTATCTACTGCTGATAGCAATGTAATTTATATGCCATCTGCAGCAGATATCAATGTGTTTTATATGCTATCTACTGCTGAAGCTCTGCAGATTACTGCAATATTTCAAAACCATTTTTTCTATAATGGATGATACTAAGATATATAAAACACATTGCTATGAGCAGTAAGCATATAAAACATACCGCTCCAGCAATAAAGTTTATGCTATCTACAGCTGTTCTGTCAAAACCTTGCATGTTTTTCTAGCCCTTCAACAAAATGTATAGTTAAACTGTAAAAACTGTTCAACTGTTATGCATAGGAACTATTGCTTTATACACGTTCAGGCATAGAAGGAACTTTGTGCTAAAAATCATCCTACAGAGCTGATGGGTAGTATATACTCTCCCCTCCCCTGCTATTAACCCTAACCCTGGTTTAGGGTTTTTGACCGGGATCACAATTTTCAAAGAAAAAACACCAACTAAATCGCTGGGAACCTGTCAGGATTAAATCTGGGGACCATCTGGAACCCACCCTTATGTCCCACCCACTAACCCACGGCCCTCAGCTACTTGTTCGTGCAGTATACTGCGCTCACTATATAGGCTCGGTTGACTACGTCATCAAAAACAGGCGGCACAGGCATTTTTAAGCACTCAAGGGGGTTAGGGTTTAAAAATGTGAATGTCATTGCTACCCCTCTCCCACTGGCATCCCAATGTCACTGCCCCAACCCTGACCTCTTGTTCTTTTTAGACAAATGACATGATACTATTCAGCAATGGATTATTACACATTTATAAACAAGACATCATTGGACAGCTGTTAGATATATTAAATATGTCAATTATGAAATATTGCTCTTATATGAAACACTAGAAAGCACGGTTCACGGCTTTCGCGGTTGGTAAGGCAGCGATGGTTTCTGTGCGGAACCTTATCAGCCCTCAGGCAGTCGTCAGAGTGTTTATCTTATTGTTTTGTAAAATCAAAATAATAGAAACTTATTGACCGTGATGGTCAGATTTTTCTTTGCATAGTGCAAAAAGCAAGGACAGAGCTGATGCTTCATAACACTACCTCATATTCAGTAGTCGAATAATTAACAATTAATTAACAATTGGACTACTTGGTCTACAGTACCTGTCAACAGTATAAAGAGATTATGTTAAAACATTGCTGTTTGCACTATAGGCCAATAGCTTTAGAATATATTTCTATCACTCAGCAGTAGTAAATAGCATTGCTATCAGTAATAAATAGCGTCGCTGTTCTGCCAAAACCTTGTATCTCCATCTGGCCCTTCAGCATGTATAAAGTAATACTAACTATCTATGTATAACATTTGGGCAGTCTACTCTAAACATGTAAAAGGGCCAAACATTCAACTATTAAAAGTGCTCTTGCCAGTCCCATTTTTATTTTAATAATCTTAAAATTGGTCCATATTCAAGAAAAAACCACAAACCTCTTGATGGTATAGAATTCAAAAAGTGGATGTAAAACAAGACAAGATACTTACTTGTTGAAACTCTGCATATATATAATTATTATCGTGAAGTTGTTGTTGTTTCATCTCATTTCCTGAACAAATCATATTAGTTAGGGCCAATGTTTTCATTAATCCTTATGAGTCATCATGTAGTAGTGTACAAATGAAATCTTTTAATTTATTACTACAAACAAAATAACATTTCACTATAGCAGTGTATCTGCAGACACTATAATAATATCATAAGGGGAAGACAAAATGATGATAGAAGACAAACATTCGTTATCAGATTCATTACATGCACTCACAAGTATTGAAATTTGGGTTATCCACAAGCTTCAGGAAACCCGGATTACCACTTAATTTGAACACTGGCTACAGATTACTTGGGGAGGGTGTTCCATATGCGAGGAGCAGTAACAGAGAAAGCCTGATCCTCCAAGAGCGTAATGATTTAGGTTTCAGTTAGAGTGCTTTCTTGGCAGAGCGGAGACCAGAACAAGATGGATTGATCAAATAAGGGCGGCTACGGATGTTCTCGGGGAGGGTGTTCCATATGCGAGGGGCAGTAACAGAGAAAGCCCGACCCCCTAATGCTAAATACACCAATGTATTATTTAGAGGATTCTGATCAAAATGGTTATCAAACTGTGGTTTGTATAATATTTAGCTATCATTAAAGTAACTAATTTCTTCTTGAAGCTTACATGTTCACATTACAAACAAATATGGAGGGCAATTATCAGAGGGGACATTTACTAGATAAAAAAGTGTGTATAGTGTGACAAAACTGTTCTTTTTGTAAATCTGGCCCTATGTTTGTTGTGCTAGGCTGAGAGAATGCTGGGAAAATAATACATTGGTACCACAGAACCATAATTGTGAATTTTTTTCATAATTGCCAAACCCATAAAACCTATATTTTCCCTTCTCCTCCTCCCAATATTAAAACGGCATACAAAAAAATCTCAAATCGACACATTATTAATAACACGTACGCCAGTGATGTGTTACACAGTAAAATTAATATTGCGTGTGTGACAAAATTGACAAAAAATGTTCAAATTTGATTACGCAGCCACATATTGTGTGAACTGTTTTTGTGCGAACACAAAAGCTGGCAACGGCTCTTATTGAAAACTAGACCGCAGGGGTAAAATCTAAATCTAATAAAAATATGCGGAATAATTATCAAATTTCAAGACAGGAAAAGTATTATATACAATGTCACAAGCTTCATTGACTGACCTTGGATAAGTATTTTATTACTTTCTCTCTCCTCAGAATATTGTGCGACTTTCAAATAAAATCTGATCTTAATTTTATTCAATATTGGAAGCAGTTACGAGTAAATATCAAAAGGGGCCCCAATTGTTACTGATCTGCTTTGCTTCAAATTACATTCCCCTAGTAAAGTTTTAATTCAAATTTCAAAATATTCATTCTTTTCCACAAAAGAACAAATTAATCATGCTCATCTTGACAAAAAAATAAACTAAACTAAGTATTCATCATATTTAAATAGAAACATATGGCGACAATTATGAATTATTTCAATTTATTAAGAATAAATTCAGTTCAAATATCGCTCATCACGACAACAATTTCTTTTGAAGGCTACAACAATTGTAATAGCTTACACGCTGTACCTATGACAACACAGAGGTTTATTGCAAATATTCGCTTTTAATAGAAACGGCTATAGAATGAGCTGCTAAAAAAAGATGCAAATTTTCCCTTTTCCACTATGTGATTGTTCTGCCTGACTGCATCACATCTTTTCACAAGACTTATATGGCTCGTAGTACGTGTGTGTACACTTATAATTGGCTGCTTGCTCGCCACGCGGCGCAACGATAATACCGATATAAAATTCCTTGCTTGCCTCCAAAATAAAGGATGAACTTAAGAGGGCTTCTGTGTAACTCGTGACTTTGACTTTAAATCTTACCCAACATGCAGTTGGTTTTGGGGAGTTCAAGTTTGGGTGTGGTTGCTTTACCATATAACTTTGTGATCCTGTATGGTGGATACTCTATTATTCTATGGTTACTATGGAAACCCTGAAATACTCTTAAAATAGAAATGTCAGTCTGAAGTATATTAACTACAATTTGACTATACATTTAATACATCAGCTTTGCGTTTGTTAATAGTGTTTGTCAGATATTATACTGAATAGAAAAGGTCAAAAATGTTTAAATTGTTAACATATGACAATCAACATGATTTGATAAACCTTTATTTTCATATTGGTTTATAAAATAATGGTGGGATAGCCATCAAATATCTCCAAGTGTGACATCTCGATGAAAACTATGTTTTTCCATTGTAAAACTTGTTGCAGAGCGATTAAGCCCGACTCAGGGTAGTTATAAATTGTTGTTGAAATATAGAATTAGAATTATTTCAAATCTGCCTCGGGATCCAGACAGAATAATATAAAACTTTTTTTTTAATCGCACTCAGATAATGAAAATTGGAACAACACAATTGGACTTTACAAGATATGGTGAAAATACTTAATGAAAATTACTGGTTTATATCATTTCTATTATTTCTTATATGTCACAAACTATTAAGCCCTGTATCTTAAAATCAGCACTGGAAATAATACTAGCTTATAAACATGATGCATCTCATTTTAATGAAAATAAGACGTGGCTCAAGTGGTAAAGTGCATCATTGTTTCCGATGGCAAATTTTGGATTAATAAAATATAATCTGATCATTTTTACTCCTAATAATTTAATCTCTTTATATAAACTGACATACATTGTAGAACTTAGTCTATCTATAATTAAACAGGCCAAAAGCAGGAGAGCACAGGCCGTAATGCATCAATCCATGCTATATACAATGGGCTATTCCATTTGAAATCCATAAACCCCCTGTTGAATACATTACCATAATTTCCCCCAGGTAGTGTGAATTTCAAATGGGGTTTAATACCTACATGGGTGATTCCATTTGAAATCTGCACTCCCTGTGTGGAAGATTAAGGTCATGTCTTCCACAGGGGGTATATGGATTTCAACTGGGGTTACCTGCATGGGTGACTCCATTTGATATCTACACTCCCTGTGTGGAAGATTAAGGTCATGTCTTCCATAGGGGTGTATGGATTTCAAATGGAACAGCCCAATACAAAACTAGATGTCGTTCTATTTGATGAATGGATTGAATACATATCAGTAAGAGGCCTTATTAATTATGAAAGTGTCCAATGGTTACCATATTTAAAGGGGTGAAGTTTTGCCAGAGCTAATCTGCTATAGCTGCCAGTTGCAAACCTGGAAACAAAATTGAGAAGCTCCCCCAAGGGGGGGTGGGGGTACTTAGATATTTTTTTGGTAGGGATGTGCCGCCAGCTGAATGAAAAACTGACCCATACATTTACCAATTTTCGGGGGGAAACGGATACATACGTTTACCGGATACCCATAAATTTCCTATATATTTGACAGAATTTGCTAACATTTCTGTGAATATCAGAATTTTTTTAACCCCATACATTTACCAAAAATGGCTTTGAAAAGGGGTCATCCATTTACCACAGTGTGAAAAATGGAACCCTATTTGACGGCACATCCCTGTAACCTCATATCCACTAAGTATCCCCCCCCCCCCCCCCCCCCCACAGCTCCTAGCAGGGAAAATGTTATATTTGGAGGGAAATTGTTTAGTTTTGAAAATAAAGAAATATAGATATGCTCTCTGTTTGAAGGACATTGTTGCTGCCTTACTAGGAAGTCTGTATGTTTTCTAGATATGGCCAGTCATTAAATTTGGTTATCAAGATACGGTATTCTTGACAATATATTATCAAGATAATATCAGGCAGCTACTCTTTACATATATTACCCCATGTTTTATGAAAAGGATATCTAAGTCATGGCTGCCATATGTTATATAGGCCTATCCTTATGGTGCTCTAAAGTTTTCTGTTGTTAAACCTCAATATACCTAGCGGGCAGCTATCTTACAAAATGGTCATGTCGCACTAACACCTCCATTTTGTACCATGCATTAAAAGGCAACCAGCCAATGACACACACACACACCCCCGCACGAGTCAAGAAAATGCATAGATACTATGGTGGTGCCTAGCAACTGTTGAGTGCAGTTAAATTAATGAAATAACTTATTCACTAACTACGAGGGTCTAATGAAAATGTAATGAGTTGGAGATATTATACAGCTCTACTATAGAAGGGCGTGAAACAAATTTCCACTGTACTGAGCATTTAGTATTATACTCTATTTGTCTTGTTGATCAACTATAATCCAAATTAAAATATATGTTGGACATTACAGAATATGTGCGTGTATCCCCAACAAATGCTATATCCAAGGATTTCTGGATCAGACTGTAGTCATTCCAGTTTGAAAGACATCCATGTATCACTTAATGCAACATGTCACATACATACACAGAACATAACTGCGGAATATGACTTTATCAATTATACATGCACATTACCCACAATGCAATGTAACACGCTGACTCAGAGAGTCATTATAAAATAATTATCTTAATTAGCCGTGGCTCCCAGATACATCCATAGTATACCGCTTTGACATCCAATTTAAAAATTCAAAAGAAATGTTCATTAGCATCATCAAATAAATGTCAATGGCTTTTTCTGAAAAGGGACTCTCTAATTAATTATGCATCTGAGCCAGCAGGCTCAAAACAATGGCTGCTTTACTTAGTGGGACTGTATCAACAGGAGAACAGACAGCCACATCTGCTTACTCTGACAAACTCAGTCCTCCATATAAGGCTTTTTATTTAACAATTCAACATATGCAGGGATATACCAAAATTTGATAGTAGTCCCAAAGTGGGACTAGACAACTTTACTTCGCTTTAAATGCCTCATGTTTTACTAGCCCAAATGAGATCTTTTTAATAGCACAGGTTAATCTATAATAAAGCAGTGAAGGAAGCTATGGAGTCAAACAAGCCTTAATTGTATTTCCTTTATTATATGAAACATAAATTAACACAAGAATCGACTACCAAATTTCATTTTGATTCTAGGTGAAAAGCATCTTTAATAAATATATGGATACAACATAAATGCTTATCTTGCTATCTTCAGTAGATAGCAGGTGGCTATGCAAAACTATCTCCAATATTTTCGACAATGTTCAAATTGAGACCTGTCACCACAAAATGAGCGTTAAGTCGCCAGTGTGCATTACGAGATATGGTCTAATGCACATGCAGAAAATCAATAGAAAACAAAGGAATTTTTCAATTTCGATTTTATTTTTGACCAGGAAAACATTGAGAAATTATGACATGTTGCATATCATTTTACAGCTTGTTTTCTGAGCATTCTGTATCTGGACAAACCTCAAAATTAGATTTTTCGACTTAACTCTAATTTTGTGATGACAGGTCTTAATTGCTCTTCATGAAAATGTTATTTTGTGCACCTACTCTACTCTCTGTTGCATTACGTAGCACAAATTAAAGAGGGAACCCATCATCATGGAAAGTTCTTCACAGGAGTCTTCACAGAAGAAGTGCCTTACACCAGTTCGACTGATGATTGACAAGACAGAGTGAACGTGAATAAATTCCAACCTACGGGAATACCCTAAGGAACTGGCTGTCCCAGTTGTAATCAATTGCCTCGTGGTTCAGAAGTCACATACATAGAAATGGTGGTCGCGTGCATCAGAAGAGCAAAAGTCCGAGCACGTTAAAGGTCACAGACTCCTTCATAAAGAGTAGGGGATCATCCTGATCTGTGTACACAAAAACTCATGTCCCTAGGTTTCAGGGGCACTGTACCGTTAATGCCCAAGGTAGGGCGCTGTGTACAGTATAACAGTATATAGTATGTAGTACTTAATAGAATCAATAGGAAAAAAGATGACCACAACCACTTGAGGCTACATCTCCCTACCCCCCCCCCCCCCCCCCCCCCCCAACACACACTACCCTACCCACAAATTGGGATGCTTGGGCAAATATTTCTTGTCGGGGACACTGACTTTTTCATTCGTAACACTCCGCTGTGCACATGACTGACCACAGCTTCATTAACAAATGAAATAAGACAAAACCTACCATCCGCCCAGTAATGTGCTTGTCGCAAATGAAATGCATTAAGTCTGATTGTTTGCTCGCGTAAACAACCCTGACGTTTGGTTCTGTTCTGTGAATTGCAATTAAGCAATCCCAAGTCCCATAACAATGTCCTCTAACATAATGCTGTTGGTGCTGATCACACACAGGGTAAAATGGAATTGCTTGTTGTTTGTTGTATGACAGGTTGGGATATAATACTTTTTGAGTCAGCATGAAGATCAACCAAATAAATACGCTTTAGCCAAAGGGATTCGTGATATATCATATAAAATGGTGCATCATGTTTACTTTTACGAACTATTTTTACCCCTTGTTGTATAGCTGTGATCTACACCTTTCCGTATGTTTTAATCATAATTCCAAAAAGTTGATTCTACAAATAAAACAATGCATCTACAAGAAATTTCACAGTTAGTTCTAATGCTAACAGTTAGACAAAAACAAGATGTATTGGCAACCACAGAGTAGGCACATCTGCTTTACAGCATATCCCTTTCTAAAACCAAGGCACATATATCACCTGGTGTATATTAAAAGAACATTTAATTTATAAAGTGGGCTAATTAACCTTCAAGTGGAATCCTATGTGAGACTGTGATTTCCCTTTTTAAAGGGAATTCTATATTACAAACTATTTTGCTCTACACTCAAAATAAGCTTTGCCAACAAGACATACCTTACAATGTGATATATCAAATTTTACTAAAGTTCAGTGAGTTCCAAATTGGTGAACCTGTTTACGGAAATGAATTAATTCACAACAGCGTGGGCGTGCAAAATGTGTGCCAAAATAATGCAAATGCTTGGATTACTTTGGCACCCGGAGAGATAAAACCGCATATTTCACGCCAATTTGGAACTGATCAAACTATAGTCTGGCTTTAAAAGTACACAAATGGAAACATGAATATTCTATTTGCATAAGTAATAGATCAGGGTCTATCCTCTGTGGTCATAAATTGTCAGACAAAGCAGATAACTGCAAGATGGTTGATTTCCTGTTACCCTGTCCCCAACATCCTTATTTTTCATTTTCTGCATTTAATTCTCATCCTCTGTGATTTTCAGTGACACAATAACAAGAGAAGTTGATAAGGCCATCAACAAAATGCTGTTCTTTGGGCCCGGCCGCCCTTTTTGTCAAATTTAGAGGGTTTTTGAAATTTTATGATTTTGTTGTTGATTTTTTTGGATATTTTTTTTAATGTTTTGAAAACTCACTAAAAAATCCCAGAATTGTTTACACCCCCACACAAATAACGCCTGACCGATCCTACCTGAGAGGTCCGTTTGCCGTAGAATCGGGTTTGTTTGTGACCGTACTTCAGAGTTCCTAAGTATTCATTGCTATTTCCTTCTTAACTTATTATATTCAATTTTTGATTTGAACAGTGAATAATCACTACATATACTACTACAACTTGATTCATCTTCATCCTGTATTCTGATGAGAACCTATGAAATATTTAGAGGCACTTATCGTTCTGCACAGTTGTCTTACTCTAAAGTGTGACTGACTCAGATGTACCATCTTATATTTTCAAATTACAATTTGAAATGAAATATTAATCGCATTGAATATGATTTCTATGGTTGTCGTTTGCTCATGGGGTGGGGGTGGGGGCACTCACCTTTTTTTGGACAGGTGTGTTGCGCCAATTTTTGCATGTAGTGAACTAGTGAGCTGATTATCACTCAAATGGGGGTCTATTAGGCTATATTTTAAAAAAAATTGTCTCAAAGCTCTCACGCGCGTTAGTTAGTTTGTGCGAAAATTGTTTTTTAATTGTGTTTTTTTTTCAAAAACAAAAAACAAAAAAATCCTAAAGTTTCACCGATTTTTCAGATTTTCATTGATCACATCATTTTAAATACAAAAGGTCACTTTTACAAGGATTTCAATATTTTATATTTATAAATTTTTTTTAAAACAAACTTTAAAAAAACGCATTCCGCATTAGATTTTTAAAAACTGAAGAGCTTTGAACCAAGAGATTATTTTAATATAGCCTTAAAGAGGATGAATGGTACCCTATCAAACTGATTTTTGGTGTTCAAATGGGGCCCCTTGTGAACTGATTTACAATATAAAAAAAACACTTGTGAGATATTTTTTTCTCAAAAAGACAGCCAAAAGCGGTGAATTTCACTCACTCACAATTGACTCAAAATGATTTGGGTCTTAGTATGCACCTGAATTGCAAAAATATACACATGTGAGCAGCTTAGGTGTGAAAGTATACATTAGAAAACTATGTACCTTCAATGTGAGCCCCTCCCGCCCCCTCCCCCTCCTCCCATAGGGTTTATAGAGCGACTAGAGGATGGAATGGTACCATATCAAACTGATTTTTGGTGTTCAAATGGGGCCCTAGTGTGAACTGATTTACAATATAAAAATCCCACCGGTGAGCTATTTTCAAATTGTGAGCAGCTTTGGTGTGAAAGTATACAATGTGAGTCCCCCCACCCCCGGCATTTGCTACGCCGCAAGATAACTCCAGCACGAAGACGAAGATGTTGGGTCTTGTTGGGTCAATAACATGTGCAGTGCTTTATTTGTCTTGTCTATTTGTGGTTTGTACATGCATGCGACATTGATCAATTAACATAATTATGAATAGGCAAACAATATATCATACAGATATCTTTAAAAGACAAACTGTCATGTTCTTTTTTGTCGTATTCCCACCCGTTCAAAGATATTTCTTTTTGTTTGGTCAATATCAGATGAAGTGAATGTTTGTCTCGTATATTTATATAATATTGAATGGCTTTGAGGGTGATACAAGAATATTTTTATAGCGAGTGCAATATATTCTTGTATCACCCGAAAATAAGACATTCAATATTATTATTATTATTTACATAACAGACTGTTTTAGTGATAAAAACTAAATAAGTTAGCCCGAACTGACCTTCTCTGCGCATATATACTCACGAGCACATCTTCTGCGCTGCACTAAAAAATATTGGATGGCAATATTTTTGAAAATTGGACGCACATCTGGGAACTTGGTGCACAATATTCAATCCGCACTTTTATTGTAGCACTTTTATTGTATCGTTTGGAAGGCCCATATAAATAATAATTGTAATTGGCGCACACATGGGATTTGAAGTCATTAATATCATGAGTAGGCAATCAATATACCATACAGCTATATTTAATAGACAAACTGTCTATAGTTCAATCAGTTCAAAATTGGCAAGATATATGTGTTTTTATCTCTTTGCACAAAAGTAATCCAAACATGTGCGCGATTCTGATAGTAACCCATGAGCCTTTGCCACAGGTAATTACAAAATATGGTCGAAATCATGTGATACCACATGATGCTTGCTGCATCACTTTTTTCAAACTTATCGATAATTGCTAATTCAAAATGGTGTTACATTTTGAGAGAACCCAAGCGGCTGTGTTAAAAGATAATAATATCTTGTTGTTACACTGTATTACTGACTTGATATCATCTGTTAAAGTTGATAACTGCATGCCCGATCTATTGGAATACATTTTCAGCTGTGTCACGTTTCTTTGCCCGATGTAGCTGGAACTCAACAAGTGGTGGTGACGCCGGAATTGCAAGATCATAAATTAAGAGGAACATTTTGCTAATGGGTAAGAGCAAAGACTTGATTTGATTCTAGCAGTGACTTGACTCGTTGGATTGACTTGACGAACTGAGATAAACTTGACTTGCTATCTGCCAACCAGTCATATGACCCGACATATGACCTCAACTTTAGTGACTTGATATAAAACTTGTATTTCACTTCAATGTATGCAATTAAGAAAATATATATTGCATCTCTCTCTCTCTCCTCTTTCAGTTCCAAAGAAATATTGGAGAAACAACAACCCACTGTTATTGCACTTTATAGTACAACAGATGAGAAGAGGGCACACGAAAGGTCATTTTAAAACCACACACAAATGCATGCACACTGGATAAATAAAGAAACAATACAAGCTTTTACAAGTATTAGCTTATGGAGCAGAAGTCACTTGTACTACTACCTATTACATCAGTGCACACACACCGACATCCCATTATTGTATTGCCCTGCAGCGAGCTAACAAAAAAACAAGAGTGGAGGATTTCCCATTTTGTCAAAAAACATCTGCGGACTTGAAAGCCATGACATAATCAACCGTGTGTGTGTCTGATAGACCAATCAGGGGATATGTCTTAGTATCGTAAAGCCATGACATAACCGTGTGTGTGTCTGATAGACCAATCAGGGGATATGTCTTAGTATCGTAAAGCCATGACATAACCGTGTGTGTGTCTGATAGACCAATCAGTGGATATGTTTTAGTATCGTAAAGCCATGACATAACCGTGTGTGTGTCTGATAGACCAATCAGGGGATATGTTTTAGTATTGTAAAGCCATGACATAACCGTGTGTGTGTCTGATAGACCAATCAGGGGATATGTTTTAGTATCGTAAAGCCATGACATAACCGTGTGTGTGTCTGATAGACCAATCAGGGGATATGTTTTAGTATTGTAAAGCCATGACATAACCGTGTGTGTGTCTGATAGACCAATCAGGGGATATGTTTTAGTATCGTAAAGCCATGACATAACCGTGTGTGTGTCTGATAGACCAATCAGGGGATATGTTTTAGTATCGTAAAGCCATGACATAACCGTGTGTGTGTCTGATAGACCAATCAGGGGATATGTTTTAGTATCGTAAAGCCATGACATAACCGTGTATGTGTGTCTGATAGACCAATCAGGGGATATGTTTTAGTATCGTAAAGCCATGACATAACCGTGTGTGTGTCTGATAGACCAATCAGGGGATATGTTTTAGTATCGTAAAGCCATGACATAACCAACCGTGTGTGTGTCTGATAGACCAATCAGGGGATATGTCTTAGTATCGTAAAGCCATGACATAACCGTGTGTGTGTCTGATAGACCAATCAGGGGATATGTCTTAGTATCGTAAAGCCATGACATAACCGTGTGTGTGTCTGATAGACCAATCAGGGGATATGTTTTAGTATCGTAAAGCCATGACATAACCGTGTATGTGTGTCTGATAGACCAATCAGGGGATATGTCTTAGTATCGTAAAGCCATGACATAACCGTGTGTGTGTCTGATAGACCAATCAGGGGATATGTCTTAGTATCGTAAAGCCATGACATAACCGTGTATGTGTGTCTGATAGACTAATCAGGGGATATGTCTTAGTATCGTAAAGCCATGACATAACCGTGTGTGTGTCTGATAGACCAATCAGGGGATATGTCTTAGTATCGTAAAGCCATGACATAACCGTGTGTGTGTCTGATAGACCAATCAGGGGATATGTTTTAGTATCGTAAAGCCATGACATAACCAACCGTGTGTGTGTCTGATAGACCAATCAGGGGATATGTCTTAGTATCGTAAAGCCATGACATAACCGTGTGTGTGTCTGATAGACCAATCAGGGGATATGTCTTAGTATCGTAAAGCCATGACATAACCGTGTGTGTGTCTGATAGACCAATCAGGGGATATGTTTTAGTATTGTAAAGCCATGACATAACCGTGTGTGTGTCTGATAGACCAATCAGGGGATATGTTTTAGTATCGTAAAGCCATGACATAACCGTGTATGTGTGTCTGATAGACCAATCAGGGGATATGTTTTAGTATCGTAAAGCCATGACATAACCGTGTATGTGTGTCTGATAGACCAATCAGGGGATATGTTTTAGTATCGTAAAGCCATGACATAACCGTGTGTGTGTGTCTGATAGACCAATCAGGGGATATGTTTTAGTATCGTAAAGCCATGACATAACCGTGTGTGTGTCTGATAGACCAATCAGGGGATATGTTTTAGTATCGTAAAGCCATATCATAACCGTGTGTGTGTGACTGATAGACCAATCAGGGGATATGTTGTAGTATCGTAAAGCCATGACATAACCATGTGTATGACTGATAGACCAATCGGGGGATATGTTGTAGTATCGTAAAGCCATGACATAGCCGTGTGTGTGTCTGATAGACCAATCAGGGGATATGTTTTAGTATCGTAAAGCCATGACATAACCGTGTGTGTGTCTGATAGACTAATCAGGGGATATGTCTTAGTATCGTAAAGCCATGACATAACCGTGTGTGTGTCTGATAGACCAATCAGGGGATATGTCTTAGTATCGTAAAGCCATGACATAACCGTGTGTGTGTCTGATAGACCAATCAGGGGATATGTCTTAGTATCGTAAAGCCATGACATAACCGTGTGTGTGTCTGATAGACCAATCAGGGGATATGTCTTAGTATCGTAAAGCCATGACATAACCGTGTATGTGTGTCTGATAGACCAATCAGGGGATATGTTGTAGTATCGTAAAGCCATGACATAACCGTGTGTGTGTCTGATAGACTAATCAGGGGATATGTCTTAGTATCGTAAAGCCATGACATAACCGTGTGTGTGTCTGATAGACCAATCAGGGGATATGTCTTAGTATCGTAAAGCCATGACATAACCGTGTGTGTGTCTGATAGACCAATCAGGGATATGTTTTAGTATCGTAAAGCCATGACATATCCGTGTGTGTGTCTGATAGACCAACCAGGGGATATGTTTTGGTATCGTAAAGCCATAACATAAACGTGTGTCTGTCTGATAGACCAATCAGGGGATATGTTTTAGTATTGTAAAGCCATGACATAACCGTGTGTGTGTCTGATAGACCAATCAGGGGATATGTCTTAGTATTGTAAAGCCATGACATAACCGTGTGTGTCTGATAGACCAATCAGGGGATATGTTTTAGTATCGTAAAGCCATGACATAACCGTGTGTCTGTCTGATAGACCAATCAGGGGATATGTTTTATAATCGTAAAGCCATGACATAACCGTGTGTGTGTCTGATAGACCAATCAGGGGATATGTTTTATAATCGTAAAGCCATGACATAACCGTGTGTGTGTCTGATAGACTAATCAGGGGATATGTTTTAGTATCGTAAAGCCATGACATAACCGTGTGTGTGTCTGATAGACCAATCAGGGGATATGTTTTAGTATCGTAAAGCCATGACATAACCATGTGTGTGTCTGATAGACCAATCAGGGGATATGTTTTAGTATCGTAAAGCCATGACATAACCATGTGTGTGTCTGATAGACCAATCAGGGGATATGTTTTAGTATCATAAAGCCATGACATAACCGTGTGTGTGACTGATAGACCAATCAGGGGATATGTTTTAGTATCGTAAAGCCATGACATAACCGTGTGTGTGTCTGATAGACTAATCAGGGGATATGTTTTAGTATCGTAAAGCCATGACATAACCATGTGTGTGTCTGATAGACCAATCACGGGATATGTTTTAGTATCGTAAAGCCATGACATAACCGTGTGTGTGTCTGATAGACCAATCAGGGGATATGTTTTAGTATCGTAAAGCCATGACATAACCGTGTGTGTGTCTGATAGACTAATCAGGGGATATGTTTTATAATCGTAAAGCCATGACACAACTGTGTGTGTGTCTGATGACCAATCAGGGGATATGTTTTAGTATCGTAAAGCCATGACATAACCATGTGTGTGACTGATAGACCAATCAGGGGATATGTTTTAGTATTGTAAAGCCATGACAAAACCATGTGTGCGACTGATAGACCAATCAGGGGATATGTTTTAGTATCGTAAAGCCATGACATAACCATCTGTGTGTGACTGATAGACCAATCAGGGGATATGTTTTAGTATCGTAAAGCCATGACATAACCGTGTGTGTGACTGATAGACCAATCAGGGGATATGTTTTAGTATCGTAAAGCCATATCATAACCGTGTGTGTGTCTGATAGACCAATCACGGGATATGTTTTAGTATCGTAAAGCCATGACATAACCCTGTGTGTGACTGATAGACCAATCAGGGGATATGTTTTAGTATCGTAAAGCCATATCATAACCGTGTGTGTGTCTGATAGACCAATCACGGGATATGTTTTAGTATCGTAAAGCCATGACATAACCATGTGTGTGACTGATAGACCAATCAGGGGATATGTTTTAGTATCGTAAAGCCATATCATAACCGTGTGTGTGTCTGATAGACCAATCAGGGGATATGTTTTAGTATCATAAAGCCATGACATAACCGTGTGTGTGTCTGATAGACCAATCAGGGGATATGTCTTAGTATCGTAAAGCCATGACATAACCATGTGTGTGACTGATAGACCAATCACGGGATATGTTTTAGTATCGTAAAGCCATGACATAACCATGTGTGTGACTGATAGACCAATCAGGGGATATGTTTTAGTATCGTAAAGCCATGACATAACCGTGTGTATGACTGATAGACCAATCACGGGATATGTTTTAGTATCGTAAAGCCATGACATAACCATGTGTGTGACTGATAGACTAATCAGGGGATATGTTTTAGTATCGTAAAGCCATGACATAACCGTGTGTGTGTCTGATAGACCAATCAGGGGATATGTTTTAGTATCGTAAAGCCATGACATAACCGTGTGTGTGTCTGATAGACCAATCAGTAGATATGTCTTAGTATCGTAAAGCCATGACATAACCATGTGTGTGACTGATAGACCAATCAGGGGATATGTTTTAGTATCGTAAAGCCATGACATAACCGTGTGTATGACTGATAGACCAATCAGTAGATATGTCTTAGTATCGTAAAGCCATGACATAACCATGTGTGTGACTGATAGACCAATCAGGGGATATGTTTTAGTATCGTAAAGCCATGACATAACCATGTGTGTGACTGATAGACCAATCACGGGATATGTTTTAGTATCATAAAGCCATGACATAACCGTGTGTGTGTCTGATAGACCAATCAGGGGATATGTTTTAGTATCGTAAAGCCATGACATAACCATGTGTGTGACTGATAGACCAATCGGGGGATATGTTGTAGTATCGTAAAGCCATGACATAACCATGTGTGTGACTGATAGACCAATCAGGGGATATGTTTTAGTATCATAAAGCCATGACATAACCGTGTGTGTGACTGATAGACCAATCGGGGGATATGTTGTAGTATCGTAAAGCCATGACATAACCATGTGTGTGACTGATAGACCAATCAGTGGATATGTTTTAGTATCATAAAGCCATGACATAACCGTGTGTGTGTGACTGATAGACCAATCAGGGGATATGTTTTAGTATCGTAAAGCCATGACATAACCCTGTGTGTGACTGATAGACCAATCGGGGGATATGTTTTAGTATCGTAAAGCCATGACATAACCCTGTGTGTGACTGATAGACCAATCGGGGGATATGTTGTAGTATCGTAAAGCCATGACATAACCGTGTGTGTGTCTGATAGACCAATCAGGGGATATGTTTTAGTATCATAAAGCCATGACATAACCGTGTGTGTGTGACTGATAGACCAATCAGGGGATATGTTTTAGTATCGTAAAGCCATGACATAACCCTGTGTGTGACTGATAGACCAATCGGGGGATATGTTTTAGTATCGTAAAGCCATGACATAACCCTGTGTGTGACTGATAGACCAATCGGGGGATATGTTGTAGTATCGTAAAGCCATATCATAACCGTGTGTGTGTCTGATAGACCAATCAGATCAGGGATATGTTTTAGTATCGAAAGCACAATTACATAACTGTGTGACTGATTGGCTGTGAGTTATAGTCCGTTCATCATCAAATAGGCAACAAATTTGCTGGTCAAGATCTCACTTCTTCTGTGTGCATTTGTTGAAGAGAATGTTCTCCACACATATCAACGTCCACATGCATGCAAACTACTGTAAAGGCATATGGCGTAGCTAGAGGGAGGGGGGGGGGGGGTTGAGATTGGTTCTGTTGGTTCATTTGACAAGGGGAATCATGGAATATGACGGTCAAATTAGTTGTCGGTTAAGTCTTGTCAGTTCACTTTTATTTCTTGCCCTACCAATACGAAAAACCTAGCTACACCACCGTGTAAAGGTGGTAATTTTCATGTGATTAATTTAGTGATTTGTCGATTTTTAACTGTTTTGCGTGTTTATGAATTCACGATTTGTAGCTCCATCACATACACCTATATGGAAAAGATATACATTCGCGTGTTATTATTTTCGTGGTAGCTGATTGAGCGCAACAATATATTTAGCTTGAACATTTCTACTTTTACAGTACATGTTGTTGAGCCATTCTTGAAATATGACTACAACTTTGATAGATCCACATAGAGAACCATCGTAGATGTTTGTTAGAAGATGACGAAGTAAGAGAGAAAAAAATTCATTACTATACTCTATTTGTCTTCCTCTGGACAGTGAAGTAACTTTACAGGCGCAGCATTGATTTAGTTATTATTAATGCTTTCTTTATTGAGGGCATGCGTACGTATCTTCCATCTTGCTAATTCAAATGAATACGCAATGTAGCATGGATCGCCTATTCGACACCAAACAAACTATACTATTGAAAGCATGATGACATCACTGTGTGATTAATAGGCCAATTCCTTGCCATCCTAAGGAGGGTGCTCAAAATAGATATGTAGCCCGCTGGAGCACTTAAAGTGTTACCCATAGTTTTTGCAATCAGTAAAACTCGCTGATGTGACCCAGTGTGCAAAATCATGGTAGTCATGAATATGATAAAAACTGATCTATACCTGTTTCTAAAATATATAAAAATATAAAACAGATGAAATGAAAAAGATGTCATCAAAGAACATCATTGTCCAAATTATTATGTTATTGGAATCAATACTAAACAAAAAGTCTACAGTTTATACGTTCCAGGAAAATTATCAATTGCTTTGTTCTAGCATTTTTTCACATTTTTTATACATCCTAAATTATCGAATTTTTCTCAAATATACCGATTATTGTTAACACTAAAAGGCTATTTTATTAACAAATCACATATAAATTGCATTCAGTTTGGCCTAAGCCTAAGTTTTTTTGGAAATTAAATTTTGATCATTTTTCGAAATATTATAGGACAACCTTTGAGTTACTTGAAGAAAAAAAATACCCGCAACATGCATGTAATTGAATATTATATATCGCGATACAATAGGCCGTTTCTTGTCCCTTCATTCGATTGTCGCTGGTTATATTGACATTTCATATGTAAGTTGTTTTTTCTTTTATCATGCAGCGCTAAAACAACACTAGCGTAAATGGTGACATCATATAAAGTCAATACGGTCATTTCCATAGCAACAAACTGGCAATTTATTAACAGTATGATTAACAACAAACAGAAGATGTTCAGCTTCAGCATATGAACAGCCACATCATGAAATGCAATATCCACAGAATATCCATTATTTTGAAACTTTTAAAAATAATTTACAAGCAGATAATTATCTCACTTTCCCAACCATTAACGAAGCATTTCAATATACATGCGGACGACTTACATAATTGGTCTGTGTATCTCCAAATTTAGCGAGCACCTGGGAAGTATCTCAAGATGTTTTGGTATTTATTTCCATGAATAGAAGGTAGGTAGAAAAGTATTGATAATCAACCTCCATCAATATTCCTAACTCTGTTCTGTGGAAATTCCTTGAAACTTGGTGCACATCAGTCACAAAGTAAATGGTGCTTTAAAAAAACAAATGTGCAATTTATTGATAGCTAGACAGGTTTGACCTTAACAGAACTAAATTTAGAATTCCAAGTTCAACTTTACCAGACCTATAGTTCCAAAATAATCCTTAAAGGGGCACTAAGAGATCCTTCATGGAGGGAGCCCTCAATTTTTTCAGAAGTTGGTTTTTTCACATATCTACGTAATGCTTATCTAAGTACTAACTACCACCCAAAATTATAGAGCTTAATTTGCAGTATTTCATGTGAAATTCATGGATTTTATAGCACTTTGAGTTTCAATGAGATCACATTGAAACTACTCAAATTCATCTAAAAGGCTTTAGATGGCTTCTTACTTAGAGAGCGTTCATAAATACTTTGGTGGGGGGGGGGCAAAAAAGTTTTGATACCCTGCAAAGGGGGGTGGGGGGTCAAAAAAGTTTAAACAATTATTAGTTTCCAACATTTTCTGGGGGCTTCGCCCCCAAACCCCTGCTTTACCTGTTATGCACATTATTTACGGAACGTTCATAAATCAACGTAAAAATAGCTATTTTTTTGAGAACCACAACAGAGGGGGGGTCAAAACAGTTTAAACAATTATTAGTTTCCAAAATTTTCTGGGGGCTTCGCCCCCAAACCCCTGCTTTACCTGTTATGCACATTATTTACGGAACGTTCATAAATCAACGTAAAAATAGCTATTTTTTGGCGCGCTACGCGCGAATATGTCCACGGGCCTATGTTCATGTACTAGCCCCCAGCTAAAAAAAGAAAATGAAGGGCAAATTCATATCAATAGCAAACAACAATTGCGAGCACATAGTATTCAAAGCCAGGATATATAATTGGAGGGAGCATCCTAATTGGTTTCATGAACAGAGAGAGATCCATGCATAAATATGTGAAATTATTCAGGGGATTAAAGACCATGTCCAAAGATACCTGCAGTGGGAGTTCTGATTCACTCTAGATTCTACAACCTGCCCTCCTAGATGTGATGCGTCCATCAAAATAGAATATGATACACGGTCAAATTCTGTAAAAAATCCCATAAAAGATAACATATAGATGTTCTCTGAACTTGATAACAATGAACGGGGGGGGGGGGGGGGGGGGGGGGGGGGGGGGGGGTGGCAAGAAAGTTTCAGGTGCAGGCAGTAATACAGGGGGGGGGTCAAAAAAGTTTGTGGCATGGCGAGAGGGGGGTCAAAAAAGTTGATATACCAAAAATGAAATTATCCAGCCACCCCCCCCACCAAAGTATTTATGAACGGTCCCTTATTGTTTCATGTTTATTCAAAATAACCTTGAAGATCACCCATGGCTTTTTATGTGATGCATATTCATGACCTCCCTGATTCAATTGGTTGTGATTTTTAACCATAATTAAAAAAAGTGAAAAGCACTAATATACCTTCGGAAATGCTGAGAAAATGTCTTTATTTTTCATTTTTACTGATATTAATTTGGAAGAAATCTTACATGAGAGGGTTTCTATGTATACCATCTATCTGAACAAGGTGAAAATATTGAATTTCAATTTTTGAGGAATCTCTCTGTGCCCCTTAAGATCTAATTTTCAAAATCCAGTTTATTTTTTCCATTGCCATAAAATAATTACAAAAAACGGTCACACGGTCTATAAAACATTGATTCGATGGGTCACGCTGACGGCCATGTCGAGTACATTACAGACAATTAAACGATGCCTATGTTTACACTGATAACACAATTGGGGTTGGTAATGTGTTTTTTGCGAAACGAGAGTGCCACTCTCTCCCTCTTTCACTGCGTAGTGAATGGCAGTGATGACGACAACTATTTTCAGAGCTTTTCAGGCACAATATAGAATCTGATGAGGGAGGGATGTATTCCTACGTGTGGGTTAATGGGGGTTCAGAGGACCTGCACCAGACAAATAGAAAAGACTGTTCAAGTAATCAATACGATGTCTGTATGTAACCATTAAGCAAGAAAACAATATTTGTTAGTCCTTCCACAGAATGTTCAAAACTATTGAATCAAAAAGGGAGAAAAGTATATTTTATAACAAAAAGGCAACAAATAAATAATGATAATTTAAACTCTTCGTTTGTGAGTGTGTCTAAGAGAATAGAAATAGAAAAGGGGAAATGTTCATAGCCAATCAAACCCCTTTCTAAAATATGGAGTCTGAACAAACATAACAATTTTTTATTTTGGCCTCATGGATCCTTACCAAGTCTCACAGAGTGTATCATATACTTTGCAGAAATAAAGTTATGAGTGTTATTTTAGCATAATGTAACGGAAGATGGTTAGGCTATATTAAAAAAAATCTTTTGTCTCAAAGCTCTTCAAACCTAATGTGGAATGCGGGTTTTTTTTAAAAATATATAAATATAAAATATTGAAATCCTTGTAAAAGTGACATTTTGTATTTAAAATGATGTGATCAATGAAAATCTGAAAAATCGGTGAAACTTTCAAAAAAGAAAAAAGAAAAGAAAGAAATATTTTTTTCTTCTAACGCGCATCAATTAACTAACGTGCACAGGGGCTTTCAGACATAAGGTTTTTTTAATATAGCCTTAGATGGGACATGCTTTATTATGTTCATAAGTGTATTGTTAGATTTAAAGGCGTCAGGTGCTGAAAGGAGGTTTTACTTGATGGACTACCAGATATCAAGCAACTAATTGCAATAGACACTGTGCAAAGGAAACTGGGTACCAACCCACACTCACCTCCAACCCTGGTTGAGATGTATAAAAACGGGCCTTTTTTGACACACTGGCTTGCATCAGAATATGTTATAGAGCTAGAAATGATGAAAGCCAGATAATATTTCGATCCTTTTGAAGGACTACCAAAAAGGCACTACCATGCATGTAATAGATCGTTTACCGGCTACCTATACATAAAATAGCAATGTGTCAAGGAAAATTAGTGCCCACTCCCTCTCCCAAATGGGATGAGATATCCGATAATGAAGTAGACCCTACTAGATGGACTACCAAATGGCCAGTACCCTGCATGCACTAGAAATGCGTCAAGGAAAATTAGTGGTCACTTTTAGCTACAAGCAGCGGCCTTATGCCGGATCATGCATCACCTCCAAATTATGCTGTACTCCATGGCGGGGCATATTTAAGTACGAACCATTAACTCTTTAAAGTGGCGGGCAATGTCAGCAAAAATTATAGGTGAAGATAGCCATGGGGCATATGCAAATGGGAATGTTGCCCCCCCCCCCTCTCTCTCTCTCTCTCTCTCTCTATCTCTCAATGTCCGTATGGTTTACAAAGAAAAAGAAGAAATATGTACAAACCTGTGAGGAATAATAGAGAATAAACAAAACAATTAATGACATTTATAATGGGTTAAAATAAGTGCAAACCTTGACTGCTGAGAGGTTTAGTAAAGGTTTACAAAGAAGAAAGCTCATGAGAGGTTTAGTGTTCCTAAGGTTTACAAAGAAGAAGAAATATGTACAAACCTGTGAGGAATACTTAGTGACTAAACAATAATTCAATGACCTTTCTAATGGGTTAAAATAAGGCGCAAACCTTGGCTGCTCTATTCCCATCATCACTCTGCTGCTAGATCATTACCCCTCAATGTTCTTTTTTCATCAAACTTAAGCATACTAAAAAAAATACTTTTCTCAAAATTCAAGAACCATGAAAATCTAAATGGCATTCCCTTAAAAAAAAAAACCTTTCCTCTTTTCAGCTTACTTAAAACACTGTCCATGCTTAAAACCCCATTTTCTCAAAATCGCCTCCAAATGTGGACGTAGTTTAGTACTATCCAACCGATTTTAACCGACATAACTAAACGTTTATGTATAAGTTACACAGACACACAAATTTACAAAATTGTATCGAATGTACCTGTGACTGTGGACCCTTTTAAACATGCTTTTAAATGCATTTTTGGGTATATTGCAGCCTATTTCACCTAGTCAGGAACTGTGGATGATCCCCCATTGGCGAAACGTCCACGGTTAGCTGGTTAGAATTTGTTGTGCGTCCACGGTTGGAGGTGAAAACACACGCACCCCACACACAACACCGACCTCTACACACACGCCCCCACACAAAAAAAAGACAAGTGCCCTCCCCTGGGGTTCAATCACGCCACCACTCCTTAAATATCCATCTCCTTTCAATCAAAATGCCTTTGAACCCAGTGCACTCTGCCATTTATAAACATGTTACTTTTATCTGATCTCATCAATTCCCTTTAAAATCAATCCCTAACTACTTTGGGGGTTCCTGTTAAATTCGCCCAAAAGCACGGCCGGGTGAGGCTAAGTAAGGTGGGGGCAACTCTGACTGAAAAACATGTTGTACTTGAGATTCTTTTGCGAATGAAATTCCCTTCCTCTATCACTACCAGTGTAATTGAAAAAGACATTTCAATGAGCCATAGGCTCGGACCATTTGTTAATGGAAAATTCAAGTATCATCGTTCTACCTCAATTGATTCTGTCCATTAAAATGCAGAAATTTAATAAAAACAAATAATGATGAATGTCTGGGTGTACAATATGGTTGGGTGTATATACTGTCTGTTCTGCCATATTGAAGCAAACACGAACATCTCAACATTCCTCTATACACAAACTGATTAGGATTTCTTCTCTGAGTCTGTCGCATATATGATGTAGACTTCACTTGAGAGATAAGTACACTTTTTTAAAAACTATAAACTGTTATTGCACAAAACCATAGGATTTAAAATTCAATTGAGGCAAAATGTATTGTCTTTCAACTTTACATTAAAGATAAGATCACATTTGCTGTTCATTATATTAAAACTCACAATTACTAAATAGCTGGCATGTGGTTATTGTTTAAGATTAGTAGAAAGAGACATCATTTTGGGTTAGTACAGCAATACAATACATTGTAAAACCATCTGCCTTACTAATAAATTTACCAACATAAATTGGTAAAGCAAATTAGTCGAGCATGCCCTATCAATAAATTACTATTGTTGAGCCTGCCAAACAAATCAGTAGTTAGTAGAACTAGACATCGTTTTAAGAACATTTGTAAGTAGAACTTACGATTTTATATTTTCAGTGTACCCTTGTAGTATTTCAATGACCAAAATGTTTATCTTAGTTTGCAATACACCGCTCTCGCATGGTGACATAGTACTCTTTTGGATAATGATATCATTTCTGGTTCAGTCAGTAGATGACCCTGTCTTCACGACACTTTGGCACTACTGTCCACTAACACAGATCTTTTTCATATTGGCTACTTCTGATTTTGTAGCAAAGCATTAAGATATAGCAAAGCATAAGGGTAACCTTTAAAGGCTTGAAAATTGAAAAAATAGGGGAAATCCCCTAAACTAACATAATAAAGTATCTTTTTATCAGCAAACACGGTAATATGATAGAGATTGGTACAGACCTATATGAGGTAAATACATCTAAGCCATCTAGATATAGCGAGATGGTTGGAGCATAGTCCCTAAAGATCGTCTATGGTTGGAGATGTTTTCTAATGGATATATCTCAATATCAGCACAATCCCTGTCAAGCCAATTATATTCAATTTTTTGTTGTATATGTTTCTATTTCATCACGTTTACAATTGGAACACTGATACACTATATTTCAATATGTTCAGCTGATACCTCAAATTCATCTGCATAAATTGTCTGAACTTCATAAATTCAAGCAAAATCAGTCGGAAGTCGAAAATATTGATTTTTATATATAACCAACAAAGGATCTTTTCTTTTCCATTGTTTTGAAAACCCTTCAATAGCTAATATCTTTGAGATGGGGTTTTCTGCAAATGAAGCTGTAAATAACCCAAACAATCAAGTAGAACACTGAGTATTAGATATTTTAGACTTCAGCCTGATTTTGCTTGATCACATCACAATTGGGAATATCTGACTTGTCCAACAGTGCCCAATTTGATGAAATAACTATTGATTCAACATCCATCATCCAATTAACCCTGTTTATGAGTGATAAATATTAGAGAGAATCCTCCATACATATACAGGTCTGATCTGGTCATTTGATATACTCATGTATACCATGTAATTTGCCAATAGCGCCACAAATTAAACCCCCATGTGACACACTTGTGACATCCATGTGAAGCCCAAATGAAAGCAATGTGACACCCATGTGATACTCATGTGAAAGCCATGTGACTGACACCAGTGAAGTGTTTCAATGGTGCCAAGTTATACTGCATTCACCATTGATTCCATGAAGCACCCACAGGTAGATAAAATACATGACATGAAGCCCTGTCTAATACCATGGACCTATCCCCCATGATTCAATAAAGCTGATTCAATTGTGATACATATTCAATCCAGTCAGTATCCTCTATCGGTCCACAAAACTGATCTGAGCCATTGGTTCCAGCATCCCCTGGTATGAATGAATACATAGCTTGCAGTCCTCTCTGATTTTATGACATTACAATCGATCTATCACCTGTGATTCAATTAACCCGATTCAAGCGTGATCAATATTCAAACAAGTATTCTCTATGGATCCACAGGTCTGATCCCATCATATGAAACCCATGTGAACCCCATATGACACCCATGTAATTGTCAATGAAACCCCAAAATTAAACCAATGTGATATCCATGTGAAACCCATGTGACACCCATGTGGTGTTTCAACAGGAGATTAGTAGTCACATATTCACCACTGGCACCCACAGGTACAGGTCGATAGAACACATGACTTGTAGTCTTGTCTGATTTCATACTATTACCATCGATCCATCATCTATGATTGAATTAACCTGATTCAAATGTGATGAATATTCAAACTTATCCTCCATGGATCCACTGGTCTGACTATATGTAACCCATGTGAAACACTTGTGATACAGTGAAACCCCTGCAAGGTATAACACATAACTTGTTGTCTTGTCTGAGTTGATACCATTACCATCGATCCATCATCTATGATTGAATTAACCTGATTCAAGCATGATACATATTCAAACCAGTCACTATCCCCTACGGATTAACAGGTTGTGATCTGACCCTCCTAGTACTAAGTAATTGGACATTTACGTTTCAACCTGAAGCCTTCCTTGCATTCAACATGTGATGCGGCTGCTGCTGTAAATATCAAATGCATGTTACTGTCTATAGTTAGGGGGGTGGAATATAGGCAATGTCTGCTTGAATGCCAAAATATATCGCTTAAAAAGAAACCCTGTTCTACGGGCAAACGGACCTCTCAGGTCGGGTCGGTCGGTCCGGCTTTTTTGTTCTTTCTTCTTATTTAACCTTTAAAAATGACCGTAAAAATCAAAACTAAATCTGTAAACATTCACAAAAATCTGTCAACATTTTGCCGTTTTTGAAACGACAACCATGTTTTTGGGTTGTATTAATTTGCATGTGAACATTTTTAAAACCGATTTCTAACAAAAACTGTTTCAAATTAGCTTTAGACTCAAACCACAATATGAATTATCTCCCCCCCCCCCCCCCCCCCCCCCACCATCCCCCACTTCCTCCTCAGACCACCAAATTGATCTTGAGTCATGGACAAATATACAAAAGGCAAATACCATGCCTTTGATGAATCCCAAATTGACATGTAATAAAACCATTCAACGTATTAAGTTCCATTATTATTCCGATATCGGATCAATCATAGCTGACATGCAGCCTGTTGATTTCACAGCACGAATCATCATGGAGTTTGTTACATGAATATAAAAAAATTCCTCTTAGGCCAAATTAAATTAATTGTTTGTCTCAAAGCTCCCGCGCGCGTTCGTTTATTGGTGCGCATTAGAAAAACAAAAATCTGAAAAAAACCTTTTTTTTCTTTCTTTTTTTTTTTCTTCCAAAAAATAAAAATAAAAATCTAAAATTTCACCGATTTTTCAGATTTTCATTGATCAGATCATCTTAAATACAAAAGTTCACTTTTACAAGGATTTCAATATTTTATATTTAAAAAAAAAAAAAAAAAAAACTTGAAAAAAACCTGCATTCCGCATTAGTTTTACAACAAGAGAGGAGCTTTGAGACAAACAATTAATTTAATTTGGCCTTATCTCTCTATCTCTCAGACTGTTGCAATATGTTCATAACTCGCACACATATTTGATTGATATGCAAAGCCGATATGTATGCAATGTCATGGCGATGACGACTCTGCGACAACGGCAAATATGTCCCCACTTCAACTTTGATATTTTCATATCGTATATATAGATTTATCTTTTTACCAACACTATGTATTATTTATTTAACTGTTTTATATGCACGTATACCAGATGAATTACAGTTATTGGAACACTAATCTTCTATAATGGAAGTTTGGAAATGGAAGATTCAATGTGAAGTAATGAAATTCAAAGATTGACCTTCAACGCATTTTTGGATAAATGTGACGTGTTCTACCGAAACCAGACGGAATTGGGCAGAGCTCAAAACTGAGAAATAGCCCAAAACATAATTGGGGGTGATTTTGTGGGAATTTGAGTTTCTGGTAAATAATTAATCTTCAGAGTGTTTATAACAATATTGGGAAAGATTCAGATTAAAAAATCATCCTAAATGTATGTTTCAGTGATTTAAAAAAATCCTAGTTCTATTAAAAAGCCTAGTTCTAGTTACTTTAAAGGGCGATATCTCAGTTTGGAGTTTTCATAAAGACCGTTAAAGACAAACTTGAAAATGATGTAACTCCAGTTTGGGAAGTCCGATTAAAAAAAGAGAGGTACCACTGTAAAGCTGAAGATCTCTAGTTTAATATTCAATTACTAACTCAATTTTGATATCTTGCCCAATTGTGTCTGGTTTTGGTAGAACACGTCACAAATGTAATTCACATCCAAAGCATGTACCATGAGGCAGTATTATTATAGCCATATATCTGTTCACATCAATGAATAAGAAATACTTTGAGAACGCAACTGAGAATTGTTAATGCAAAATCCATGAGACAAATTATGACTGCATGCATGTATATGAACTTCACTGATCTAGAATGGCAAGTTGTGACAACAGTTTCAGTGGAGCAAAAAATGTTCAAGTTTTGTGTAGAAACTATGTTTATAGTTGTAGTGTATCTACGGTGTGTTATACACATATAATTATTTACTCATTAACTGTATGTCAAATGCTGTTTGCAAAGGTGGATTTCAGGGGAAAAGGCGTTGTCAAAGCACCCCGGGGAATATTGTCAACAATGGCAATGGTTGCAGGTATTTATTGAATGTCCCTCATAACTAACAAAACAAACCAAAAACACATTTTGCCACCAAAATAAGTCATTACATTCTGAAACTATGTCTAGAGTGTCTCCCCCCCCCCCCCCCCTCCCCAACCCTCGTTTGGGATGGGGCTTTCTAGAAATGGTGGCCCCAATGCCAAGAGTGTCACGACTGTTTAATCCACCGCTTAATACTTACTTGCATGTCAGTTAGGCCTATAAAAAAAAAGTTTGTTTGGCCTAACCCGACCGACCCTAAATACATCACCGACCTGAATATTTTTTATTATTTTGAGGGGGGGGGGGGGGGGGGGGGGGAAATAAAAATAACAGTAAATATTTTTAAAAATGTAAAAAATAAAAACAAATAAAAAAAAGATATAAAAATTGAACGAAGTTTTAAATACTTTGTTCAATTTTTATACTTTAAAAAGTTTCTGACTATTTGCTTTCATTTTCGGCTATTTTAAGTCCCCAAAGGAGATGATTTAAAAAATATATATATATATATTTTTTAAATCCCGACCGACCTACCCTATTTGTTTTTGTCATGTTAGTAGGCCAATCAAACACCTTTTTTTTGGGCCTTAGTAGCAAATGCTGACAAAAATGTACACAATTTGACAGCCCATGGCTATACCATCAAGAAGACCTGGGTCATTCCTGATGCCTATTCCCACCTACTGCCCACCCCCATACCCTCAATTACTTGTATCTGAGCCCCTTGGCCATTTACTCAAAAGAAGTGAGGTACTTTAGCAATCACAGTTGATATAAACAAAATAGCAAAATGTTAGTTTTCCGACCTCTTAAATGGCTAAAAACGTTGGATTCCTAGAGAAAGGGCCCAAGGCTCAACAATTCCATTTCAGGCGCTTTCAAATGACATACATTTGTCACGGCTGCTTCAAACCATTTGTCCTCGGTGATGCTATACTCCATTCAACCTTATGTAAAAACATGACATCAGTCGCCATTGTAGTGATAGATGCATCATTTGCCTTTGATCATGTGTCTTGTGACTCTTGTCACACATACAATAAGAAAGTACTGTATTATCCCTAATAAGCGCCCATGCCCTAATAAGTGCCCACCCCTAAATTTTGAATTGACTTTGAAAAGTATAAACTATTAACCCCCCACCTTAAAAGTTGAAAAGTTAAGTTTATGAAATAAAGACCACTAATTGTAGCTCTGAATCATAAATAATAAGCTCTCTGTAGACGATTCACATATCGCATAATTTAAAATGTTTAAAACACTAATCCCAAAATGTACTTTTCTGTATAAACATGTCACTAAAGATCGTTGAATTCTACAACTGAAGCTAAATTAATGGCAGGAATTTTATAACAAATTACCGCCCACCTAAAATGACTTTGCTAACCGCCTGGACTCTTATTAGGGATAATACGGTACACTCACTGGATACGCTACGAGGTCACATTTGTACTCATGTACATAGAATTCAGTTAGTTGTTTCATCTGCAGATATGATGATTGCAAGATGATCGATTTTGTGTCTTTATGTCTCTGGCTTGGACGGTCATCCACTCAAATTGTAGAAGTTACTATACACTGTCAGCGCTACCAACATCACAATCTTATGATCAGGAATGTTGGCATAGGAATCAGGAAAATATTAAAAATAAACAAAGAATCCAATGGACAACAAATGTCAGAAATCAGGAAGATTGATAAATGTGTGCATTTTAACAGGGCAATCAATATCAATAATTTTCAGGAAGATTTCGGCCAATTAAGGAAGGGTTGGCAGCTCTGTACTGTTAACATGTACCGTATTAATAAGCGCCCAGGACCAGGACAATGACTACTAACAAACAATCCCTAATAAGCGCCCACCCTTTTAAATGGTCAGCATCCTCAAATGACCACTTGTACGTGAGAAGGCTGACCACTTGACGTACTAACGAAAATGTATTGTACATTTTCGTTAGTACGTCAAGTGGTCAGCCTTCTCAAATTACCACTTGTACATTGTATTTAGTACATCAAATGGTCAGCATCATCAAATGACCACTTGTACATTTTATTTAGTACGATAAATGAGTTTAAAAAAGGTAACATAATAAGCGCCCACCCAAAATGACTTTGCTAACCGCCCTGGGAGCTTAATAGGGATAATACGGTATTCAATTGTTGAAATATACTTGATGATCGTCAAACAGATCAAATCAATCAAATTTCACTAGATCACCATGAAGAAGTTATCCATGTAGCCATGCCCAACGGACTACAGTACAAAGGGGAATTGCACCCTGTCTATGTTATCCATGTAGCCATGCCCAACAGACTACAAAGGGGAATTGCACCCGGCCTATTCTACATTCAATTTTTTTCTTTCTGAAAAAATCTTGGACACAGTTGTTATTCCGTTAAATCAAGCGTGTGCAACCTGCGGCCCGCTGGCCTCTAATCTGCGGCCCGCGGAGCAATCCCAAAATTCCCATTGGCCGGGGCTTCTTTAACCGGAACTCCCTAGGTTACACAAATGGCGGATTTATTTAGTGGTGTGCTCCCTTATAATTAGTAGGGTGACGCGCTGCATTTAGTAAATATAACTCGAGGCGTGATTGCATGTTAAAATCCCTAGATAAAAGTAGTAAAAAGAGGAAATTACACAAATAGAAGCGGGCATTTTATGAGCAATTGGCTGAGGATTATTTCTTCATTGAACAAAACAGTGCATCTCTATGCCTCATTTGTATGGTGTCTATTTCCTGGTTCAAAGAGTACAATTTGATGCGGCCTTACGATTCCTAAGCTTCCCCTCCCTCTATTACCCCTCCTCCGGACATGTTTTGGAATGTTTGACATCACTGCGGCCGTGAATGGATCTCAAAATCACAATGAGGGCCGGGTGGTAGAAAAGGTTGCACATGCTTGCGTTAAATGGATAAGGCAACAAAAATAAAAGTTGACTTGCCCTTTCTGATCGACCCGAATTTTCAGAAATTTAGGGTCGCTATTTTTTTTGTTTTTCCAAAGTAAAAAAAAAAAATTAAAAATTAAAAAATTGAAAGAAGCACATAACAATAAAGAAAGATGAAAACGTATTTTTGAGTAGTATCTGCTTGTTTAACAAAAAATTCAAAAATCCACAAAAATCCACAAAAAAAAAATAAAATAAAATAAAATAAAAAAATAAATAAATAAAAAAAAATCTTCAAAACATGTTTTTGTGTTGTATAACCTGTTTAAATTTAAATTTAAATAATTTTTTTTTTAAAAACCCGTCCGACCCAGATTCTGGCCCTGAAAGGGCAAGTCAACTTCTTTTCTTTTTTTGCCTAACCTCTATTGTCTTTCCATTAGGTACATTCCATAAATGTACCTGTAGACAAGAGGGGGCATATTGACTCAGTCTAAGCCACTTTTTCAGTCGCAAGCTCCCTAAAACGTCATCATCATCAGTGTTGAAGAATTTTTTTAAAAAGGAATTTACTTCAGAATTCAAAATGAACATTAAAAATTACCATTATTGTTGTTTCTACTCACAAATACACAGCAAAACTTGATTAAAACAATACCATCGCTATTTGATAAAATTACAGAAACACAAGAGCTAAAGTTATATCACCTGATGGCGACACGGAACTGTTCGACATCCTAGCAGGAGTACTCCAAGGAGATACCCTTGCCCCCTACCTCTTCATAATAATCCTTAATTATTGCTTAAGAATAGCTATCAGTGGGAGAGAAGAGGAACTAGGATTCACCATCAAGCCTAGACAAAGTCGAAGAATAGGGCCAAAGAAAGTCACGGATGCAGATGACATAGATTTACTTTCTGACAACTAAGGAGCAGGCACAGAAGCTGCTGAAATATGTTGAGGAAGCAGCACTCAAAACTGGGCTCCACATGAATGCCAAGAAAACCAAATGCATGGTATTTCACCAAACACAAGCGGTACAGCTGAAAACCTCTGATGTAAGTAGCGTAGACAACGTAGAGGACTTCAAATACCTGGGAGCTTGGGTAAGCAGTAGCCAGCATGACATACGAATACGTAAAGCACTCGCTTGGAAGGCCTGCAATGCTCTGAACAAAGTGTGGAAATCCAGCCTCTGTCGAAAAATAAAAATCAGACTTTTCCAAGCTACTGTTCAAAGTGTTCTACTGTATGGAGCCGAGACATGGACCATCACCCACAGACTGAAGAAATCTCTAGATGGATGCTACACTAGAATGCTGAAAACTGCACTCAACATCAGATGGAAAGACAAGGTACCGAACAAAGACCTGTATGGAAACTTATAAAAGGTATCAGAAAACATCACAGTTTGAAGGATGAGATTTGCCGGGCATTGCATGAGAAGAGAAAACGAGAGCATCAATGATGCAGAAGCTCACTACAATTCTGATTCATAAAACATGTCTATAATATATAAACCACTTTAATCTGTCCAGCATATGACAAATTATGTAAAGCTCAAATCCACATTATACCTTACATGAAACATACATGTATATATATATTATGCATTCACAGTGTAAGCAAATTTGCCCTTCTATATATGCTTCAGTTGAGATTACATAAAATAAAGGTAATTGTGTCATCTTTGACTGAACATACTATAATAGTGGCATATTTGTTTTATGCTGTACAGGTGATATGAGTCAGTATATACTATCAATTATTTGGATTATTTGAAAAGCCACACAAAACTGTGTGTTAATTATAGTTGCAGGGTTTTGCATTGATTCTAGAGCGAGAATACATCAAAGAAAAATGATATCAACTTAAAATTTGGTACAATGTCTTATCATGACTTCCTATTTAATTTCAATATCAGAGCTTCAGTTTTTGAATAATTAACTAACAAATGTATGGCCATAAAAGAAAAAAATGGTGTTTCTTGTACAGAATTATTACTTAAATTACAATGTCTTATCATGAATTCCTGTTGATTAATTTCAATATCAGAACCTGTTTTTGCATAATTAATTAAAAATTATTTTAAAAATGTATGGCCATTTAAAAAGTTGTGTTTCGTGTACAAAATTATTACTTAAAATACTGTGTAAACAAAGGGGCAAAAAGCATTTTGACCAGAAATATTTAAATAATTGAATTTTACTTAGCCTACTGATACAATGTTTTAAGATATAATTTTTGTTGTCGGATCTAAACGCTTCGATCAATGGGCCTCATATTTGGCACACATGATTATCAACACAAGCCCTTTCAATAAATCTCTATAAAATAATGTATGAGTTGAATATTTGATCTAATTTGCATATTAATTAGCCATTTTAACGAGAAAATGACTAAAACGAAGTATTATACATCAATAGATTAAAATACATACCAATGTCCATCAAAATTGGCACAGATAATTATCTACATATTAGTCCTTTCAATAAATTGCTATAAAATAATCATGTCACTTGAATATTTAATCAAATTTGCATAATTAATTAGCTATATTAACAAGAAAATGGCTAATATCATTATTTTCATCGTCAGATCCAAACGCTTTGATGAATTGGCCCCATATTTGGCACACATAATTATCAAAACAAGCCCTTTCAATAAATCTCTATAAAATAAATAACTGTATATGAATTGATTAATTGATCTAATTTGCATATCAATTAGCCATTTTAACGATTTTAATCAATACGTTAAGATGCATTAATGATTGCGTTAAAAATGAGAATATACCAATATCCACAAAATTAGGATAGCAATATCTACATCCTTAATAAATTGGTATAACATGTGAATGTGGCTTGAATAATTAATCAAATTTGCATATTAATTGGCTATTTCAACAAGAAAATGGCTAATATAATTATTTTCATCATCAGATCCAAATGCTTTGAATAATTGGCCTCATATCTGTCACACATAATTATCAACACAAGCCCTTTCAATAAATCTCTATAAACATAGTGTATGAATTCAATTGTTGATCTAATTTGCATACTAATTAGCCATTTTAACAAGAATATATTTAAAGTTTACTCATCAATACAATTCATTAAAATGCATTTACCAATATCAATCAAATTTGGCACAAATCTACATAAGTCCTTTCAATAAATTGATATAATTCGCATATTAATTCTAAGCTATTTTAATAAGAAAATTGCTTAAATTGATATTATTTTCATCTTCAGAACTAAACGCATTGATCAATTAGCATCATATTTGGCATATAATTGTTGCATGTACAGAATGCGGATAATTTTCTGTAACCAAATTGATCAGGAAAGTCGCTCAAATTGATTGATCAGAAATATTTGAGAGGGGCTCAAATTTAATCGACAATTATTAGATCCTTTTTGCGGAGATCCTTTAGTATGGGAAACTCTTCTGTTATAGGTTCGTCAGAAGATAAGGCTTCTTCATCATATTTGATTGTAAATATAGTTTTATCACCATCAATTGTTGCCTCTTGAAGTGAGATTATTTTCCCATTATACCACTGCGGTATTCCTGCTGGATTTATGCACTTGTGGCGTACACGCTTGTCAACCAATAATCGGGTTGACTCTAAGAATCCGTCTAAGTACTTCTTGGAGTTTTGTATCGCTCGTTTTATTCTCTGTCCTTCTAGTTACTTTGTAATTTCAATCTTCTTGAGCTTGATGGTGGGAGCGGTAAAGAGGAAGGAATACGAGGTCTTGCTTCAGACAGAGGCTCAGTCACCGGAACCATGGACTCCTCATCGGAACCTAAAAGAATCAGTTTGAAAAGTCAATTAGAAAAATTGAGATAGAAATACAATTTATTTAATAAAAATCCAACAACATTCAATCCCCCAACTTATTACCGTAGTATTTATATAATTCATGGGACATAATTTATTTAGTATTATGAATGATTGTGTTATAAAATTCTACCAAATACATACCAGCTTGATTTGATGACTCTGAAGCCATATCCAGTGAGACTGATGTTGATGGGCCAGAAAGGGAAACATTGACTTCTTCTTCTTGATGGTGGGAGGCTGGGAGCGGTATATAGGAACGAATACCAGGTATTGCTTCAGAAAGAGGCTAAATCACCGGAACCATGGACTCATCGATGTCTTCATCGGAACCTAATAATTATTATAAAATAATTAGTTTGAAAAGTCAATTAGAAAAATTGAGATAAAAATACAATTTACCTATAAAAATCCCAGCACAGGGATGTAATTTAGGTGGCGGCATCCCCTGCCAGAAGGCTTGCCTCCACTGGTGCCCTCCCACCAATGAAATGATGTGTGTGTAGGCCTAAGTAAAGTAATGTAACATAACGCAAAGTAACCTAACGTAACGTAAAGTAACCTAGGCTAAAGTAACGTAACTTAAAGTAACGTAACGTTAACTAATGTAACGTAACGTAACGTAAAGTAACGTAACGTAAATTATCCTAAGGTAAACTAATGTAAAGTAACGTAACGCAAAGTAACGTAACGTAACGTAAAGTAAATTAATCTAAGGTAAACTAACGTAAAGTAACATAACGTAAAGTAACGTAACGTAACGTAGGGTATTAAACGTAATGTAACGTAAAGTAATGTAACGTTTAAAGAAGTAATAAAAGCAAGTTCCGTAACATAAAGTTCCCCTACCTACCTAAACAATTAAGATTTTAATTTTTATGCAAATTCAATTTTGAAATTTGGATTAAGTCATTACAAAGAACCCTACCCCCCTCCCAAAAAATTATGAAAACTATTACTATTTGTTTTCACTATAATAAATACAAATTTAGAACCAAAACTAAAGGCATAATAAAAGGACAAGTAAGTCATGAAGTAGTAAGTTCGAATTAATTTGTATTGGAATATTTTTACTTTTCCCAATAAAAAATGTTTACATTTACGACCAGTGCAGTGCTATAATTTCGGCCTAGTAATAATTAATTAGGCACGTGCCTATATTATGCAGTATGGATGGTAAATTAAAGAAACTTATCCAAGAAATTCATTAACTCAACGCATTTTATTATAATTTCTGTCTAAAATATTGAATCATAACAAAACTAAATCGCAATTAAAAATAACCTAAGCCAGTTTACGCCCAACGTATGTGCAAAGAAAGATTTGTTTTGGGCGCATCATGTCTAATTGCACGGTTTCGATGATTTTATGAATGGCGAACTTTGAACAAGCGCCCAAATAGGGCGCATCGGGAAGGTTGTGGGCGGTTACTATAAACAAGATGGCGGTTCGACAGAAAAATTATTGCGACGATCGTCTGGTTTCAGTGATGATTTTAAGCAAGTATTTATATACATCAAAACATTACAACTACTGCATTTTCAAGTGAAATACATATCAGTCCTCTACCAAGTGCACGATTTCACGGCAAAATCATGTCGTAATGAAAATGAACCGCATGTTGTATGCTCACTGCAGTGGCGTACGTGCATAAACGACATCAGAGTTGCCTGCCACACTCATGTAATGGTCCAAGCTGTCAATACAAAGTATAGGGTACTCAGAACAAGAACATTTCATCATGAAAGTTGCGGGTGAAAATGAATTAAAGTCTACGATATTATTAATTATTATTAATCTATATAATATTATTTACTACCATACCTACTCGCTACATTATCGGACGAAATCTTCAGGTGGAAATTTGAAGATGAACTCTTCACATCGTCGTAACTTTTGAACCACTTGATCGATTTTGAAGCGAGAAAAGATGAAGTTGGGTCATCTATCGTTTTTCCGAAGATTCATTCGGCAGTGCCAAATGACCAATCAAAACCCCGCAAATTTTCCTCCGAAGACCCGAGCTCCAAACCCGGAAGTGTTTTACCCATTGAGTTTATGTCATTCGTCCACAAGTTTTATCAATGGCAGACGATACCAAACTGGTGGGGGTAATAAAAAATATTACGCACGATAATGCACGCAAATTCAGCATTTTGGCAAGGCAATATTTGCAAGTTTTACTATTTTTCGCGAATTTTTAACAGCACCTCATGATGAAAAACCTTTGAAAACATTATTTTCCATTAATTTTGGCCGCTGAAATCGGAGATATAGTTTGAAGAATATATACAGAAGCGATTAACATCAATTAACGAAAAACGACCTCCCCACCCATTTTTGCCGCTGATTTCGTATCATGAATAATAATGATCTCTCGTAGTTAAACCAATCACAATAAGACAATCACGCTTGTACGTCATGAACACGCGTGTCATTGTTAATCAACTTTCTATCATAGCGTTTTCACATGCATTTTCAATACAATTTTGACAATAAAGAAAATAACGCAAAATTACCTATTTTGTCGAATGGCAATCAAGCCCATTTTATAACATATTTATGCGATCATATTGTTTCACTATCTCAAGTACATTTCCCGACAAATACCACTTGTGTGACCAAGATAAAACCATATTTCATAGTCGCACTTTCCCCTTGACCTATACCGTGACCTTTCGCTTCGAGTCTCTTTAGCTTACTTGTAGTAAGCTAATGAGATAGTATCTGACCTTCTGCTATGGAGACCCAAACACGGACATAGATCTGTCGGCCGCCCAGCCTTAACATACTTGGACATCTTGGCGAAAGACACAGGACTGAATGATGAGGAGATGAAAGCATGCATGAGGGACAGAGTAATATGGCGAGCCATCACAAAGACCAATCGAGATCGACATAATTTAGTAAGTAAGTATCGCTATTTATTGAACCTTTTCTTAAAAACGCCCTCTATGTAAATATGGTTCGCGCTATTTATCACACGTTCTGCAGGGGACACTGTTTGATGTAAAATGCTGATCTGAGCAGCTTGATCAGCATTTTTGAATCAAAGTTTTGTGGTACAAAGAGGGCTGATTTTTCTTAATCCTTACAGGTGTATAGTTCATACATGTAATACAATTGTAAAAATATACCAATCCCAGTTCTTATCATAATTGAGGGTGCAGCCTCCAATTAACACATCTCTTAGTTTCCCTTTAACAAATGATGTCATTGCAATACCAAAGAAATCTCATCTCAGTTATTTGACTAAGCATACTGGATGCTTAAAGGCATATTATGTGATCTTTTCCAGAGAGCGCCCTCTATTCATGATTTTTTTTAGAAAATAGATTTACTTGCAGATTTACATTTCTGATCATAAATCAAGAATACATTCCGAGTTACAGAGCGATGCGATTTCTAATTACCTCAAAATCATGGTTTGTGTTATCCCGACAGTTTATTTTCACTCTAAAACCATGATTTTGAAGTAATTAAGAATCGTATCGCCCTGTAACTTGGAATGTATGTACGATTTATGATCAGAAATGTAAATCTGCAAGAAAATCTGCTTTCAATTTTTTTTCCGATGTTGAGGGCTTTCCCTGGAAAGATCACATAATATACCTTTAATGTGAGGTTTGAGGTGTCTTTCTAAATTCAGTACGCAATTGTTTTTCTTCACAAGAACTCTGAATTTATTATATCATCAGAATCAAGATGAATCTAAACAGTGATATCATCTGATCCACAAATATAACATCAAAGCATTTATTTTCAATGCTATTCATTTTATTTACATAGTTTGGTTTTCAAACATTCACATTAGGAAAGGGACTCCATCAATTACAGCAAAGCTGAAAGAATTCCAAACTGTAATTCAAATCGCACATATATATAATCCGCTATACAAAATTCATATTCTTTCTTTCACCAAAATGGATCCTTGCCATATCAGTTCCATTTAATATTACAATACGTATCGGCGCAAAAGAATATATTTTTAATGCATTCTTTTGTACCGATATGTATTGAAAATGTATGGGCCTTTATTATTTGAGCATTCGATACCTCTACCCCATGCCATAGATGCAATATATAGTTATCTTATTACAATTTTGCAGCAAGGGGAAAGCGATAGTACCAAGGCTTTTGGTTAACATATTGAATAGGAGTCAGTAAAAGAAATTGGTAGCATATTTCATGGTGCAAAGTAGTCCAAATTGTTCATAATCTTTTGCTATCAGTAGATAAGACGGGACGAGACATAAAATAGCTCAATTTGTATCAATTTGTATAAAAGAAGTAATTTTCACATTATCTATTTCTGTAACCATGACAACACTTTGCACACGTAATAAAGCTGTGCACCGTGGAGTAAGCTTAAGATTATTTCATTTGAGGCATTAAAGAAGGCATTGCCGTAAACTCTAAGGCACTTTTGGTTTTCAAAAGTAGATTTATTATGCTGGGCCTCATGATCAAACAAAACAAATGAAAGGTAGTTTAGAACAGATGGACAGTAGTAGAGTGAAGTAAGGAAAGAAGACCTTCCAAACAATCATAGTCAGTTTTCAAAGCATACATAATCATCACCACAATCGGGAAAACAGCTTTTAAAAAGGGGTTTTCCCAAATGCGAAGCTTTTATCTCTATACTGGGATAACGTGACAAATCATAGATATAGCTACGTATTCAAACCCATAACACTTATTCTTTTCTTATAATATCCATAGCTCAATTTATTAGGAATATATTTGATATTTGATCCAATTCTGACTCGTTAGTACCAAGCTTCAATACAAATGTGTGACAAACACACCTGCGTTAAATGTTTGCAACAAATTGTACCAATGAATCATATTTTCTCATAAAGTCAGTACATCCAGGTTGAATTTTAGATTGACAATATACGACTCGGGGTCAATTTTATATTTACCATTGGCACAACTCCCTTCCGAATCAAATTTGAGTACCTCTCCAGGAAAAACAAACCCACCTTTTCGGTCACCTCCCATAAAGAATAACCATTCTAGTCTACTAATGAAATAGCGTAGCATCTATTAGGGCCTACGGTGAACGACCCGAGGAAGATTTGGACAGCGGAGTCAGATCAAGAGACTGTCTGTTTGTAAGCCCGCTAATACCCAAATGAGAATCACAACGCTGCAGGAAAGGTCATAAACCAAAGACGACATAAATGCGGAATTAGCTTGTTTGGTGTAAACAGGTCTACAATATTAGAGCGATCATTTAGTTTCTAAAACCAAGAACCTCTTCCCTGAGACTTTAAAGCATATTTTTTGGGATTGTGCTCATGCCATTAACATCTGGGACGAATTTAAAATATGGTTTGATTTCAACATGAATTTTAATATTGTTCTTGATTACAAGAAAATACTGGTTGGCATTGGCAAAGGAGGAGACTGTAGTGCATTAATTAACTTATGCCTAATACTTATCAAAAAGGTTATCTATGATAGCAGATATCAAAATCGAATACCTTCAATTCTTGCATTTAAGTATTTAATTAAGTTTCATTATAAACTTGAGAAACAGATCTCTACCAGCAACAACACAATGTATAAATTCATTGATAAATGGACAAAATTAGAAAAGTTTTGTGAGGAGTAAAAAAAAAAAAAAAAAAATTGTATATATACTTTATTTTTAAGCTTTATTTTATACTTATTGATGTGCTTATTCATGTAACCCAGGTGTGTATACTGTATGTTGTTATCTTTCTATTACCGTATTGTAACTGTATGTGATTTGTTTATATGTTTTTGTGTTTTTTTGAGCGAAATAAAAACAGTAAAGAGAAGAAAAAAAAGAACCTCTCCTGTTTCTGAGTTGGTTAATGGAGTTTGCCAAACAAATACATTTTCATTTAAGGCCAAACATAATCCCCTCCCTCTTATTCACTGACTTGGTAAAATCATTTTGTGATTTTATGGAAATATTTAAGCATGATATTCACTAATAACAGAATTAAGTAATTTAAAAGTATTATCAAAGCATCATTCAGATAGTATTAAATATTTCTAAAAATTATACCCTTCGCGCGGGCGGCCCCTATTTTTTAAGCTCGAATAAATTGTGCCGAACAAATATAAATTCATTTATGGCCCAATCTATCGCTCTCATTTCTATGCTTGCAAGCAGCAAAGTTATAATCCAATATCAGCAGGTCATTTACAGTGATGACAGGCTTATCATATTATCCACAGTATTATAAAACTATTTCTTAAGCCAGCTTGCATTCATACCTTATTTACAGTTTTGTAGATAAGTGTAAGCGCTTTAACATAAGTCTCCCCGGGTACAAAACCTTTTTTTTTACAAAGTTTAACTCGGAATAGAAAGTTAACTGATGCTTAAAAATAATAGACTATCACACAATTAATGTTCAGGGGGAACTGTGGGCAAGAAGTCAGCTAGCAATTCCTGGACTCCTGTAAAGGCATATTATGTGATCTTTTCAAGGGAACGCCCTCAAAAGCCTCTATCCTCGAAAAAAATTGAAAGCAGATTTGTTGCAGATTTACTTTTCTGATCATAAATCCTACATTCCATTCCAAGTAACAGGGCGATACGATTCTTAATGACTCCAAAATTATGGTTTTAGAGTGAAAATAAACTGTCAGAGTCTGCACCGACAACTTATTTTACTCTAAATTCACTCTAAAACCATAATTTTGAGATAATTAGGAATCGTATCGCTCTGTAACTTGGAATATATTCATGATTTATGATCCGAAATGTAAATCTGCAAGAAAATCTACTTTCTAAAAAAAAATCATGAATAGAGGGCGCTCCCTGGAAAAGATCACATAATATGCCTTAACTTTAACATGTCATGTCCATTGTACCTACACGTGTGTAGGTTTGTGGGTTCAGGAAGAACATAGAACATTAATTATATTGATAAATGCTATCCTCCTGATGATGCTATCTCCTAATGTACATTAGATTTCTTCTAGATTTTCTTCATATTTTCCGATAATATTGTAGTATTCAACAGGTGGATTTACAAGCATTGCAGAAACCTCACCACTGAAATTCCCTACATCATTTCTGCTGATCTGATAAATAGGCAACCATTTTCATAACATATAGTCCCTGACATTAAACTGTGCATCCAGGGCTCTATTGCATAAATGTTCAAGATAAATATCTTAAATGAACTTTAGGAAGAGTGATTATCGACTACATGTACTCTTAAGCCTAGATAAGAAATATATTTTAAGAGTTCTTCTACAACTGAGCTCTATGAAGAAGGACAAGTTCCAAAGTTAGACCTGGGGTCTATATCATGAAGATTAACCAGTGGATTCTTGAAAATCTTCCTAAAAAGAGTTCAAAACTTAAGAAGATTCACTCTTCCTTACTAAGAAGAATCTAAACGGTTATGCAATAGAACCCAGAGATGCCATTACAGTATCAAAAAGAACTTGCTATCAAGGAGGGAGCATTCATCTACAGGGTGTCCCTAAAAAAAGGGTGCACATGTTTGCGCAACTTGTTGACCATGAAATCCTAAAGTTTGGTGTAACATGTTTATACACACGGAAAGGAAAACGCTCAGCTTTCAGATGCCGTTTATTTTATCTGATTTGGATCTGTCAATCCTGAGATATACCCAGTTTATCAAAGCTACCCAAAATCGACGTTGTGCCACTTTTACAGAAAGAATGATCATGAGCGTCAAAACGATACTAACATTGGTATGTCCATGGGCATCAATCGTCTTGAAACATTGTGGTGGGCATTTGACCAGAATTGTTTAAAAGAGGCTGAGGAACAAAAATGATGTCCTTGGAATATGTGGTAAGGGATTTGTACGAGCAGTCATTCTGGGATCCCTCTGAAGTGCACGCCGCACGTTATCAATGTGTTACTCTGTCCTGCCACTTTTCATATCTTAAAAATGTTCTTTATTCATATTGGTGCTTGTAACATCTACCAAGTATTTTCAATACTCCTTTGTGTATAGGTGTATTCCTAGATGGTACGTGAGTGTTTGGGAAATGAATGGAAAAACTCTCTGGTGACTTCTGCTTGACTTCTCGTTTCATGATATTTTAAGACCATGGACACCCTCTTCTAATGAAAATTGAGGCCGCACCCAGCCATATGGAAGTTTGTTTTGTTTTGAAAATGTAGGCCCAATAAACATTTTGTGAAACCTCGTCAAAAGGACTGGTTCGAATCATGTAACAAACATCTTTATATTCAGTTCTGCTTGGATACACAGGCACTCATTCTATTATTTAAACCTATTCAATCCCAATACAAAAATGTTATTTTGCATAACACTGGTGAAGGGCAATCGTACAAGTGGAAGTTGTATCTACATGATCTAGGAGTAAACCTTTGAAACTGTAAAGTGGCACAACATCGATTCTGGGTAGCTCTAGTTAATTGTCCATATCTCAGGATTGACATATCCGAATCAGATGAAATAAGCAGCATCTGAAAGCCATGTGTTTATTCTTTCAATATGTGTAAACATCTAACACCCAATATTAGAACTTCATGGTCAACAAGTTGGGTAAACACGTGCACCCTTTTTTTAGGGACACCCGGTACAATGGAACTGAGAGTTTTTTTTATTTTTCATACATTTAAATTTGGTTTTTTAATGAAAGACAAAAACTGGACAATGTGTATGTATAGTTCATAGACACCCCCCCCCCCCCCTTCCACAATCACACACACACATACATAACCAGAGGTATTGTAAGGAGGGACAGGGGTTTGTAGATTGTGCAAATGACCACTTGTTGGATGGTGCCATAATATTGAATGAAAATTTGTATCAAATAAACTTTTAGCCATTTTTAGCAATCATATTTTGTTTTGGTGGTTGTGCAAAAATCCCAAAATTTATCTTTGAAATTTTTAAATTTTTTAAAAACATTTTAAAATGTTGACTTATTTTTATCTTATTTTTCTCTTTTTAGTAATTGATTTGTCAGAAAATGGCGTCAGATTCCATCCTTGTCCCTGATGTGATCTACCCTTCCTATGCCACTGCCCATCCCCACCAAACACACAAGAATACAACCATATGGTTAATGTTCTCTCATGATGAACAACCTAAAAACACAATTTTCCCCCGACAAACCTTTACATTTTACTTGGAGTGGAATATATTTCACAAATTTGCGATATAATAATATTTCCAAACCATTTCTGTACATTATAATCTGCTTTGAGCGCTCGTCTCACATTGCACTTTACATATGTAAGTGTATGCTGTATAAACACATTTCAAGCTAATGCGGAGGATAACAAGGATAACCCTCGCTATGCTGAAATACGTGTGGATCAGTAATTTGCTTTATAGCGAGTCGCTCGCTACAAGGTGTGTTAATATATTTGAAGTTAAAAGAATGGGTTCAAAACCTCTAAGATGTAACAATAAGTACAAATATCAGTACTGCGTCTCCCTATCCGCCATCCACACTTCCCACTCTCTCCCTTGAGTTATTCTGGGCATAATTTTGCATGGGACCACCATGCATTTCATATCCCCTCATAGTGTGTTCCCATTGCAATAACAAGTGCTACAGGACAGAGAACTACTCGAAATACCCCCGCAGCTCGGATGTCCCCCATCGGAGGCAAATCGTGCGGACGGTCGATATCTCTGATAACATCAAATATAATTTTCCGATAATGTTACAGTATAAATCCAGTCAAATGTAGGTACTTGTGCTCCGTGGTAATGCAAACGATGTGCGATGGAGAAAAAGCTGTGATTTGGAATGTGTGCGTTTGCGTGAATGCTACGCTATATGCAGATGCAGATTGACGAGATATAAACTGTTGATATTTGAAACTTTTTCTTGCACAGTCAATACATTTTACGTCATTTGCTGAATGTACCAAGCTAAATCTATAATTGACTTTTGATACAAATAAGACAATACCGTAAAACATATTTTTTTCTAACAAATTTGCAGGGAGAAAATTCAGGTACTTAATTTGGCAATTAAGCAACATTTCACCTTAGGGCATTAGTTTTGGGGAATTAGGATCCAGTATCTCAGTACATTTGTAAAACTATACTCAATAATCTTTTTTTGCAGGAATTCTTATTTAGCTAATTCAATCTCTAAGCAAAATTAGTCAAATTAAAAAGTTATTATGAAGTCTTAATGATATGTTTAACTATTTTGTGTATTTAATTTTTCTCCCCAAATTGATTGCATGTTGGTTAATTCCCAATTTTGCAAATCGTTGTGTTTCTCTCTGGGGCTAAAAATGTTGAGGGTGGGTTGGTCAGCTGATTGTTTATTTTCTATGCTAATAAACATTTATTCAAGCAAACTTATTCATTTTAAGCAGAAAATAGTACCATTTTGACAATTTGGGTAAATTTGGGCAACCCTAATTTGATTTTAGGGTTGGTCAGTGAGGGCAACAACACATTTTTTTTGGCCTAATGAACAAAAAATAGACTAACCTCTTCCTTTTGAAATAAACACATGAAAGCAATTCCATATTGAAAATGGAAACTATCAATTGTTTAGTGAATAAAACACCTCTGCGATGTATTGTGTGCTACCTTATGATGTCATAAATTGGAACAAATGTGGTGCGATCTGTGAAAACCTGTCGGATGTCGCAAAATGTGAACTAGGGATTATGGGTCAAATTTAAGTTTAAAAAACAACAACTTTTTTTAATTTTTAATTTTTAGATTTTTTTAAAGGAAATTAAATTCCAATACTTTGTGTCATCATCTTTCATGAAATTTCACCTTCAAAAACTTACTTAGGTCACTTTTATTATTAACCTTATAATGTTATTCTATTGAATTATGTATCTTTTTTGGCCTGTTTTCACAATTTCTTGCTTTGTAGCTTTTTATTACATCACAATCATCATTCACTCAAAACTTTTTTTGTAGTGATAGTAGAAAACTGATCAAAACAGTTCTGTAATCAGCACAGTTTTAGCTTTCTTATGATATAAATATCTCCAATATGAAAAATGCCACCATGTGGCGGGTTTTCACAGATCGCATCACAAATGCTATACTACTTCACAGCTATCAGCAATTCAGAAATGGTGCGATAGGTCACCAATGAAGACATTACTTACACCTAAATATCTGGACAGTGGACATATAGGATATTTTTGCCTAATTCAAAGATACAAGTATGTACTATGTGTCAGCTATATTTGTTGGGAGATGATGTCAACACTAGTGAAAGGCACAGCACCTCTATCCCAAGGCTGACATTCTGTTTTCGATTGCGAGGATGGAAACGCTGTCATACATGTATAAGCCTTTTCGATATCAATTACTTTCGGTACCTCATCGTTTTGTTGGCCTTCTATGGGGTCAGAGGTTAAGTGTCCCAAAAATCACCAATTGTGAGCCAAACACAGCAGAATTGCATTTGAAAATAGTCATTTTTAATTTGAAAATAAACCCATTTTGCATTTGATCGTAAGAAAACTGTATGATCTTAAAAATGAGAACTTGTCTTAACTAAGCATTCCAATAATATTGTCAAACTTTCAAAACAAAGGGAAAAATTACCTTTAAAAGCATTGGCTTTTGAATGTGTTTCACTGGGACTCACTACATTTTATGTACACCATGGTTGTTAGAAGATTTCCCACAATGCACCGTGACTCAATTACTGTTAAAAACACTTATTGGAGATACATGATCATGATGTGATCAGTAGAATATACACTCTGACGTCAACTTTAGGTGACATGAAGTACACTGTACCTTAGGGACAGAGCAAGAGGATTCATGGGTGTGTCAGTAGTCATGACACCCAAATTGAACACATGTCAGCTTGCATATGCCTCTTTAAAACTTACAGCCTCTGATACTCCGTTCCTCTACCTCTCCGCAGTGACATCAGAGGGTATTCTGCGGATCGACATGACAGCATTTGAGCGTGAGTACTGGAATTCATTCTTGAACGAATGGATTCATATGCTATCATATTAGAATGTACACCGATTATTCACTGAAGTCACTACACTAGAGGTAGATAGGCGGAATATATAGTTTGATCAGTTCCAAATTGGCGAAGCCTCCTTACAGCAGTGAATGAATACAAAAGGATGCGGGTGCACTGTGTAGCACTGCGTGACGCGTGTGAGCGCCCAAAACTGTGCATGTGATGCCACAATTGCGCGAGTACGCTTGGATTACTTTTGCCCGAGGAGAGATAAAAAACGAATATTTCTCGCCAAATTGGAACTGATTAAACTATTGTACTACACAAGAGCTAGATAGGTGGAATATAGACCTTCAGCCTGTTATGAGAGATGTAAACATACAAACCTTAAAAGAGAAGTAGTCCGTCAACTAAGATGCAAACCTCAGTCTGAAAAGAGATCAAATGAGAGCAAAAGTTTGTTAAAGAGAATGTGAAGAAAGTATTGTACATTTAGATATATTTGTCTGTTGAAGAATTAGGTTAACTTATTGCGATCCATTATTTCAGAAAAATGTCATAAAATATGCATGATGTGCCCAGCAAGCCGTTGCATTGTTATCAAATATTTAACAACTCCCCTATACCTTAAGTACAGTAACAATGCGTTGTTGATTTGAGATAAACCCACTGTTCATATGCAAATTACTAGGATAGCGAACCTTATTTGGAAACCGCAAAATTGTAAACAAACAAAAATGTTCGCAACAATTTGTTCATTTTTTCGGCGTATAAATGCATTTCGCCATGCAATCCTTAAAGTTAGCAAATAGCTTTATATACCGAAATGTAGCTATACCCTGAGGAAAATATTCTTGGCGAGGGCCATATGTAAAGGTTCACTTCTAAAGCCACAATTTTAGCCGAACCGTCGCTACCTGAGCAAAAGAGAATCGCCCAATTTTGCATCATCGCGGCGAAATGTGTTCGCTTTGATCTCCAGGACCGTATCACTATTGAAACGGAGGGGTGTGTTTTGATTTTATACAAATATTCTATAAATATGTATCAAAATTTGTTGTGTAAATTAAACGCATTCTTGATTTAATTTTTCTCTGAATTTTAAAGGTGGTGTGTGAATAAAATGCTATTTACAAAATATTTTTAATTTCACAATTACTTGCGAAATAATTTGTCTTCTCTCATGTTTACCTTTTGTAACCCAGCCCATTCTGAAGTTCCATCGCCCATTTACGGGGAACGGACGATGTCCTAATAAGGGCCTAATTATAATAAACCTAAACTGTTTTTCTCGATTTTTAAAGAGCAGCTATTTTTTTTATGTCAAATTAAGCCTATTAAAACAAGTTTTGTACTTGTTTTCATTAAATTATCCAAAACGATATTCACATTTGAATGATGTAAATATATTTGGTCGTTGTTGAACGGGGTTCAACAAAGTCTTTGTCGTTGTTTATCTTGAATCGACAACGGTAAGACGGGTTTATTTGCAAAATAAACCCGTCTTACCGTTGTCGATTCAAGATAAACAACTCCGAAACCTTATTGAACCCCTAAAGATATCATATGTTAGGCCAAAAACTGAAATTTGTTGTGTTGCCCTCAGCGACCGACCCAAAAATCTCAAAAGATTTAAATTTTACCCAATTTGACAAAATATTACTATTTTCTGGTTGAAATGAATAAGTTTACTTGAATAGATTGATTTAAAACTATTATCACACTAGAAACATTAGTCAAATTGACATTTACCAATTTGATTTTGTGTTGTCATGAACCATAGTCTGTCAGTAATATATGTCAACAAAAACAAAAAAGAAGACAATAATTGAAATTCGACCGATCGACCGACCCGACTTCAAGATTTTTTGGTACTTGATGGCAACACAAAAACAAAACCTGGCCTAACTCTAAATGCATGTTTTGTTAATACAATCTACATACATTCAAACGGTAGTATAGTATCCTTTGACTGTACAACATCCTCTCCGAGTGAAGAATTAGGCTAATCTTTATCATTCTAGTATTCTGTATATCTCCTCATAATGCATCAAATATCATGAAAGATGCATGACTATATACAACTAACTGACTGATGCTGTCAACAATATCGCTGCACTATCTGATCAGGTGCCTCATGTACTACTCCAAATATGGCACATGTTTTGTGGGCTATCATATAGAACTAGATAAATTATATTATACTTCTACCTTGAGATCCCTCAATTAGGTATACTATAAAATACTACAAAATAGAAGAATTGATGCAATTCATATTTTCCGCACACTACGATAGATTTGTGAACATCTTATATTTCAATGTAAAGAAAGGGCTGAATTCTCACAGCTGTGTGGAAGACTTGAAATCCTAGATACGTATTCTCTAGTTGGCTACATGTACCACCCATCTTCAGCATGTTTTGTATGAGGATAGATAAAGGGACACCAAATCACACTCTTTTACCCCCTGCCCAGCCCCATGGCATCAATAGATAAAGGGACACCAAATCACACTCCTTTTACCCCCTGCCCAGCCCCATAGCATCGATAGATAAAGGGACACCAAATCACACTCCTTTTACCCCTGCCTAGCCCCATGGCATCGATAGACAAAGGGACACCAAATCACACTCCTTTTACCCCTGCCCAGCCCATTGGCATCGATAGATACAGGGACACATAATCCGGGACAAAATCACACTCCTCACCCCCCTGTTCAGCACCATGGCATTGATAGATTATAGCTGTGTTCAGACATGGACATTTCCCTACTGCCGCAGGCAAATTCATATTCGGGTTGTAAAGTTACACCTACCCGCGTCCAGACATGCTTTTTACTCTGACCATGCTCCCGACTAAACAGTTCACGTTCCTTCGTGGGGTGGGGGGGGGGGGCTCGGAGTAGCTCAGAGTATCTTCCGGAAATAAGAACGCCCGCATATGTTGATCCAGGAAATTTGAGACTTCCTGGTTGACCTAACACGCCAATTTCAGCGCAAGATATATGATCATGGATCCAATTTTATGAAAATTGGTAACCATTGGCTCCTGAAGGGAAAAAATCCCTGCTTGCCACGTTTTGCAGAGAAACCCAATATATTGCTTCCCTTACGTTTTAGTCCCCGAAATTTTAATATTCCCGCCATCCAAGCCTCCAGACTATTTTGAACCATTTCAATCATGTAAATATTTATCAAAACACATGCGCTAAATATTCATTACCATATATCCACCTCATTATGCATTATTCATGAGTACTGTACACGCACATGTTCGTATTATATACAGTGTATCTTACGATATGTACTGTACATATACCGTATTATCCCTATTAAGCGCCCAGGGCGGTTAGCAAAGTCTTTTTGGGTGGGCGCTTATTATGTTACCTTTTTTAAACTCATTTATCGTACTAAATAAAATGTACAAGTGGTCAATTGCTTAACTTCAGAAGAATTAAAATGTTGAATGTGCAACGATAACTGTTGACCCTAACTCCCAGCCAGTATTTCTGGAAATAAAATTATCAGAGGAGAAAAATGGGTCACATTTATATTAGGAGGGGAAATTGGGCTGCGCCGGCGACGGGGATCAAACCTGGATGGTTGAAGGTTTTCTTTGCAATTTAATAGCCCGCCTGAATTGGTCATGATGAGGAAGGTTAGGGTTAAAGAAGACACTTTTTTTCTTCAGATTAAAGGCCCTGTCACACCATGGCGTACCACCTGAACGTATGTCAACGTATGCGAAAATATCGCAAATACGGTGGTGTACGATGATATAAGTAAGGGGTAAGTTGGGGATACATCGTTTACGTTAAGAGCAGGCTGTGATACACTGTGAAAATTTGGAACACGTCGAGCCCGCAAAAAATTATTGAGCATGTTCAACATTTCTCGTCGTACTCAACGTGTGCTTAATACGTTCTGTATAAGTTCCCGGTACGTTCGTAGTACGTTAGACATACGTTGACATACGCTGACATACGTTAGAGGTGCGTTACTCGTAGTATTGATAAAAACCAAAATATTGCACTTTGTTGAGAAATTGGACGTTCTTGGACTCTGATAATTTCCGAACTATTTTGTGTATACGTTGGCATACGTTAAGGCGATAACGCCATGGTGTGAAAGGCCCATATTCAATTCGTTAGGAAGTTGGACGTTCTTGGACTCTGACAATTTTCAAGCTACTTTTTGTATACGCCGGCATACGTTCAGGCCATACGCCATGGTGTGACAGGGCCTTTATGTACCTGTTAGTTACCTTGAAAAATGTTTCATTTATATCAACAAGTTGGAAAGATAGACAGTCCATTGCCCTCCATAAATACCTAATCTAGTAGAGTCAGCATAACATAACACTAGAATACCCAACACGTTTTCATATATATATATATCGTCGCTATTCTTTCATAACCTTGTATCTCCAGCTTTCCTCAAAATTGATTTTTTTGTGTTTATCATGATGTCAGAGACATTATGCAAATGATGGTAATGTTTTTATTTGCCACAGCCAATCAGAAGGCAGACAAATTTGGCTTTTTCAGCCCCTGTGTTTCAAAACCTCATATGTATTCGAGGTTTTGAAACACAGGTGCTGACTATGTGCTGAGGGGAAACTTCCAACATTCTTGATATTTCGCAGCAAATTTGTGGACTACAGAGTGAGATTTTATTGCAAATGGCTTGAATTGATATACGGACTGATTGAATGACGAAATAACGATATTATTCTTTTCAAAACCTTGTATCTCTAACTTTCTTTTTTCATCCTCCTGCAAAAAAAATTTTGTTGGAGATACGAGGTTTTGAAAGAATAGCGACGATATGGCAGTTTTATTTCTTTGGTAGTGGCATTTAGAGATTTCCTATGTTCCCAAATATTCTGTACTTCAAAATGGAAATATACATAATTCTAGAATACCTTACGCATCTTTCTGTAGTCGAATAAAATCACTGGGGTTATAGCTCACCACTTGGATTTGGCTGAAATGAAATTCTATCACAACTAAATAGGTTTCTTGAACACATGCAAAATAATTCCAGTGACTGTAAGCAGTGGCATACCCGGGGGGGGGGGGGGGGGGGGGCCTGAAATAACCTTGTCGGTAAAAACGACCCTCCATCGGTAAATTTGCGATTTTGACCATGCAATTTTTTCGGCAGGATATGTGGACAACTTCATCGCTACCCCCCCCCCCCCCCCCCAACTTACCCAACAAGATTTCAGCTGCTGACAAGAAAAAAAATTGTGCATGTTTACGATTTTTTTTGAGAGTCTGTAAAAATAAAAATTGTCGGTACATCATGTCTTTCGTCAGTATAACTATGGTCGTGCCCCTCCCCCCCCCCCCCCAGTTTCCAAAAGCTGGGTACGCCACTGAGTGTAAGCAATTTGAAATCTTTGTGCCACTGGCGGTTTGTGATGTCCGTATGAGAATGTTCAAAAGATACTCATACCATACAATGGATATTGGCACAACTTGAAAAAACCCAAAAACATTTGTTAGGGGATGCACCAACAGATTTTCAGGGAGGGTATGGAAGTATGGGTCGGGCAGAATTTGTTTTGTAATCCGCATAAGGCAGGGAGAAAAAAAGATTGCTACTAAAGGCATTTTTAAATGTATTCCTTATTGAGTTAGGTGGGGTAGAGTTGTTTTTTTACTCATTCAGTGGGTCAAGGTTTTTGTTTTGCCTGGAGTATTGAGTGAATTTGTTTTTTCTCCAAAAAATTCCAAGCCACCCCGAGAATCTAATGGTGCGTCCCTTAGCAATAAATGCATGCCAATGGTATTCAAGTAATCCGAAGAAACGCATCTAAAGTCATGCCAACAGAATTCAGTCGAAGTGCAGCCTCCAGTTAATTTTTCCCCCTGTGAAAATGGCAAATCTAATTTAAGCGTTTCTCTAGTTCTGAACGAATCAACCCTAGGTACGTCTGCCTGTTCCCATCAATTGACGATCAACATGTGTGTCATGCATGCATAGTAGCATGGACGGAGAGATTGTGAGCGCAAGAAAAGAAGAAGAAAAAACAGGAAGGGCCCCCGCTAACCTTTAGTCCAGATACGGTCATCATCATCATCATCAGTGGACGGTCAGCAATAGACAGTCCACGCCGGACGGTCAACATCGCCCAGAGATAACTCATGACATTTCAAATTGCACTTCAACCCGAGAGCCAGCGCCAACCCCTCGTAGCTGTGTACACTCACTGTGCAAAATTGTCGCGAACCCACAGGGCTGACACTCTTGCTTTCTTGCAGTTCCACTCTGAATGCAAACAGACTAATCGGCCATGTCAGTATGTGTAAAAGACATTCTTAGGGCTATTTGTGTTCAATTCGGTTCCACATGTGCTGCGGAATGGTCTTCACGTTTAATTTCAAACTCAATTTATGTGTGTGACTCGACGCGAGAGACGATCAATCTTCTCCGACATTATTGCTGTACACAACATGTCCCAGTAAACAAAATGGGGATATGGCCTTTATATAGGCATGTTTTTGTATTGTTATGGCTCTGAACGATGATTATATAACAATAATTCTTCATATATTTCCCATAAAGATGAAAATCAAGTTTTCTTTGCACTGAAAAGGGGCCACAGATATGTATGTGTCCATGATATAACATTCTATATCTACTTTAGGCACAAGAAATGGATAGAGTGAGTTTGCGATTGAGCAAAATTCATTCACGTATCAATATTTGTAATGGTGAACAGTGTTAAAATATACCCTTTTTTTCTCGTTTTGGCAGCCCAGACTAATTGGACTTTGTTTACTGCAATAGCCCAATTCAATACTGCATTCATGTTGTACCACAAGTCTTAAAATTGAAAAGAGTTTTGCCTGAATCTCTGAAATTGAATCCTACCACCATTTTAATGACCTTGAAATCCTGTCATGTTATTTTTTTTAAAAACCTGTTACTAATGTTATTATCACTTGTGAATAAATTGCACATGGCCAAAAAAAAAGATGAAGAAAGAATCAAATTACACATCCAATAGTGCACAATGCGTGATCAGTTCCGTCCATTATAATCACCCAATTAGTTATAAATTACTCAATTAAACTAATTACAGCCGGACTAATTACAACCCAGTTGTTGTTATTTGTTCAGCCCAATTACCAGAACTGCTTGCCATATGCCATACATACATAAATAATAGATTGCATTGTTGTCACGTTCCACAATTAAGACAAAGTAGGCAGACCAATCCAATCTATTGGAGACCTATTTGTTGGAAATATACCAATTTGTGTACCGTATTATCCCTATTAAGCGCCCAGGACCTTATAAGCGCCCACCCCTGTTTTTCTCAATGACTACCAACAAACAATCCCTTATAAGCGCCCACCTTTTCAAATGGTCAGCATCCTCAAATGACCACTTGTACATATATTTCATTTAGTACCTGAAATGGTCAGCCTCCTCAAATGACCAATTGTACATTTTCGTTAGTACGTCAAGTGGTCAGCCTTCTCAAATTACCACTTGTACATTGTATTTAGTACATCAAATGGTCAGCATCTTCAAATGACCATCAAATGGTCAGCATCTTCAAATGGTCAGCATCTTCAAATGACCACTTGTACATTTTATTTAATACGATAAATGAGTTTAAAAAAGATAACGTAATAAGCGCCCACCCATAATGACTTTGCTAACCGCCCTGGGCGCTTAATAGGGATAATACGGTACATGTCATTCCTTGATCAAACTATGAATAATTCAGTTTGGGTTCTGACTCTCTCCACTTACTACATGCACTTTTTAAAGTGTCACATTGAATACAGTAAAACGTCAACTATTTAAGCACAATTTTGTATTCCTTTCAAGAAACATGTGTGTGATGCGATCAAGCAAAATGAGACTGAAGTCAAAATATAACATTTTTACTTTTACTTGATTGTGTTGACCAATTGCAATACAACACTTTGCAGAAAACCCCATTAAGAATTAATTCCAAAGTTATGAACAAAACAATAGAAAACAAAAGAAATTCTATCCGACGTTTGGTCACATCTCAAAATCAATATGTGCGACTTCCGACTAATTTTGCTTGATTACGCCACATCACATTTGTGCATGCTTATTTTGCGCTATCGTTAATAGTGTGAAAATCCCAAACAATATTGTGGTGTGAACAATTCTACTTTTGCAGAACATTTTGTCATGTACTGCATGTAACGCCAGCTTCACACCTAAAAATGACCCAATTGGATACTGCCACCTTCTTCTTGGGATTTGATTGGTCATTTACATGACTTAATCATACAAATAACCAATCAAAATTGAGTTTCTTGGGACTATTATTGGAATACCTTTCAGTCCTATGTAAGAAGAGCTCTAATTGGCTCTAACATATCATGGTGTCATTTTTAACCAATCCAAATAGGTATTGAGGCCATCGGTCAGCTACACAGACTTGGAGATATCTGGGCCAATGCCCGGTGACACAAATCGGACAAATATACAGGTACATTTGATGCAGGTAATTGAAGAATACCTGTTGCTCACGGGGCATCATTCTAAAATAGGAATTTGATACAGAATAAAGCATAGCTTCAATGTACAATGCAAATCATATATATAATAATTGCTGCCTTGCGTTGAATTCCATTTGGAAGACCACCTATTTGAGGCAGTATTACCCAAAGAAAATATCCTAGATGTAGAATGTAAATTTTAATGAATGGCAAATTCATAATTTGAATTCAATTTTTCCTAACTCCCCCCAAAGTGTTTTTGCGAATTGTGAACTATCAGGAGAGAAAAACGGAGTCAATTGAGGGGGGAAAAATCAGTCTCCGCTTGCGCCCGGGATCGAATCCGAGCTGTGTGCGTGAAAGTCAGAGACTCTACAGACTGATCTACGTATAGATGAGGTGACCGTTGTTTACATCAATAGTGTTTACAAATTGATTAGCGCCTGGTCTAAAGACATGCTAGAGGTACTAGTCCATGACTACTGCATACATACTATTCGAAAGCAAAACACACATCACTGAGCACCAATTTTAAAAGCACATGCCCTTATGGTGCGCACGCAAACCGCCGGGCAACCAGATTTAGTACCTGGTCTCTCATTGTGCTTAGGGATGCATACCATGACTACTGCACTATTACACCGTAAGCATGGTAAGTAATGATCAATCAAGTGTGAATTAAAGCACATTCCCTGTAGGTGCGCACGCAAACCGCAGGGCACTACGTCACCGGTCACACCATCTATACAAGTCAGCTTCAAAAAAACTTTTCGCAAGTTCATCAATCGGCGGAGCGTGGCATGATATAGACTGGCCGATCGTATGGTACAAGATTGTAGCAGCGTCAGTTTTGTAGTGTGTAGGATGGTTAGAGATGAAAAAAGGTGTTCGTTCCTTAACCCGACCTCCCCGGGTGTGTTTTTTAAATTAAACTATCAGGGGAGGAAAACGAGTCAAATTTGAGGGGGGAAATCAGTCTCCGCCCACATGCGCCGGGTATCGAATCCTAGCCGCATGAGTGCAAGTCAGAGACTCTACCGACTGAGCTATTATATGGGGTCAGCTTCAAAAAGTTTTTTCGCAAGTTGATAGCCCAGCAGAGCGTAGCATAAGATAGACCCGCCAATCATGCAGTATCTCACGCGGTAGCAGCATCAGGTTTTGTAGTGTGTAGGAGGGTTGAAACTCTTCAAATATCAAAACATTTCAAAACAGAATTTGTCAAATGACTTCTTTCTGCTGTGTGACTGGTGCACTGAATCAAGAGGAATATCTAACACATACTTTTTACCCCTTTGATAAATCTATTTCTCTACTTGGACCGTAAACCAAATAGTGCTCTTATAACTAAAACACAATTGTATAATGTGGCGTGTTGATATACAAACTATAAATAAAACACAGCAGAGTACAGATAAAATTGATAAAATTGAAGAATTCATTTTGTGTAGATGATGTTGATGAGATTATAGAGAATAAGAACATACAGATTATTGTGGAAGGCCTCCTCAATTAGGAACATGCTATAAATTATTACTATGGTTTTAATTGAATGACATGATACAGAGAAAAAAAATATGAATAAAGTGTGTGACTCTCCCTCTCTGACAGTGTGCAGTGAAAAGAAGAAGAAAAAAAGGTGTGTCAATTTCCGTTCACCAGAACGCAGGAATTTTATAGAAAATAGAAGAAAAGGCTGAAAATTACACTTTAATACCTAAATTTTGACTACAAATACTGATAGTAAACTTTCAGATTCAAATCTGCAACTTTTCATGTCTGCAATAGTCACGGTATAGGTTTGTTTCCTGGGGTCAAACTCAATTCAGATTTTGTTTTATTATTTTTTCAATACAAAAAAAAGGGAAAGGGATGTATTTTTATATTTATTTATTTATTATTATTTCTTCCCTTTTCACTTCCTTTTCTTATTACTCTTGTGTTTTTTTTCTTCTTCAAAATATGGACAGTTATCATTACAAAAGCTACACAAAATAGTAATTTTAAAAGCTTCCCGTGGCAAACTCTTTTTGATCTAATATTTTTCCAACTCCCCCAGTTCTTGTTATATTAAACCAAGTCATAGCATTCGTCCATGAAACATCTATTCATCGGTCCACTGCATTAAACAATGAGCTACAAAACTGACCGCATTTACAATTTTTGCGGCTCGTAATGAAGGACATAGTGTTTATCCTTCCGAGTGGAAAAAAATAGCTCCCATGGTTTTGACGATGTTTGTGAGCACGCAGAGCACACAAGCATGTTTCCAATTACCGATCCGTGGCCTTTCATCAATATGGGCTACAATGCTGTCACGTTACTGCATCAATAAGGTCTGGGATAAAAGAAGCTTTTTACCATAATAACACGAGGACAGATATCTAAGCGGGCCACGGGAGAAACCTTGAAATTATCTTGATAAGAAAAAGTGTGATTGAGAGAGGGAGAGTAAGATATGTATAAAGGAGTTAGGCATGGAATAATTCTGTCAAATATGTCCTTCAGATTTTGGCTGTTCCAGTTGAAATCCATACACCCCACGGAAGAAATAACCTTAATCTTTCACAGAGAGAGAGAGAGAGAATTTCAAATGGGGTTAGCTGAATGGGTGACTCCATTTGAAATGTACTCGCCCTGTGTGAGATATTAACCCTAACCCCCGAGGCACCTTTTCCAAAGATTTTTTTTCGCGGCCAAATAGGGAGGGGGAAAAGTGCCCCACGCCGCCGGGGATCGAACCCCGGACCTCTGGGTTCAGAGGCAGACGATCTACCGCTAGGCCACGGGGGGAAACAGTACATGGCGGCTACCCTGGGGCCGTTATTTCATCGAAAAACTGCCGAGCCAGGTGACACAAGCACACCGCATCATAGTAATTCGTAGTACTCAAGAGTGTTAGGGTTAATGAGACTAAAATTAGAAGAAAAAAATGAAAAAAGAAAAATAGTGAAAAAAATCACCACACGACAACTGGGCAGAAAAAATGTTTTTATAACCAGGCGTGCAGGTTTTTGGGCTACAAAACAGACCCAGGCTATATAACAAGGCGAATATACTCGCCGAGTGTCGACTGGCAGCAATGGTGTAGTGGCTAGGATCTGGGCCCGGGTGCTGGAGGTCCGTGGTTCAAATCCGGGGGGGGGGTCGGGTGACCTTTCTAGTGAATTTTGGGGGTCGGAATTGAAATCTTTTGCCGTGTGGTGTACTAGAGTTAGGGTTATGGTATGCTTACCATACTACGGTGTGTGTGGATTTCAACTGGAATAGCCCATTGCGAATCAATGCAGTTCTTTTGCTGTGAATCACACTTACTAGTGTACAAGACCACTTGTTCTAGTGTAGAGAATAATAATTTGATAAATATGCAATCTTAACTTGGATTGAAGTTGCAACAAATTATGAATATAAAAAGTTGAGACTTAATACAGAATTAACAAAAGGTGGAACTTACAATGGTAAAATTGTATGAAATTTAGCATGATTTGATATAAACATGTCCATCTACTGTAGTATTGTATGAAGTGACTTGCTACGGAGGTTTCATATTATGATACTCCCATATAGCTGACTGCATTGTCCATCATCAATTACTGATATTACATACAAATAGGCATATTGACAACCTCATCTAACAAATCAATCGTTAATAACATTGGGTCAGACCAATCAAAGCGAAAACAATAAATGATTATGATGATTATCGAGCTTTGACTCCGGAAGAATAGAAAATCCATATACAAATACCGAGATCTGATCTTTTCTTTTATATATTTATTGACCCTTCAAAAATCGCTGATGATTGACATTTTAATAATACAATGGTCAATTCGTCATGAATCTTAACACTTTCCATGCGGCTATTGTTAGTTTTATCATATGCAAAACTGATAGTTTCAGAAACCTTTCCCAATTTTCAAAGTCTATCGCAAGGATTACTGAACCAATACTAGGCATTTTTGTACTTATTTCAATGCATTTCTTATGGTGATTCCAAATATGGTAGTGAAATTTAATAATTTTGATATTTTTGAAATATTTTGTGACATTTTGTAATGTCGTCTGCAGCTGCCTGCCGCGTGGAAAAGCTTAACTACTAAATCAATCAGTAACGATGTATAATTGCACAGCTCACAACAAAACCAATCTAAGTTTACTAATGCAAAGCAATTGTAAGGGGTCAGATTTTAAAAATTGTATATGGAAATAATAAAATCAGTATATATTATTCATCTCACGCATGTAGAAGCACCAATTCATTTATTTTTAAATCCCCAAAAGAGATAGTCATTCCTCACTTTTAGAGGTAGATGGCATATTAGCATACAGTGCCATCAGTGGCAGAACATACAGTCAACACAATAAGCAACTGACCAGGTAATCAATGTGCTGATAGCTCTAAAAGTATAACTCCTACATAAGCATATTAAATTATAAAGTTGTTGAGAAATGTCTCCTCTTTTTATTTGAGATATTACAGGCTAGGAAAGGTTGATTATTGAGCAAGTGACAATTCCAAATGTAAGATCAAGTTTGCTTTTCGTTTTCACATTTTTCAACACGGGGAGAGTATGACAGGTATTGATCAACCGTAACAATGCGACTGGCCGACTATCCTACACCTGGGCATCAACCGGTAAATTAGCAATTGACAAAATTAGCAAAATGTGAAAAATGAAAATCGTACTTGACATTTACATTTGTGATTGTAAATTCCTCAATAATCAACCATTCTTAGCGTGTAATATCTCAAATGATAAGGTTCCTATCAGTAGTAGATAGCAAAAGTTACTTGCTATCATCGGTAGATAGACTTTGTGTCAGCTAACGTTGGGAGGTGACATCAGCTTATTCTACAGCCCACATTCCTCTACGTCAGTCCAGTGGTTCCCAACCTATGGGGCGCGACCCCAGTTGGGGTCGCGACGCACTTTTTGTGGGGTCGCGGACTAGCCTAATTTAACAAAAAATAAGATGTTATGTTTTTGTACTGTACTGTATAGTTATAGCAAATGTCATGGTAGCACATTTCAAAAAGGTTAAAATTTGATCAAATTTGACCATTTTAGCATACAATTTTGGCACGCTGCGTGCACATTAATCACCATATTAGGTATAATAAGACCAAATAATGCAATTTGCTTACCAAATTAGTTAAAATTAGACCAAATTTGACAGTTTTAGCGTAAAATGGCAAAACAAATTGCGCGCATTTTTCAATTCTTGCCCCTCCCCCACCCAATTTATTATGCTGGTGCCGCCACTGGTGACTTTGTTCTGTGAGGGGTCGCGTTCTGATGCTGGTTTCTGAAATGGGGTCACCACCAGAAAAAGGTTGGGAACCACTGTCTAAAACCGAAATTCTGTGTTCTAAAATGCCTTTTTCCGTGTTTTTCTGTTTTCTCACATGGCAGGCATAAAAACATACACAACATGTACCCTTACCACGCATTGAGTGTCGCGAGTTAAAATAGTTTCTCGGGATGTTTATTTTTAAAATATTTTATTATAATTACCACAGATTCCACAGATTTTAAGGTTATTTTTTTAATATTTCATGATTTCTCACTTTCCGTTTTCTAACCCCAATTTCCGGAATTTTGTCCATTTTCCGTATCGCCGAGGAGCTTATTCTAGTGAATGTATCATAATATGGCGCACATAATTCCAATAACAGCATACGCATCCTAGAGGACAAAGCAGATTGTCAGCCATGATGCAGAGAGTGCTGCGCCTATTACCCTTAAAATCAGATCCTCATGGTATGGTAACCGAAAAGCGAATGAGGAACATTGGTACCAAATGAACAGAGCAAAACAAACAAACAAAGGGCAAGCTCGCGGGCACCCGGAAATGAAACGTGAATGGTCAACCGGTAACCAAGGACGCCCACAACTAAATGACAATGACAATTGACAATTACCGCTCCATAGTTTAAAAGAGTTGGAGCTTTATTGAGCACAAACTTTATTACTAGATCTCACACTAATGTCACCTCTCAACTTGCACCGACACAAGAGTGTATCAGAAATATATAGCACACAATGCTATCAGTAGTAGATAGCAAAAGTTTCTAAGTAGTAGAGTGCATATGCTGCTATACAGGGTGAGTCAAAAAAAAGTTTACCCTAATTGAAAAAATCTAAAAAAATATTTTTGACCACAAAATCAAAGCAAACAAAACTTTAAATGATTGCGCTATTTCTTTGCTATCATCTGGAAAAAAAATCACGCTATTTGATGATACCGTTAAGTAAATATGACTATTTCTGTACAGGAGCTGTTTTTTCACCAAAAACACGGTTTTAAATTTCAAGCTTAACGAGCTTAATAATGTTTACTAGGATTATGATGTAAAGCATTACACATCTTGTTTATTAAAAGAATTAAGTAGACAATAGACTTGTTCAAAATTGTCTCCTAATAGATTAAAACATGAAATATGGATAATTGCAAGGATTAAATAGTCCGCAAGGGATATTCATAAACATGATAAAACTAGATGAGGATATTGAATAAAAATTGTCACCAGTGACTATCTGATAATGTGAATAATAAACGATATAGTATTTTGATAAAATCAATAAACATAATATTGCACTTATTTTTCGTAAATATGTCCAATTAAGTAACCATTATCCTTGAACCAATCAAAAATTGTCAATGTCCACAGTAATACTAGTAAGTAATAGTCTATCCCTCTCTTTCTCTCTCTACATGTAAACTTTATTCCTGTTAATGAATAGAAACCCACTTGATAATCCAGCATCTTGTTTGGTCTTTCTCCTGATCTTTGAGAATGTGCTTAGGATGGTTGCACTGAGGGACAATAGACAGCTTTAAGGCCTATTTATGACACAATTACCACACTTTAATCATTTCATAACAAAGGAATTGATCCTTTCGCTGTCGGTATTGTAATTTTGTATTGGTCGTATCTTATGAAATATAATGGTCAAGATCTGGAAGCGTGTTCGGACGTTAAATTGGTCACTTTCATTCAAAACAGCGTAAAATAAGTTTCCCTCAACCAATCTAAACCAGATAAAATTCATATCAAAGCTAATTAATTTGTCTTTATACCGTAGTAAATTGTTCTGAAAACAAACGAATTCTTTTTTCTAAAAAAAATCGCTGAAGTTGAGTAAACTTTTTTTTGACTCACCCTGTAGATAGCAAAAGTGGATATAAGTAGTATAGAGCATATGATGCTATCAGTTGTAGATAGCAACGGTTGCTATATGTTAGTAGAGTGCATATGCTGCTATCAGTATTAGATAGTAAAGGTTGCTATAAGTAGTACAGGGTGAGTCAAAAAAAAGTGTACTCAACTTCAGCGATTTTTTTAGAAAAAGTATTCGTTTGTTTTCAAAACAATAAACTACGGTATAAAGACAAATCAATTAGCTTTAATATGAATTTTATCTGGTTTAGATTGGTTGAGGGAAACTTATTTTACGCTGTTTTAAATAAAAGTGACCAATTTAACGTCCGAACACGCTTTCCAGATCTTGACCATTATATTTCATAAGATACGACCAATAAAAAATTACAATACCGACAGCGAAAGGATCAATTCCTTTGTTATGAAATGATTAAAGTGTGGTAATTGTGTCATAAATAGGCCTTAAAGCTGTCTATTGTTTTAATCTATTAGGAGACAAGTGTATTGTCTACTTAATTCTTTTAATAAACAAGATGTGTAATGCTTTTACATCATAATCCTAGTAAACATTATTAAGCTCGTTAAGCTTGAAATTAAAAACCGTGTTTTAGGTGAAAAAACAGCTCCTGTACAGAAATAGTCATATTTACTTAACGGTATCATCAAATAGCGTGATTTTTTTTCCAGATGGTAGCAAAGAAATGGCGCAATCATTTAAAGTTTTGTTTGCCTTGATTTTGTGGTCAAACATTTTTTGTTGTTGATTTTTTCAATTAGGGTACACTTTTTTTTGACTCGCCCTGTAGAGAGCATATGCTGCTATCAGTAGTAGATGGCACAGGTTGCTATAAGTAGTAGAGAGCGTATGATGCTATCAGTGGTAGATAGCAAAGGTTGCTATATAAGTTAGTAGAGTGCATATGCTGCTATCAGTAGTAGATAGCAAAAGTTGCTATAAGTAGTAGAGAGCATATGCTGCTATCAGTGGTAGATAGCAAAAGTTGCTGTAAGTAGTCACTGGCAAAAGTGCTGTAGAGAGCGTATGATGCTATCAGTGGTAGATAGCAAAGGTTGCTATATAAGTTAGTAGAGTGCATATGCTGCTATCAGTAGTAGATAGCAAAAGTTGCTATAAGTAGTAGAGAGCATATGCTGCTATCAGTAGTAGATAGCAAAAGTTGCTATAAGTAGTAGAGAGCATATTCTGCTATCAGTGGTAGATAGCAACGGTTACTATAAGTAGTACAGAGCATAAGCTACTATCAGTGGTAGCCAGCAAAAATTGCTAGCAACAGTAGATAGCACACATATCAGTTGTTAATACTATATATTGCTATCAGCAGTAGATAACACATGTATAAACAGTATAAACCAAGTTGCTATCAGTAGTAGATTACACATGTTGCTATTACCAGTAGATTACACATGTTGCTATTACCAGTAGCTGCAGTAGTTGTCATATGATATACATAGCTATCATAGTGTTAAACATTTCCAAAAGGACAGAAATATGGTTTATTTATCAAATAGATTTTCCGCTGAACTTAAAATGATCCTATCTTCATTCCATTTATACCTGTATATGTATATTAGATATTTATATCTGTAATCTAGCATGTATAACCATCAAGGTGAACTACTTATATACCGGCTTGGAAATTCATCTTCAAATTTTCTCTTGACAACTTCATCCAAACCACTTACGACCAATAACCAATCTCACCCTATATATCGATAGCGTGAAACCGTACCTCAGTTGATGGCCTAAAAGCCCCGACCCAAACTCTTGATTGCTCTAACGCATATGGTAAGTAATGGGCATTTGAAGTGACGTGAGCTCTCACTGTGGCCTGGATTACCTACTCTTGATCCAGTTGATTTGCACCGATGTTATGAAACTGGACTAGATTTTATCTGTTCATTGACCTCTCTGATGTAATTAAGGCCAAATTATTTGTTTAAAAAAAAGGTTTTGTCTTAGCATTTCAAAATTTCCCTTTTTTTGGTTTCCTAATTTAAAAAATATAAATTCTAATACATAAATTAATGAAACTAAAATATTTTGGTGAAAATATAATTTTATTTTGAAGAAAGACAATTAAATAAAGGTGTGATTTTGAAGGTATGCGCACAGGAAGACATGGTTTTTGAAATGGTTTCTATGGTTTTTTTGTTTCTTTTTTAGGTGTTTCTTTTTTAGGTTTTTGGTGGGGTTAGAAAGATCTTGAGAGAAACAAATTCTTATAGAATAGAAAACCAGTCACAGTAAAAGTACCAACTACAAGATTTTCATGTCTCCATTAAAACATGTTTTACAACCACATGCACAAGCATGGTAGTTACAACTTATAATCGGTGATAGGTCTATAGGTCTAAAGGGAAACAAACGATTCTTTTAATACCTATTTATGAATATAGTAAAGAGTCATAGTATAAATTACCATCTTTGAGAGACTCCTGTCCTCATTAAAACATGTATGTAGTTCCAATTTATAATTGACACATTTGTGAGCTGTCACTTTGAGTGAGGTACAAGTAGGGGAGCATGTAGACTGCTTACAAACTCTTTGGGGCAAGATTCAGGGTCAGTTAAAGGCATATTATGTGATCTTTTCCAGATAGCGCCCTCTATTCATTATTTTTTTTAGAAAGTAGATTTTCTTGCAGATTTATATTTCTGATCATAAATCATACATACATTCCAAGTTACAGAGCGATACGATTCCTAATTACCTCAAAATCATGGTTTTAGAGTGAATTTAGAGTAAAAATATAAACTGTCGGAGTTATCCGACAGTTTATTTTCACTCTAAAATCATGATTTTGAAGTAATTAAGAATCGTATCGCCCTGTAACTTGGAATATATGTACGATTTATGATCAGAAATGTAAATCTGCAAGAAAATCCTCTTTCAATTTTTTTTTCGATGTTGAGGGCGTTCCCTGGAAAGATCACATAATATACCTTTAAGGTTTTTACCAATATTTTCCATGTTCAACAAAATATATGGTGTATATGACATAGATTTAAGCAACCGTATTATAATCAATCAGATTTTACTCATAGCTAGACAACATATATACAGTTAAGCCCACAATTATTCATACCCTTTGAAAAAAATGAGTTTTTTGCATTTTTCTAATATCTATACCAGCTGGAGTGGTGGAACTTTTGCTTTACACAAAAGACTGTTAGTTTGCAAGTACAAATCAATATATTTGGGCTCAACAATTTTTGCATAAAAATAGAATTAACAAGAATTGTGTTTTTATGCCTGTCCAAAATTATTCATACCCAATACCAAATCTGAGGATTGAGGCCATTTTTTGTCATAATAAACATGTTGTTGACATTCTAAACGTTCTTTATATTGTGTGATAGACTTTTATATTGTCATGCAATTATTCTATGATGTGTGCATACAATGTGGATGCATTAAAATGTGTCCTATTAAATGTACATGGGGTAGAAGATCAAACAACTCAGTGAGGACCTTTTTTGTGCATATTGTAAATCAGGCATTCTCAAATGGTGGCGCACGCGCCACTTGTGGCGCATCAAGGCATCGTAAGTGGCGCGAGAGTGGTTAAAATTTGTTTTAAAAATAAATCATATCATGATTTAGCCAGATTTCATAGGCCTATGACGGTCAGATGTATAAATACAGCAATTTTTCGCGCGCTATGCGCGCATGTGCCCTCAAAAGAGTAATATTAGTTTTCATGTTGCCTTAATATATATGTTAAAATATTTAGGGAATTTTGCCATTGTAAATTCTAAGAATATGACCAAGTGGAGCTTCAACAAGTTGGTTACTAAAAAGCGGTGCATCAGTAAATCTAGTTGAGAAAGCCTGTTGTAAATGCTCACAAAGAGGAGAAAGGCTACAGAGCTATTTCGAAACAAATCCAAGTGCCAGAATCCACCATACAAAGCATAATTAGAAAGAAAAATCATCCAGCACCCGCCGAGATGATCGCGGGACCATCCGCAACCAAGACTGTCCTTCTACCAACTGAGCTAAACTCCCAGCGCATATGCGGGCTAAAACTTCCTGCCCACATATGCCTGTGGTAGGTGACGTCATCGAAGCAATGCAGCAGCACGTGCATGGAGATAGTTTCTGGCAGTAAGATTTAGTGAGATTCAGTGCGGTTAGGGTTAAGCTGAACAATCTTGTTCACTGGTTCATGTTCCTAATATCTGAAACAGAGTTGACTAATACCCACAAGATGTCGGTTATGACCAAATGCTAACATCTCCAATTATCTGACCATTTGTCAGATTTTCCAGTCAAAGAAGAATGGCATTTGATAAACTGTAAAATTAATAGAAAAGTTAAGATGTACCGGACACCTTTTAAAATATTTTGGATGGTCCACACAGACAAATTTGGCCGAAATCAATTTTGAAATAACACTTATGATAGATTCCTACGCCCTATTCCTCATCGGAGACTCGTTTTAGGATATAGCCCGGTTTGCTTATCTCATCTTCCATGCTCGCTAAGTTGATAAGGTTTCTATTTCCAAACTGTTTGCCAACAGCTAGATGATCCCCTTTTGATCCGATGGGTCGCATCTGTTCAACAAGTCGCTATACACTATAACCATGGGTCCGCGGGTCATGAGCTACACAAACAAACATTAATATGAATACCAAGATTTGAAATAAATTACACCCACTAGCTATTGCTCTATAAAAGTGTGATGATTTACATTGCATATTCCTTACTATTTCTGTACCTAATTCCCTCGCAACATTCTTCTGATCATAAACACATATAACCTGAGCCCGTTTGTACACATACGGTACAAGCTTTGGGCGAACAAAAACCTCTGGGATTCGTTCAAATTGCTCAAGATTCATCAATTCTTAAATGTCATGTGTCGTGCGAGAACAAAAAAACAAAGCGTTACAAAATAACCGGAAAATTGCATGTGTTGCGACATAAAGTAGCAATTTTGTCAGTGTTATAAATTGTCTGATTGTAAATAGTCATACAAAATGACTTTTTAACAAAATGACTGTTTAATTGGTAACTAGTAATATTAGATCAAGATAAAAATGCCCTTTAAAAGGGAAAACCCAGTATCAAGTAAAATTCCTTGCAATAAAGTGAAGACCATTTTGGTGACATGTTCGGAGTCACAGTTGTATAGTCCGAAGAGTTCTATATAACGAAAAAAATAAGGTTCTATAGTACTAAGGTTTTATAGTATTAAAAGAAACCTTTGTACATGATCAACCAATGTTTCAATCCACCTAATGATGTAAATGAAAAAAGTCAATAGTTTTTGCGGAAGCAATAGAAATTCACATATTCTAAATAGTCTAAATACTCTATTTTATATGTTGATCAAGGATAGCACTGGATATAAAATGTGAGAGGTCCTATGAAATTTTTCAGGACCCCGTAGGACTTCAAAAAACAAATTTAAGGGGTCCCCCAAGAAATTGAGGGGTCCTGAAGTTTGGGTATTTGAAAATGTTACTGTTTTATAAATGAATTTATATTGTGAGCAAAGGATGGATATGTAATTTATAGAATTTCTTAAGGTTTCCATTTCCATACATCGTCAAATTTAAGGGGTCCCTTCAATTTTGATCGGGATCCGCAAGTCTTTCCAATTTGAAACCTGACGCGTCACTACAAGAAAGTGAGAGGTCCAGGATGCGCAGACGCGTCAGAATGCAACCCTGATGTTGATATCAATTCATGATTACGAAAAACAAATCTATTTATTTGATCAAATTTTATTCAATCTACTTAATATGTATTGTAAATAAAGTCACCATGTTTGTGGCCATGTAACAATGCTTCCATTTTAAACAGTCTGTGCAGTATCATATTGCCAAATGAATTAGATTTACATGAATAAAGACAATTCAATTTTTATAATTGTGCTGCTAAAATGAAGTCACCATTTTTATCAAAGCATAAGAAATTCTCAGATTTTGAAAGGTCCCATACAATGATGGCTTCATCTTAACAATACAGTTGTAACAAAATAAAAACCTTTTTATGTGATTGAAGGCGATTCATATTGTATGCACTTAGCGAAAAACTTGTGAAAATGAACTTTGCAAAAAATATTGATCCATTATCTGTGCAGGATGACCTAATTATGGTAGCCAATATGAAGTGGCTAGCTGGCGCTGGATAGTAACAGCCTGCCTGCTTTCCTCATGGGTTCAATTGTAACAGGAACATCTCATTCGGATTTCACACTATTACCCCAGCAGCGTTGCCAAACTTAAGTGGCACAAATGGGTTGATTAAGTAGCACAATTGGGCTTCTAAAACTGCTCTTGACCAGCCATTTTTTACAAATTGGGCTAATTTTTTCACTTTTTCTAGTTTCATTAAATTCAAAGGCCAAGAAATAAATTGGGATAATTTTGATATAGAGCTATGTGCAAAAACCCAAAAATGATCTAGAAATGCAATTTTTCTTGCGATTTTTGTCACTTCACTCCCAATCAAACTAATGTTTCAGATATAAATTGGGCTACTATTAACCATGAATTGGGCTGCATGGGCCGTTAATATCTAGCAACACTGTATTACCCCTATGTCCTGCTAATGTTTGCTCTGCTTGGATGCTGCCATGCAGTAAGCAATTTTATTAAAATCTTGTCATTGATTTTGCTCGAGAGAAGGAAGTGTTTTTTTAAATGCAGCCCGGAGGAGACACACACACACTAATATACACACAGAGCTCTCGTTGTGCAATTGGATAATTTGATGTTGCGGAAAAACAGCAAATTTGGCTGGTATTGTAAAACAACTGCTAGGAGTCACATGACTTGTGTGTTTATCAAGGTGTGGCATTTGATCTGATAAAATAGCGATCTCTAGATCTATATATGCTGTTATTGGTTGAGATGCTTATTGTAGCTTTAAATTGTATAAGTTTTGAAATGTATTCCTGGAATTTTGGATAAGGAAATGAATCTCTAAGTCTAAGACCCCAATTGATTCTGTATCACTTTGAAGATGGCATAATTTGAGAAAATCAGATTTGCCTAAGATTAAGAATGTATCACTAATGTGAGAGATCTAGAAGCTATTATCATGATTGGTTATTCATAAGACTAAATCGTGAAACAACCCAATCAAAACCATTTGCGGCGGAATCATCAACATTTAGGGGGATGGGGACGATTTGGGGGTCGCAGACATATTTAATACATGTGTTCTATGGGAGACTTGGCAAATTTTAGGGGGTTGTGAAATTTAGGGTGGAGTCATGGTGGTCCCGACCCCTACGTCCCCCCCCCCCCCCCATATGATCAAAACACTATGCGATAACATGAGTATGACTAAACTGTCAGTCAGATATATGACATGATTTTATACAACATGGTATTGGACGCTTCCAAATTTACATCAACTTTGACCATTTCAGAGGGAGAACATTAAAGATAAAAATGCCAATAATTAGAATAGGGGCGGTCTAAAAGAAAGAGGCATGTTTTGTAAACATTTTTCTGGAATGGGAAGTAAGTTAAATCATGTGTTTGATAGTACCAATATACCATATAGATAACTATCCCTCTAACTTTAAACGGCATAGCGCATGCCCAAGATAATTCCATTTACAATTTTTTTAGAAATAAGTTGAAGGAGCATTTGTCTTACTGAATTTAATCAGTTTTTGAAACTAAAATCACTGTGTCCTATTTTTCTGTATTTTCAAGATGCCACAACTCTGTGTAAAAAATAGGTTATATGATGTGATGGCTAGGCCTACATTAAATTTGGCTTGATTTAAACATCAATACTTTGTATTGCCAGAGCTATTAGTTCCCAAATAAACATGGAATTTAATGAAAACCTTTCTTTAATATATCAAGCCGCACACAAAATTGTCATTCCTGATAAAATCTTTTATCTTTATTTCAATTTCAATATTTCATTTTGTGTAAAATAGTTCTTGTATTGAAATTGTTGAAAAACAAAATTACAATTCATGCTTGTGTCTGTGTACTTTCTATATGGCTTTTATATACACCTAGCACATAAAGTCCCTGACCAGGTGCTTTGAGGTTGGCTAATTCAAAATATATAATCGGTACCAAAAATCTGAGATATACATTAAATGAGCAAATTTCTTCTCCGCAGTTTGATACCTCACTCAACAAAATCGAATGGATACGTTTAAAGTTATGGCGATTTCAATGACCGCGCATAACAACAGCAAAGTTGCACTAGGTATTCATTGAATTGTGTGTGATTACTGTCATAACTGTCACACAAATCAATGATTTCCTATACCTAGTGCAACTTTGCTGAAATTAAATTTCACATTTAGCTAGCTGGTTTGCTAGCATTTGTGGGTTGATGGTTTGCTAGTATTTGTGGGTCGCCAAACCAACTGTAACTGACTAAACTATAGTAGCAATCTAGGGAATATACAGACATGCTTGGTAGTGTGTCGTGTGATACCCGGGGTATGATACAACTTGTTGCACTCCTTGTCTGCAAGATTTTTGTATCAACCCATCTTGGCTGTTGTCGTACTGTTGTGTTTTAGGGGTAGCAATTTCCTGTAAGAGCATAAAGTAAATCCATTGAAGTCGTTGGAGAATACCAAGGTGTACCGGGTGGTTCAAAAAAAAGTTGACCCAAGTTCAAAATAATTTTTCAACCACATTTAAAGTTTCACATAATTTCTGTTTGCTTAGTCTTAATCTTAAAGGCGGACGCACCCCCCTTGAAAATCTCTTCTTTTTTTTCTTCTTTTTTTTCTTTTTTTTTTTAGGGTAACATGTTGTTTTATGAATGGAAAATGGGGTCAACGATGGCAAGATACATGAAAATTGTGTCCTAAATTCGCTGTAATGCTCAGAGCTTCCGGGGGCTTTGCCCCCTAGACCCCCACCAGGGCCCTAAGGCGGCCCCTGGACCCCATCCGTTATTGGCTTCGCGCCAGAGGCGCTCGCATCGTCAGCGTGCTGCAGCACTAACACTCTGACGTCATACTACTACTTCCGGTAAAAAATCGTGAAAACGCACCCCCCTTTCCGGTAAAAAATCGTGAAAACGCACCCCCCTTTCCGGTAAAAAATCGTGAAAACGCACCCCCCTTGGGCAAAAGTTGCTGACGGCCCTGCCAGCTGTATTCATTTTGTTTCTGATATACATTTGTAGAATATGACGATAAAGGTTATAAATTATTAAATGTTTTGTTTCATTTTGATAAAATCCTAAAATTCTATGGTAATTGGTAAAAGCATTAAAGCGAAGTAAACCTCTTTTTTTTCTCTATTCGTAAATGTTGTCCAGTTTCAGTTTCAATTCTCCAGGGTGTGCTGGTTGGGGCACTGATATTTCATGTTCATGGGTGAATATCATTAAGACAGATAGTGTTGCATAAGTAGTACTACGCACTATGTATACACATACATTGCTTATGGTGTCAAAAACAGTATATTTTTTGGAAAAGGATATGCAAAAGGAGCTAAACACTTGAGATAGACTTGTTAAGAGTACATGAAGAAAATGTGAAGACGATTTTGTTGTCAACATTTGTAAAGGGTGTCTGTGGGTCACGGGAAATATCCTTTTACAGGGACGCCTCTGAATTCTACACCTGAGCGTGATATCCACCTTTGTACATAAATAACCCTCCCCTTCCCTCACTCCTTCTCCTCCCCCTCCCTATCCTCTAGTGGCGTAGCTAGGTTTTTCATATGGGGGTGGGGGAATAAAAGTGAACTGAAAAGGACTTCCAGGCTATCAACTTTTGATTGAGAATTGCTGCCGAGTCAGAAATTTGGGGTGTGGTGTGACGGGTGGGGGTGGTGGCAGGGGATGATAACCGGCTGTGCCAATCTCAACCGACACGACACTGCTCTTCTCCCTCCCCTTCTCTCCGCTCCCCTCCCCTCCCTCCATCTTCCCCCTTCTCTTCCCTCCCCATTATTGTATTGTAGCAATAGTAATCAGAAGGTGAGGCTTGCCCCTGACCCCCTCCCTTGTATGAACCTCTATCCAATCATAAAAAGGATTTAAATCGTGTTGATATTATCAGGTAGGGAGGGCTTTTAACAATTTATAAGAAAGCCTCTGTTGATTGCCTGCCTGCCTGTCTACCTACCTGCCTGCCTAACTATATATACACTGTGTGACGATGATGATGCAGAAAGAATGAACGAGGGCTGTTATTAGCCTATCCATAATGGCTGACTGCCCGGAAAATGAGAAAAGCACAAGTTAAGTTTGAAGTATTGATTCCTGAGACGGCACTGTGCTAAATTGACTTATTGGAAAGGTTGCATCTGATGGTGATGATAGTAGGAGTTGCTTCTTGTCATGTTGGCAAGACAAGATGGATGGGTGCCATGTGGACTTTCAGTGCATGCCATAATGTTCTATCTGTACCTGGCTGCCATTTGTTAACACTTTCCACACGGCAGGCGTCTGCAGACGACAGTTCCAAAATGTTACGAAATGTTTCAAAAATGTCAAGATGATTTCATCACCAAATTTGGAATCATCATGAGAAATGCATCAAAATAAGTACAAACATGCCTATTGGTTCAGTAATTCTTGAGATAGAATTTGAAATTTGGGAAAGGTTTCTGAAAACTCTGTTTTGTATAAACTATAAAGTGTTAAGTTGCATCTTCACAAGGTAACACAACAAGACACCAGCACATGGCAGCTATTGTAGATATGCCCTTTTCACAATTAATTCAAACTGTATCTGCAAATAGCTGCTGCTTTGTAGTACTCTAATTTTAACATTGCGTCATCATAGACAGCTATGTATGGCACATAACACAGGGTAGCTATCATATTGGGCCATCTTCATTGAATGAGTATCACCTGTGTCTTCCTTGATCAATTATTGTATAATTTGTACCAGCTCAAGTTGAGAGGTGACGTCAGTGCGCATTCTTTGTGAACGCACGATGTCGTACATGTAACTACATGCGATGGCATTTGTATTCTCACGATCAAAGAAGAATGTTAGTTGCCGCAGAAAGTGCAGTGTCACTCAATTATGCCCTGACGACACCCTCCAACTTTCTGCAGACGACATTCCAAAATTTCACAAAATGTTTCAAAAAATGCCAAAATGTTAAATTTCATAACCATATTTGGAAATACCATGTGAAATGCATTGAAATAAGTACAAACATGACTAGTATTGAGTCAGTAATCCTTTGGATAGACCTTGAAAGTTGGAAAAGGTTTCTGAAAAATCTGTTTTGTATATATGGTAAACCTAATACTATAGCCGCATGGAAAGTGTTAAGCCAACAGGACTATAATAGCCCAAGTTTTTATAGTATGGGATTCATTCCTTCTTACCATGTTCTTACTATGCTTGACACTTTCACCTCATTGTTATATCCTCATGCTTTTACAGTAGCATCTGTATCAAAAATATGAATCAAATCAAACAAACCCCTCTTCAGGACCCCATCTGGGATGCGATAACAGCGGTAGTGCAGCACGAACAAGGCCTTGATACATTATAGCACCCTATCCGACACCCATCTCCAGCTTACAGTAACACAAAATGCAGCATGACTTTGTTTTTAAAGAACTCCCAATGTGCGTGACACAATTTCATTTTAGAAATAGGTTATTTTCACTGGATTAAAAATAAAAGCTGTGCATACTTATGGACCCGACCGACTCCTGAGCCGACTATACTATGTGTGTTGTAATTGTTTCACCCATTTTAAAGTGGTAAAAAATGTGTTTGACCTGATAATGAACACAAGAGTACAGAAATAATTCAATTAAGCAGAACGCTATAATTTGTCCCAGTTCGTTATTGTATATGCAAATTGGAATTTAAATGAAGCCCCAAAGAGTATTTTCTGTATCATCCCAATTTATGTACCACTTCCCAGGGTGCTTAGCAAAGCCTTGTTTTTGTATATAGATTCAATAACTTGCTGTATTAGCAGTGTAAGGTTAGTTGCAACATTTGACAAGATTTTTTAGAGGTGGATTGTGTAGCGAGCCGAACCCTATTAGCGTGGGATTGGCAAAATTATGAAATTTAGGTCTTTCTAGATATAGATGGAGGCAGCCATGTTTATGTTTGTAGTCTATGCCACATTCATAAAATATAATATGTACCATAATGCAGCATAGTTTATAAGTTCCTCGCAGCTTGTAATGGAGTCAAAGATATTTGTTTTTAGTCTGTTGATGTATTGGCAATACTTTCAACAGAGAGACATAAGACTTAGACTTGTATGTGTGTGCAAAAAGCTCACATGACGCAACATGGCGCACTATAAATCGTGTGTGTGATGCCTGCATATACAAAAATAGCGTGTGTACACTTGGATTACTTTCGCGCACAGTGAGACAAAAACCAGATATTTCTTGCCAGTTTGGAACTGAATAAACTATAGAGCAATAGCATCATCAATCAGTTCTGAACTTGGATGTTCCCCCATCAACATTGGGGGAAAGTTGGATATTTCAGGAGACACATTTGGCTTGGTACCCCATACTTGCACATATCCCATATTTGCACCAACTGCAGTTGATTGACTTTTTAAAAGTTGCATAGCAATTTGTTCTTAATTGTTCAGGGAACTCATTATTTAGCATTTGATTACATGTACAAACTTGCTATACAAGCTGAAATTTATGTAGCAGATTGTCCAAAACATGGAGCATTTTGCTGTGATAAACGAGGCAAACACTGAACTGACACTAGTGCAGGTTGGTATTCTCCTCGACTGAAAACGGATTTACTCTTTGCTCTTACAGGAAATTAAGGGAACGCGTGATCCAACAGATTCACCCTCGCTCCACAATTCAAAGGTGGTTGGTTCGAGCCCCGTTGGTGCCAGCGTGTTGTGTCCTTGGGCAAGGCACTTTACCGCACTTGCCACGCTTCACCTAGGTGTATAATTGGGTACCGGCATTAATTCATGTTGGTAAGTAAAACAGACTCACTGTGCGGGAGGAGTAGCGAACCCCCCACAGCCAAATATTACATGGGGGAGTCTGGCCGAAACGCTAATGAAAGAGAGATGGGCACTCCGCGTGCGAGCTTTGCTTTCAAGGTCTATCTCAAGGATTACTGAACCAACACTAGGCATGTTTGTACTTATTCCAATGCATTTCCCATGGTCATTTCAAATATGGTAATGAAATTCAATAATTTAGACATTTTGGAATGTCGTTTGCAGACGCCTGCAGCATGAAAAGGGTTAAGAGCGTCCAACTGGTAAACGCGAGGTTTGGCGTTCAATACCTAGTCATTTAAATAAATGTTCATTTCCCAACAACTTTATGATCCTTCTACCCTGCAAGATTAATCTTCATATTTTGCAACATTTCAGTTTAGTTGTTCTATTCAGATTATTCAGATACTTGTATTGTAAACTTCTGCTAAAAATATCTACAATCATTTTAATGATTTATGTCAAGCATGTGCAACCTCTTCTACCACCCGGGCCTCATAGTGATTTTGAGATCCATTCAAGGGCCGCAGTGATTGTCAAATATTCTAAAACACGTCGGGAGGAGGGGTAATTGTGGGAGGGGAAGCTTTTTTCCCTCTTTTAACTCGCTGTTACTGCTGCAAGCGCCATTTTAACCTTGGATTTTCACACACAATCACGCCTCGAGTTATATTTACTATATGCAACGTGTCACCCTACTAACTATAAGGGAGCACACCACTAAATTATTCCGCCAGTTGTGTAACCTAGGAGTTCTGGTTAAAACGGGTCACATAAATGGGAATTTGCTGATTGCTTCGTGGGCCACAGATAAGAGGCCGGCAGGCCGCAGGTTGCACACGCTTGATTTATGTGATACTCTGCACATTTTCGAACGGACACACTATACCGTACTTGTGCAACCGTAAATAACCGAACAAGAGCGCGGTAACACATTAATTGCGTTACACATGATACGCCAACAAAAGATTGAAATCTTATATACAATTTGAGATGACGGATGACAACCATCTTCAGATATTGTGTCGGATTTCTGCACCTACTTTCAGTCCTCAAGGTTGAATATGCATGCAAATTTAATATGCATGCTATGCTGTATATAAGATATGTTCACACTAGCGGAGGTAGAGTGGATGTAAGAATCGGACGTAAGAGCGGAAGTAGTGACCGCTGTAAGATATCAGACGTAAGTTACATCAACTGAATTACTCCTGCCTTTTGGGTAGGAGTAGCGAGATGGTGTAAGATCCTTCAAGATGTAACTGACCTCTGATGACCATGTGAATGCAATTCCGTCTGATGGAAGCTTAGGCGCAACGCTTTTTTCTCTTGTCACGTAGCAAATTATATAAATTTTCATTGCAACCTTTCAATTGGATATGAATTTTACTGATTTTAGAAAAAATCTGACATTTCGGCCAACATGAAATATTTTGATTTTTGAAATCCGTTAGAGTAATCATGTAATCATATCATGAGTGTAAAGCCGGGCATTGTGGGATATATCAGTGGCGGATCCAGGATTAAAATTTACGGGGTCTGACCAAGGTTTTTTTAATTGGTACCCCCCAAAAAACGTAAAAGGTCCCAAAATGTGTTTGCCGTCAGCTCGTGAAATTCAGCTAAGTGTGGGGGGTGGGGGGGGGGGGGGCGGTAGCGATGTGGTTGTCCCAAAACCGACCCAAAAAATTGCATGGTACAAGTGGCAAATGTACCGACGGAACCTGCCTGCCCCGTATCCGCCACTGTATATATGGACTGATAAACTTTTGAATAATAATGGGAGGATTTTTCAATTTTGGCTTGGCGAATGATATCGCAATTGCAATATTATTACAATGTGCAGTTCTTAAACACATTTCTGTGGATGATTGCATGGTATTTAGCAAAACATGGCATTTTAAAATATTTATGCATAAATGGAAAATATTTATCATTGTTAAAATAAAACTCTGAATATAGCCATGCCCTCTTTAAAATAGCACTAATTTGATCCATAACATTATTAGTATGCCCTATCATGGTGCTTGTTCTTGGCAAAAGAGTTATAAAAATCATTGCATGTGTGGAGCGGAAGTAGCGGTTGTGTGGACGTGCGTTAGGAGAAATCAAGATATGTTATTGTATCGTGAGTAACTTTCATCTGTGAACACACCTATAGGAAAATTTTCTAATTTTTGTCAAGGCTAAAGCTGTGTTGGATTGTCAAAATCAATTCTATTTGTAGCCATTCAAAGTCACATGGATTGGGTCAGAAATGTGAAAATGCACAGATTTACAGGAACTCTCTCAGAAACAACGCGTACGGTGTTGAAATGAGAAATATATTGAGCCATCTGCCATTAGGCGACAACAAAACCAAATGCTGTTCTGCGGGCCAACAGACCTCTCAGGTAGGTCCATCGGTCAGGCGTTTTTGGGTTTTTTTCTTCAAAAAAGTTCGAGACATTTTGGTAAATTTTCAGCAATTTTCAAAAATAATGCAAAAAAAACTCCTAAAATTTCAAAAAATTTCCACATTTCCCGAAAATTTCCACAACAACAAAAAAGGCAAGAAAAGAGGGCCGTTCGTATGAACCTGTAGAACAGGGTGGTTTTTTTGTCACTTTATGAGAGGAAAACAATGGCATTTATTTACCATGACCATAAATCCCGAAAGCTCGGAACAATAAGATTGCTTTCATAATATCCTTCGCTAAAAATAAAACATAATATCCATCGCTAAAAATAAACATCATAAGGCAATCAGAAACTTGTTGAACACATTATATAATCACTTTACAAATGTCAAACTGTCACTCAATTCTGAGAATCATATCCATTATCTTGTATTTGAAACTTTGTTCTTGTTGTACATAGAAGTGGTGTGCTGTCTGTCCTGCATCTAAAAATACACTTTTCAAAAACATGAAATGTTATTTTAAAGATGAATACAAATTGGCAATTGATTCGGATAGTCTGAATGCGGATGCTTTGTGCGACTCAAAATATACATGATGCCCTCATGTATTGACCCCCTCATTCAAATGAACTGTAAAACAAGTTAATTTCGCGAGCAATTTAATTTCCCGAGAAGCTCAAATTTGTGAAATTATATTGCCGCGTGTGTGATGTGTGTGAAAAAGACAGTACATTAAGTTACCGCGAAACTAGTGATGATTAGCAATTCGCAAAAAAAAGATTGCTGCAAATTAACTTGTTTTACAGTAAATGAACATATCCTTTTGTATCCCTATTCCTTGGGCAATTCATAATAGATTTGGCCAAACCAATTGGCATCCATCACTTTCAATTGTCATTTGGAGCACTGCACCCACCACCCTATTATATAATAGCCCTTTCATTTTCTACACCACAACATCATTTCAAAATGTTGTGTTTTTATTAATTAAAGAATTTATGAAAACTAAATTTATGAAAATTGCATATCTGGAGGGGAAAAACCCAAGAAAATAAAAATAAAATTATGAGGCAAGATCACATAATCACCACACACAATATCCCCTATTGCAGCCTCATCATCCTCTCACAATTGATTTGACCACACCAAATGGAACCCATCACGGCCACCGGATTTTAGCGCTTTTCACTCGCGACCCATTGCACACTTGGTGAACCATGTGACATGTTGGCCATCCAACCACATGATTACGAGTAAATTAAATACCATCAAGACAGATCAAACCATCAGATTATATATAGAAGGAGGATACAAAAAGGTCATAACTGTCACTGATAAACCAAGTACATAACACTGCCAGGATAATGAAAAATTGGCAGTGGTTGATCGGAAGTTTTATAGTATTCGGGCTAGCTTATCATTTCAGTGCAAGTCGGATCTATCATGCATATGGGTACCACTCTATAGGAAGATTTACACTGCAAAAACTCCGGTGTTAAACTGCAACACTGAGCCGGTGTTACGCTCCTGGTGTTAATGTTGGTGTTAGGTCAACACCATAGGAATAACTGATGTAACACTTCTCATGGTGTTAAATTTCTTGTGTTAAACTTGGTGTAAGAATAACTCCCATGGGTGTCACTATTTCCACACATGCGCACGGGCGTGGGTTATATTGGTTTTTTAACACTTTGGATTGTATATTTATACATTTGATCTAGTGATTCGATCTGCAACATGCACCATTCCATAATTAAATGGCAAGTAAGAACATTAATTCACAAAAACGTTCAAGTTTTAATAAATTTGAACTGTTGAACAGTGAAATATGTTATTTGCAAGTATTTTATTGTTAAAGTACTTCAACTTATCTAACATTAATATTTTAACACCAGAAGGTGTAAAAAAAATAATATTTTAACACCAGAAGGTGTAAAGTTTTTAATGTTTTAACACCAGAAGGTGTAAAATTGTTACTGGTGTTGTCATATTGTAACACCCATTGGTGTTATATTTAACACCAACGTTGTAACACTAGTGATGGTGTCATTTTAACACCAGGTGGTGTGGTTCTATAGTGAATCTGTACTGGTGTTAAATTTAACACCCGTGGTGTTAAATTTAACACCACAGTTTTTGCAGTGTAGAATAAATTGGACTTTATGAAAAAACCTGCACATAATACTGTGATGCCACATTTTATGGTTGAAACGTGGCAATAGTTGATCGGTAATGTTATGGTATTCATTCAGGCAAGCTTACCTATACTGAACAAATCATAGCAAATCTATCGTGCCCTTTATGCACTTATCAATTGCAAGCCCGGCCCCTGGGACCCGGGGCATGGCAGGGACCATGAGGGGACCGTACACAAGTGTACAAAAAATGATGCCTGGCTGTGCGGGGGAGTGTACGCGGACGTACAAACTGTGCCCCCGCTAGCCGGGGCGTGTAGCGGGGAACGTACACTAAGTACACAAATGTACACCCCGGGCGTTTGCTATAAATAAGCTAGAGATGCGATGCGCTTGACGGAATAAGCCTAATAACACATAGGGAACACATAGAAATGCATTTCCGTTATGGTTGCAGAAATAAATAAGTGACTTTGGGACTGTAGCCGGGTGAATACTTTGTCCTGAGAAATGGGTGGCCGAGACTGTACACTTTGTCTCGGCCAAGGGGGCCGGGACTGTAGCGGGGACTTACAAAAAATGGTGCCCGGCCCTGCGGGTACCGTACACGACTGTACCCGGGACGTCACATGGGCGATTTGTACGTCCCGGCCCTAATCCCCGCTATCCCTGGGTCCCCCGGGGCCTGGGATGCAATTGATAAGTACATTACAATACCAAAGGGTACCACTGTATTATTTACAGGTTTGTTTTTTTGTTGTTGATTTTTTAACAATTTGTGGATAAAATCATTAAACTGCCTCATAAAGCAAGAAATTATGTGGCAGGAACCCTCAAAGTGCATTAAAAAAACCTAAAAAAACATTAAGAGATTAACCCTAACTCCCCAGCTATGTTTTTGCGTGTATCGGGGGAGGGGGAAAAAGTACAATTTTTTTAACCCGAAAAAATCACCGAGCACCACCCGGGATTCGATCCCGGGACCATTCGCACCCCAGTCTGTGCCCCTATCAACTGAGCTAACTCCCCAGCGCATATGCGGGCACAAACTTCGTGCCCACATATGCCTGCGGTAGGTGACGTAATCGAGCCAATGCAGCAGCGAGGGCATGGAGATAGTTTTATTTTGGATGATTTTGTATGGTCTAGTGGGGTTAGGGATAACCCTTACCCCACTAGACCATACAAAATCATCCAAAATAAAACTATCTCCACGCGCGCGCTGCTGCATTGGCTCGATTACGTCACCTACCGCAGGCATATGTGGGCACGAAGTTTGTGCCCGCATATGCGCTGGGGAGTTAGCTCAGTTGATACGGGCACAGACTGGGGTGCGAATGGTCCCGGGATCGAATCCCGGGGGTGCTCTGTGATTTTTCGGGTTAAAAAAATTGTACTTTTCCCCCTCCCTCGATACATGCAAAAACATAGCCGTGGGAGTTAGGGTTAAAACAGACAATTTTTCAATGTTCCTTATGAGAGCATGTGTGGTCTAGTGGGGTTAGGGTTATGAGAGCATGTGTGGTCTAGTGGGTTGCAAATTTTCACGAAAATAGACCTAATTTTGGCAAATTTTGGCGAAAATAGACAAACAGGACCCATGTCTAAGGATTTTTCAGTTGAAAAGCCGAATTTGGAGTTTCTGCGGCGAGCGCACTAGTAAATGTTGATTAAGATTGGCCCATTTACATTAGGGAGAGCGTGTTGGCGCAGCGGATAGTTCTCTCGCCTTGCACCAATGAAACCCGGGTCAATTCTGTGCACGACCGCGGGCTTTATGTGCATTTGGTTTATCACGATCCATGCACGCTCTCGCAGGTTTTCTCCGGGTTCTCCGGTTTCCTCCTGCTTTCAAAATCGGTGTTTAGTTGTTTCGGTTATCAAATACTTCCTTGACCCAATGGTATTTGGGGAGCTGCATTAAAAATGGTGGATGTTACAATCTAAGTGCGGATAGGGTTGCGCTAGAAATTGGCAGCACCTTAGTTGATGCGACATGATTCTGATGATTCAGCAGCAGCAAAATTACAGCGCTTTGTCTACTTTGTAAAAGGCGCTTTATAAATCTCATTATTATTATTATTATTATTATTATTAATCCAAGTCCAAGAATAGATAATTCAAATTATCAGCACATGTAATGTCTATAATCTATTCACTAACCCAATGGATACTTACCATTGACCATCTTAATTCTAATTCATGTATTGATGTCAGGAAAGTATCGCTTCTTAAATCCTAATCCATGTATTGATAACTTAAATTGTTGGCACGTGTTTCAAGTTTATAATCTATTCAAAATAATTAATCTATATTGCGTTTAATCTATTCAAAATACTTAATATATATAGCAAAATCCAAATCCAAATTGTCCAGCGTTTCATGTTTATTATATCTATTCACATCTAAAATATGTACCGGTATCCATAATCATGATAATGCAAGTAACACAATTGATACTGACCATCTTCGCAAAATACCTCTTAATCCTTAATGATTTACCCAGGGATGTAAGTGGGGTACTGATCCATTTCCTGAACTTTTCCCGAACCGAAGGCGAGGCGTATACCGGGGGTCCAGGGGGCAGAGCCCCTTGCGGGGGTCCAAGGGGGCAGAGCCAGCCCCCTTTAAGAAAATGTTGCCATTTTAAGCTAAAAAATATCATTTTTCATACACTTTCAGTACTCATAGAAAGAGTTTTGAATATCATGATAAAGCAATGCAAAACTTGAAAATTAGACTTAAAAACTGGCTTTTGACAGCTCATGTTGCAGAAAAATTCGTTTTTTTGCATTTTGTGCTGCTTTATGGATGGCGGTATTCCTTGGCTTCATTTTTGAAGAAAAAAGAAAAAGAAATTGAAAAAAGAAAGAAAAAAGACTTACATCTCTGTTTACCTCAACGCGTCAAATCTTTGTCTATTCAATGTTTGGATTTGAATAAAAGAATAGCTATATTTATACTGACTACATTAGTCAATAGTTTTAATACTGATGATGAGTCTATGAATGGTCATTGGCATGTCAAAATGTTGGCCTGTTTATTTATTTTTAATTTTTTTAATTTGGTACCGTACAGTACAGTAATAAATTAAACTGTGCCAATCGTGTGAACTGTATAATTTTGAAAATTCCAATTTTGGAAATTTTGGCCTTACCATTGGTTAATTTAGAGTCCGCACAACCGTTGCGACGGACGTATAATCCTCCAATTTTGGTAATGTTTGCATATCATGCGCAGCAACTCCGTTTTTGGAGGTTAAATTTCTCTCTATAGAGAGATTTTTTCATTTAGAGTTTGCACAACGTCCGTTTTTAGAGTTTTTGCGACGGACAAACAATCCTCCGATTTGGGAAATGTGTGCATATCATGCGCAGAAATTCCGTTTTTGGAGGACAACATTTCTCTCTATAGAGAGTTTTTTCATTTAGAGTCCGCACAACCTCCGCTTTTGGATTTTTTGCGACATACACTCAATCCTCCGATTTTGGAATTGTTTGCGTATATGCGCAGAAACTCCTTTTTTTTTTTGCGACGGGCGCAGACACTCCAAAATGGGAGTAACTTCATGCTCTTGGATCCCGACCCTAATTTTTATAAAAGTAAATGTTTAATTTTTTTGAAAACCCCAAAACAATGTATATGCACAAAACTTGAGTTTTTGAAAGGTGTACATTTTATTGTATTCCATGTCAATAAGAGAAGTATAGATTCCTTTTTGGAATCGGTGTACAGCAGTGTTGTGGCTTACGATGTCATCGCATCATCTCCATTTAGCAAAGTGATGGAATACCCTTTGGTCATGTGATTGCCCCCAAAACAGACCTGTCATGTGATCTACCCTCTTAACTCAAACACTAGTATTCTTTACTGAGATATTGTATTGTAACCTACTTTTTTCAAAGAGGGCAAAAATTAAAAGCCGATATATTATCCTGAAATAGGTTTCCTAAACACAATGCAGCTATCCTTTGCAATGTAAATACACCTTTTTCAATGCTGCCTTATGCTTTTTATCATGTTTCAGCTTTCTTATGATATCAATATCTCTAATATGAAAAATCCCACCATATGGCGGGTTTTCACAGATCGCATCACATATAGGGATGGGGAGGGGAGGGGTTTGGAAGTTATTATTTAACCAAAATTATCATAAATAGGCTTAGGACAAGGGGGACAAAAATGGTTTTACAAGCACGACCAACCAATATTTTGTGAATGTAAGAAGAAAAATATTTATTTCAATTTTGTTAAAATTTGTTTAAACATATTCGAAAAATGTGGATGCATTCTTTATTGAAAATTCTAAACCAATTTCAATTTTTTTTAAATGTGAAAATTGTTGATTATTTACCAAAATGTTTACAAAATTGATGATGATTGTTCAAAATCAACTGACCAAACGACCCTACCTGAGGTCTGAATATCCAGAATCCAGAGACTGGATTGGTGATGGGGGGGGGGGGGGGGGGGGGGCTTTTGTCGCTGTATCATAAATTTTACTTTGTTTCGTGGCAGAATATTACTAAACGCCCAAACTCTTTCATGATCCATCACTGCTGCGTAACTGAAAGTTTAATTAGGCTAGACTGTTAGCAGACGATCTATTTATTGCTCCATTTACCTAACAGATCCAAAAACGCATAAACATTGACTAGAGATGAATCAATAAATTACATGGCATTACTGTTAACTGTCTAACAACCCCCGGGGGCAACTTGTATATACAAAGGTGGATGTCATGCTTGTTTAAAAAACTCATAAAAAGGGTTGTTTTTTAAGGAAGGGCGATGTACGCACGTACATCGCTTAGGGTATCAAAAACGGCACAAATCTGCAAAAAAGGTGTTTTGAGAATTTCCAATACGTGTTTAGGGTACTTTTTCAAGATATAAAAGGAACATAAAAAATCCCCCTGTAAATCAAAACATTGATTGTACATTAAAGCATTAATTGACATGTGCAGTTTGATAATATATACCTTGTAGTGAGATAAAACACATGAAAATGTTAATTTAAAACATAAAAGAGTTTTTATGTACTTATTGATGATCTGTAGTAGGGTATGATAACTAACAAAATGTTTATACTTGTTTAGGGTATGAAAAATGGCTGAATACTTGTTTAGGGAGGCTTTTTTAAAATACTTGTTTAGGGTAGAAAAAATGGTAAAATACTTGTTTAGGGTGTCTGTGGCGCATGAGAGAAATACTTGTTACTTTTTAGAGGGCATACATGAGCATGATATCCACCTTTCCGGCTAACAACATGTCGAGGGTTGAGTGCCAGAAGGCCGTAACTCAAAAAATGCTACTGAGATAATCAACTTTCAAATATTCGGGACTCATTACAATACACTGTAGCACCCAACTTATAACTCTAGTTTTAGTCAAATTAAGACTAGAGTGTTTATGGTTCTGAAAATTTAGGTTATATGGATTATTTTGGTACCGAAATCTCATTTTGCACAAAAGTTGAGTCACAGCCTTCTGGTGCTCAACCCTCGATGTATTCAACCTTACAACCATGCAGCGAGATTCGGCCAAATCCATTGGAAATTTTAGACAACAGAATTTCACCTGCACTCCTCACATCTTTCCTCCCTCTTTCCATCAAAAATATAATTAAATTGATTTTTGTTCAATCTAATATTTAAAAATAAAAATAAAAATAAAAATAAAAGAATTGTAAATTTTCTATCAGACAAAAGCAGCAGACGATCTACTTACCTAACCGATCCAAAAATGCATACACATTGACTAGGGCTGAGTGAATCAATCAATTACATGGCTGTACTGCTAAATGTCTAACAACTATCAAACCTAACACCCATGCAGTGATTCTGCCAAACCCATTGGAAATTTAGGCAACAGAATTTCACCTGCACTCATCACACTTTTTCTCCCTCTTTCAATCAAAAAAAGAAAATGATTTCTTTTTCATTCATAAATAAAATTTAAAAAATCAACCCACCCTACTTAACAATGTTTTTCCATTGATAGAACAGGAATAGTTTTCATTGGTTAATGCCAAATTATTTTCACAATTATCATTACACATCATTAATAAGCTCATAATTCCATATAATGGTATCTGATATGCCCATCAGAATTCCCTGAAGCCTAAGTACATCATTATATCTATGAAGTTTTTCCACAATTGAATTTGTTCCTAACTGAGCAATACATATTATGTTGTTATGCTTGCTGTCTGCTAATTTATTACCGGCTTTCTCCGCGCTTCCCCGTCCTCATACATGATAAGACTGATCTACATGCCTCCTTTGAGGGTCATTCAGATAATAAATGGCTTGTTTGAATTCATTCCTTTCCTTAATGAACAAACTCGGCCATTATTTCATATTTGACCTGATTTTTATTCATCAATAACTGAGTCGCTAAATGAGGTTTTATTACAAAATGGTTACTGTCAGGAAACCAAACTGGGGCTGTTGATTTGCTAATTGACTCGAATCTGATGACACTTATCAGGCCAAATGTTGCATACAACCATGCATCCTGGCCATGCATATCTGCTGATCTCTGATTAGTTCTTTTAAATGCTTTATTATTCTCCTGAATCATCTCTTCTCTATTGTCCTGCTTCCATCTCGTACCATGTTTGATTCACCAACATTAGTTGAACAAGATGCAGAGTGCAGACTTTTAGGGAATTTTCTTGAAACTTTTAAATATACCTACAATACATCCTGCCACTTACTCTTACCGTGTTGATGATGCCGACAAAATATATCATGATATATAGGCTCAGGCTCATGTAATTAGAGTAGAGCCCAAAGTTTTCTGCTTTGTCTTTTAGAAAGCTGAATTTCATGTTTTGTTTCCAATATTTTCAATTTAAAAAATACACAAGCAAATTGTTTTGACTAATATTTTTTATGTAAATTAATGCTTGCCTTGGTCTAAATACTAAAAATATACAATAAAAGAAATGTGTATCCTGGGTGCAGGTATGTTTAGCTCAAATTGAAAACTGAAGAAGGCACAAGTTGAATTTACAAAGCAGAATTTGAACTTTACCAAGCAGAAAACTTTGGGCTCTATGTTAGAGGCAAGCATTAAATGCTTGAATTAAAATGACACATTGTTGAAGAAGCTGTAGATTGATTGTAAGAATCATTGGTGGTGGGGCTCGTATCGACCTTCATCCTCCTCGTACCCCCTGCCTACTCTAGTTGGGACGTGGTCCCTTGCGTGGTGTAAAGTGGGGGTCGGATGAGGTCGAGACAGGACATTTTCCATGTCACAACTTTTTGCGGTGACTTGAGTCTTCGTAATAAAAATGTCTAATTGTCTTGAGAATTTCTAAAAAAAAAATTATTTATTTTTAATCTGAAAAAATGGGCTGGTTGGGCCCGTAGAACAGAGTGTTTTTTCTGTCTCCTTTTTATCACTCTCGTACTCGGACAGTTTATTCAACTCGACATTATATTCCTGTTACAATTTTGTTCCAGTGAACGGCTTTATTCTCAAAGGCCTTTTCTTTCTTCATCCTTTGCATGGCAAACTGTTCTAATAAAATAAGCAGCGGTCATCCACTGAATATAATATTACATGATCATAATACTCGGCTCCATTATACTGTATCCGATTTGCCGGGCACATGCACGAACACACGTCCTAATAGACCCGGGACCTCTACCCGGTATACTTCTGATATAACATGTCTGGGTTTCCAGCATGATGAATTTCACACTGTGCTGAATAAACCGTACGCATCCATTTACAATAAACTACGTAACCTGATCGGGACATGCCTGGCATCAGAAGTAATCAAATATGCGTGAAAACCTGTCCAATCTTGCATTAAGTCCTCTGTTAGCTTTTTACAAAACTTATTTTAACCCTGTGAGTACTACTACCTGCCTGCCAGTGTTTGCGATTGGTTAATTACAAGATATGCTCATTTGAATAACCAATTGAAATACTGCTTTATCTAAAGCATTTTACTCCAATCTTCATGTCAGGGATACAATGTTTATAACAATATCTATGATTAGTGCAACAAATGATGGATCAAACTTTCTGACCAATCGCCAGGTAGTTCTCAAGGGGTTAAAAACTCAAACGCTATCAATTTATCAACGTGTATCGTGTGTGTAGAATTTAGCACTTGGAATCCAGTGACCGGTCAAATTTGACATGCTAATAATACTGCATGGTGTCATCTCAAGTTCAGTGGTTGGTGACGTCAGAACGCATTTCAGTAATAATTAGGAACAGCTTTTTTACGCTTGGGCCTTGAATGTTTTTTGATTGTATGGGAACATATGCAGGACACTGATCCTGATGTCATCTCACAAACTTGAGCTGTGATGTTAGTGGACCTTTGACACAATAGTCTATGGTGTACCACAGACATTCTCAACTGGTGGCGCGTGCACTACTTGTGGCGCATCAAGGCATCCTAAGTGGCGCGAGAGTGGTAAAAATTTGTTTAAAAAAAAATCATATCATGATATAGCCAGATTTCATAGGCCTATGACGGTCAGATGTAATTTATTCTCGCGCTACGCACGCATGTGCCCTCAAAAGAGTAATATTAGTTATTATGCTGCCTACATAATGTAACAATATTTTGAAATTAATGTTATAACGGGAATTTTGATATTGTAAATTCTAAAAAAATATGACCAAGTGGAGCTTCAACAAGTTGGTTACTAAAATGTGGCGCATCAGTAAATCTAGTTGAGAAAGCCTGGTGTAACATAACATAACATAACAATTTAATATTTATAAGGCGCTATTTCATCTAGATCATAGGGCATGCCACACAGAGCTCAAAAGGTGAGTCTTAAGATTACAACGGAACTGAGAGATGTTGTCAGTTTCTCTTATAGTATGAGGGCGATTGTTCCATCACTGACGACCAGCTACACTGAATGATTTATGACCCAAGACTTTGTTTATTCTAGGAACATTCAGGCGGGTTATGTCCTGAGCAGAGCGAAGAGTTCTTTGAGGGACATAATTATGGCGACAATAGATCTGATAAATCTTAGGAGAATGAATACGGAATTGGGAATATCAGGTACTGCCCCTCAATGGTTCAAATCCTATCTTTCTGATAGACAAAGCCATGTTTCCATTGGCAACAACTTGTTTCTGATCCTGTTGATCTAGAATATGGACTGCCACAAGGTTCTATCCTAGGTCCCTTAAGTTTGTCATCTACACACTCCATCTTGGTAACATCATTCGTCATCATGCCTTGGACTTGTCATGCTGATGACACGCAGTTGTACTGTTCCTTCAACCCAAAAATACCAGGTGCAAGGCAACCCGCTAGACAGAAGCTACAACTGTGTATTTCTGAAGTTCAAAATTGGATGACTCGTAACAAATTGTGAGATAGGCTTTTACGACGGGTATTCATAATATAAGTTAAAAGTTTAACGGGTTTGCCGTCGGACAAGTTTTAATCTGTCAAGCTTTCGTCAGGATTGCCACTTCTGAACGGCTCTTTTCAGAGCCACCAATTCTTTCACAAGTAGGAAAGGGCACCTACTCTCAAATCATCGGGCAAGGGGCAGCCCAAATGATGATAACAAGAGAAGTGGCAATCTCTATGTTTTGTTTAATATTATAATAATTTGGTCCTGAAGAAGTCAGAGCTAATCCTGACGATAGCTTGACAGATTAAAACTTGTCCGACGGCGAACCCGTTAAACTTTTAACTTAGACTCGTAACAAGTTAAATTTAAACAAGAGTAAAACAGAGTTCATTGTGCTTGGATCTCCCTATTTTCTTCAGAAACTGCCACCTGTGTCACTGGCAATTGGTGATGCACATATTGAACTAATTCTATTTGTCTACAAATGCTTATCAAATATATTGTCGCCATATGTCCCTCAAGGAACTCTTCGCTCTGCTCATGACATAACCCGCCTGAATGTTCCTAGAACAAACAAAGTCTTGGGTCTCTCAGTTTCATTGTAATCTTAAGACTCACCTTTTTCTATGCTAATTTGAGTTCTGAGTCGCATGTGCTATGATCTAAATGGAAAAGCGCCTTATAAATATTAATTGTTATGATATGTTATGATCTGACACACAAGAGTATAATAATGCAAAATTCTCAATGACAATCCGGACAATCTTTCTATGGATGTTCCGATCACTTACGAGGTTTTTTTGCCCATCAACGTATTTTGATATCAGAAGAAACCCCATTATTTTTTCATTATTTCTGTAAAATGCTTGGCGCAAGATATGTTCCATTTAGAAGTTATTGGGCAAAATGCAGTATATTAATGCCAAAAGTGGTTAACCACCGGGCTAGTTTGTGTACTACTCAATGGGCAATGTCACCCTGTGCTTCTAAAATAAGAACCAATGGAGTCATGCAACTCAACATTTGGAATATGACTTTTTTAAGGACGCCCCTTCATGTAAAATAGAAAACATCAAGTTGAAAATCGGGCCAGAAATCGGAACACCTAACTTTAATTAATTCATACATTAGTAATTCATCAACAAGTATGACCTTTCCTCATCTTTTTTCTGATGCATTTCTCTTCTCATCTGTGTTCTTATGTCTTTTACGTTATTTTAATTGTATGTAGAGAAGCGCCATGAGTGTCGCTTGTGGCAGATATTATCCCTATCATTATTATTATTATTTACCAACACTTCTACATGTTGTATGTTTGTACTTTTGCAATGCCCAGGAAACCATTACAAAAGAAGAAGAGATTTAGTGGTGTGCGCCCTTCTAGTCATCTATCTTTCCCTAATGAGTGTTGTCACTTTTAGTGGTCAGACATTAGGAAATCAGATTTCTTGATTTTTATTTTGTAAGGTTTATGGACACTCGATCCGCTACCGTTGGGTCAATCTCCATCATACATACATGTATATCGAGGGTTGAGCGCCAGAAGGCCGTAACTCAACTTTTGGGCAAAATGAGATTTTGGTACCAAAATAATCCATACAACCCACAGATTTTAAGAACCATAAAGACTTAACTCATAAACACTCTCAATCTTTGACTATAATTAGAGGTATGAGTTGTACGGGTCCCATTTCAAAATTAATTATCTAAAAATAGCTTTTTTTAAGTTAAGGCCTTCTGGTGCTCAACCCTCGGAATAATATTGTGTTTCTTCAGAGCTTCCTTTACCGGGTGATGCTGTACCATACCGGGCAATAGCGGTTAACAAGCTCTGTGGAAATGTACCAGGTGATGCGGTTGCTATTTAAGTTAATCGGCATCACCCACCCCTTAAGGTTGATGATGAGGTGGGTGATGACCAATAACAATGAGTGGCGATCTTGTGTTCACACACGTGGTCACCACTCATTAGCATGGCAATCCAAAGACGGCATTTGTCTTTGGTTAAAGTTAAAGATGGCAGCCATCCGCAAAAGTATGGAACAGAATTGAACCAATATTTGTTTATTTGAGTCTTCATTTCAACGTTTTAAATGACTTTTCCTTTGTCATTTAATCAATAGGGTAGATTGATTGAACGGGAAGTCAGAAAATCAATATCTATTACAACGATTGCATTTTTATGAAGGCGTAAAATTCGGCAGTCATGTATGTGGGTCTAACGTGGCTCCTGCTTTTGTTGTTCATAAATTTCATCACCGTGTAGTGGTGTACGCAAATAGATAAACTGGCCACGTACACGGATAAGAAATTACACGCTATTTAAAAAATTATGACCCACAGCACTAGTACGAATTAATGGGTAAGGTAGGGTGCTCTGCAGGATCAATAGGAACATGCAATAAGCTACTTGCCCTTAGATGCCCCCATAAAAGCACTGGCTGAGACCATATTGGAATAGTTTTATTGTAGAACATACCCAATTTATATGGGTGATGATGACAGACTCATCAAATTTCACCACGACTTATGACATTTAGACATTAATTTATAAATTTACTAATATTGAAGAGCGAATGCCTAACAGGATATACGAACACCACATAGACATGACATGCAAGGAACACAACGATGGACACGACGAACACAACGTGGACATGATAGAAATGAGCTGCTGGAGGGAGCAGGGGCGAAATCTTTTCCTATGAGCCCGTCAATGCAAGACTCATATAGTCACTGCAAACAGTAGTGACGCGGAAAATGCCCCACCCCGACACCGCCTGACCCCTATTTCATGCTCCACGACAACTAAGGAGGCAGGGGGTATGGGAGGAAGAAGGACCAAACAGGACCCACCACCAACATACATGTAGCACATGAGGGATACCCCCCACCCCCCAATTCCCATAACCTAAACCGCATCAGGTGCCCTACTGGTACACTTAGCGACCTCCTTCATCCCTGGAAGCAAGCACAAAAGGTGGGTGGGAGAGAAATTTACCAACTAAATCTGATGGTCTCAGCCGATGATGTGACTAAGCGCCGGGCAATCGAAATAAACCACGAAAGAATATAGAGCCTGGGATTGGATGGTTTCACAACCAGTTGACCTCACCTCGGCAAACAGCCACGCATGGGCTAACAACCGCGTATGTTGAATGGTCGATAAAGGGGTTAATTTAAATTACAATGCTCTCGATTCACCCAAAAAAAGTGTGACCATCCGAAAAACAGGGTGTCACAAAAGGCAAATTTTGCATTTGCCAGACAAGCTGTCAAATGCATACATATTGGGTACATTTTGACCATTCTTTTGCACAACCTGACAAACAAATTGTAGTCTGCTCTTCCCACCTGGTGTTTTGTCACTTATGGAGGTTGGAAACACATTTCTCTATTTAGTTTTTGATTTGCTGACACTTTTCTTCCCTTTATTTGTGTTGGTCCTCATATCATACGATATACGATTGTCTGATCTTATGCAATACTTGCCAAATGGACTTTTCCATTTGAAATCCATACACCCCCTATGGAAGACATTACATTAATCGTCCCCGCAGGGAGTATGAATTTCAAATGCAGTTACCTGGATGAGTGACTCCAATTGAAATTTTCACTCCTTGTGTAGAAGATTAAGGTCATGTCTTCCATAGGGGGTGTATGGATTTCAACTGTAATAGCCCAATTGTCATCTCCTCCTCCAGTTATTCTCATTCCCCATACATGGAAATTTGGAAACTGTTTTATGACACTGACTACATCAAATTGGGGTTTCACAACCACCAAAGCATGTCAATTTATGCCCTACATATTTCAGAACTTACTTAGATCTTCAAATGAACTCAAAGTCCTGAGGTGTAAACCAGATATTGGTGGGGTTGTTCTTCTCACTTCAGCAAAACTCTGTGGTAAATAAAAATAAACATATGTATCCAAATAAGTTTGGGGATTCCTTTTGAATGGTCAGCACCATCAAGCAGCAGTAAAATAAGGGGGAAAACCTTTTAAAATGTCAAATAAAAAATATAATGATACTATTCAATCCCATCTTTTATGGAAGGTACTATGCCTTTACACTCACGTGATGTAGAACTTGTTGGTGTACACATCATATCAGGCCAGTAACCAGATTTTTTCCAAAAAAAATCTTTCCCCCCCCCCCAAATATGGACCTTTTTTCCAGGGGGTTGGGGGGGGGGGGGTTGTGAATTTGGCAAATGTGGACCAAAAATGTTAAAAAATATATATCAAGATAGGAAGCCAAGACCATAATAATCTTGACTGCCTCTTAATAGCATTAGTGGACTTCTTGGTAGTCCATTTTAAGCTTTAAAACATGTCATCACTATCTTGTTCAGTTTCAGGGCATGCAACAAATATTTAATGGAATAAAATACATCATATGGTTGTTAGGTAACAAAAGAAACCTGTTCTACACACGGGCCCAACCTACCCATTTTTTTAGAAATTGATGACTGAAAATTTATCAAGCAAATGAATAGTGACCCAATTTTTTTAATTTTTGGGCTTATCAAAAACAGGCAAAATTGTTACAGCTTATTTTTCCCAGTCATTTTGAAGTGCTACCGATCCAATCTGAGAGGTCTGTTTGCCCATATAACAGGTGGTTTATTTCGTCACCTTATGGGACACAGTATTCTACCCATACAGATACATATTGAACATAATTTATCGCAGCAGAATTTTACCAATCATGACCGGTCAAAGCTATAGCATATCCGAACATGGAATTCCCAGAGGGACATGCTTGGCAAACTTCAATATCGTTTCAGCCGATTTCCAATTCATCAACAAGTACGCTTGTCGGACACCGTGGCACAGAAAATAAAACCGAACGGTCAAATACATCACCCGATAGCATGAATTCCCAGAAGAAAACGCTTCCGTGCAAACTTGTTACCCATTTCTTTCTTCAAATACAACACAAATGCATCAAATTCAACAGCAGCGGATGGAACCAAAAATGACCGGTCAAATACAACATGTTGATGATATCTATGGTTATCCCCTAAAGTACAGCTAATGTGATGCAGGACGCTCCCTCGATCTGCGATTGACCTGGTACGTCAAACAAGTGATAATGACGTGGCAGCGAGTTTGAAATCTTCTGCCTTTCCCACATGGTCATCATCAGATGTCATTATCAGCGGTCATCACTGTTCTGATAGTACTGGATTGTATCCACCAAAGGTTATCAAATGTACATGATGTATATAATTTAAAGCACTGTATACAACCGTTAATGTGATCATTTTCCACAAATATAAACAATTTTGCATGTTGATAATTTTTCTATTGTTGCGTTCTTTCATATCGACCATACTCATTTTTTTTTTTAAATGTTAGCACCACTTTTATGTAGCGTAAAAATAATAAAATTAAAATACAGCACAAACATTTTGGTGGTGAAGATATTTTGTAATTTATTTGGAAAGGCACCCACACTGGAAGCTTTTGACAATGACAATATGACAACTTTTCCCCCCTTTCTTCAACTTTTTTTGCCGTAAGTCAGAAAGCCTTACAATTTCATTGCGTCACAACTACTCGACTTTGTCGGACACAGACGATGGACCAAAAGTAATATCCCAAATACCAATTACATGTAATACTATACCCCTCTCTTGGGGTGTTATAATTGAACGGACAATTTGAAACAATATATCGCATTCACTGTCATCCCGGGGGTGGGAGGGGGGTACTCGGATTTGGTTTGGTCGGGGGTGTGCCGCTGGAGATTCAAAACCCATACCCATTTTTAGGGGTGAATTTGGAAAAATCGGTTAAGGGGTTTTGCTTCATTTTAGACCAGATTTTCGCAAATTATCGGGAAAATAGACCTAATTATCACCACATGGAAAAATTAAACAAGGACACATTGATCTGTTTGTGCCTCATGTCGGGCATTAAGAAGGAAACACATTTTATTTCCTACAACATACAACAGGCATTTATGAATGTACCATAATCTAGCTCTACATTTATTTTAAACCACGGATGTTCACAACGTCGTGCCCGATGCGGTCGCACAGGCGACACAACCCCCCAGTAACTACCACGGAGTAAAAGTTCTGTTCATCCAAAATAAGAATTCAGCTAGATTACATTTATTTTAACCACGATATTCACAGAGACTATTTAGAAGTAAAAGCTGTGTTTATCAAAATAAATTGTTTAATTCATACAACATGCCTTTGTGAATGTATCCAAATTCAGCCTGATTACATTTCTTTTAAACCCGGATGTTCACAACATCTTTGTGTTTCATCCCAAATAATTAGTTTACTCTTCTTCACCGCTGGATCACCTGTGTATAAACATTTCAACTCGTTCGCCTGAAGTAACTACTCAACCGGTCACCAACCCCCCAGTGAATACCTAGGAATTACATTGATTTGTTATACTACATTAACCTGCCACGGATTTGAGCAAATGATATATGGTAAAATGAAATGGCTGAACCTTTCTTATCATTATATTCTTTAATGAAACATAAGTTGGCTACTACGCGATTTACTTATTGTATTACATGTGTAATATATTTTTTAAAAGTGACATTTTATAAAATTCACAAAAAAACTGCTGTTCACGTGCCACCCTAACTGACGTGACTATAACCTCATGGGAGTGGTGGGTGGGTAAAAATTTGACTGCTCCTTTCTCAATGCTATCTTGACAGAGAATGAAATTTACGCCAAACCAAACATGGCGGCCTAACCCATAAAGCCTCTGATTGGTCTACAATCTATCTTGACCCCCAATTTCATTGGTCCTTACCGTAATGCCCCCAAACAACACAATAACATTAGCAACGGAACCTACCATTTTTCCAGAGGTGATAATGTTTGGTTTCAATGGACGGGCCATGGAAACTGAATTTTGCAAATTTTCGCGAAAATGGACACAAATTTCGCGAAAATGGACACAAATTTCGCGAAAATGGACACAAATTTCGCGAAAATGGACACAAATTTCGCGAAAATAGACACAAATTTCGCGAAAATAGACACAAATTTCGTAAAAATAGACCCATTTGTAAAAAGTGACCCCATTATTAGGGATTTCCAGCACAAAATCATACCCCATGTTTAGGGATTTTGTGCCCAAAAAGCTACCCATTAGAGCGGCACACCCACGTATACCGTCATGGGTGAGTACCCCCCCCCCCCCCCCCCCCCCCCGGGACTGTCATGGCATGAAGCTGACAGTGCATATAACGGAGAGCAGATAGACGATGGTCCGTCTTGGACAACGTTTGACCACATGCTGCGGTACAGAGTGTCACTTTCTATCATTAATTATGTTTTATTATGGACATCGATCTATGTAGATGTGTATACTTTATCATAACAAAATTGAGGTACTACTAATATTACATTGTCAAACAATCCATGATTTATTGTCATTTACCATTTATGGGATTTGAATTTTAAGATGTTCCTATAGTGATAACCCATAGGTTAAAAAATAAAAATAATAAAAAATAATTTTTTTAAAAACTAGAGCCTGTAGGAAATGTATTGCCCGCTCTCTTTATGTGTAACAGGCGCCATTTCGAATTTCCATCATGGGGTAATTTGGAAGTATGTTGGAATTTTTCGGAACTACACAAAAAAGAAGGAAGCCAGCTACGTTTGCGTGCAGAAGTCGTTGAGATACGTGAAAAGAAGAATATTTTCTGGACGCTCAAACGCATTTTCAGAAAATACCAACATACTTCCAAATTTTTAAAGAGCAATTAGGAAGAATAATCGACAATTTACTAAGAATTATAAAAGAAAACAAGCAACCGGTAGCAGAACCTGCACTATAGACGCATCGAGGTCAACATTGGTGAGCAAAGAGACTATAAACTTCAAACTATGTGCGGCTATTCTTAGTAAAGGCATGCAACCAATTGCTAAGACCCATGTAATAGGTCAACCCGGAGTGACGTCACATGCCGTTGACCACAACCAAAAGAGGTAAATAAAGGCCTCTTACACAGAGACACAGCGTGACGAGGTCCCTTGGGTATGGGCGAGTAGAGCGTAAAACTACTGGTTTGTTGTCAACTGCAAACGGTACAAAGTACCCGGATGACCAGGGCGACCTATACCATTCAAAATGGCAGACAGTAAAGTCACATTGAAAAGAGAGACACTTTTACTGCAATGGCATTGGGGAAAGAAAATAACGGCATATTCTTAACCCTAACTTCCTCAGCGTGTTTATGACAATTAAACTATCAGCCGAGAAAAACAAGTCAAATTTGGGGGGAAAGATAACTGTTCGCCCGGCCGGGGATCAAACCGGGGCCGCCCGCGCCGGGTATCAAACTGGGGCCGCCCGCATGGCAGCGGATGACCAACTGATTGCGGAAGATCATCAAGGCTACTGTGGGTTAGGGTTACAGGAGGTGGAGGTCAATTCTTACTAAATTAGGCATGAAATTTACCATAATTGCATAATGGCATAACACTGTAAAGTGTGTGAAATTGGTATAAAAGGGACAAAAAAGGGCTTAAATTAAAATAAAATGCATTTGGACATAACAAAATCCTGTTTTCAGGTTTAACCCTGAAAATTCTTACGCCTACTTTTTATAAAGAACACTATGGAAGGACATTGTGGATCACGAAATGTCACCCACCTCAAATCAAATCTGAAATGAAAGATAGCAATTTTCATTGTGTGGTTAAAAACATTAAAAACACTTTAAAAAAGCTACTTTTAGGAACCCTTACTAACAATTGCCATAAGGTTAACACCAAGGGGATAGTCAGTAATGGATGGCATCCAGGGGTGGATATAACACGTTCTTATATATAGCTTCTTCTTTTGTTCTTTGCTGCAATCAAGGATGCTATGAACTCTGATGTCACTCAAATCGGGGGCTATATCAACGTGTATTCCACTGATTTGACGCAGCGTTTATTTGCTCGCAATGCTCTGTAAACAGGAGCGCAAAATACAATTGCGTGAGTTGGGCTGTTACTTCATCTGCTGCCAATCCAAAATGGGAAAATCTTAATTTGAAGTCTTTCAGCTTCTTTCTCCTCATCTTTATCAGACCTGAAATTCTTAGCTTTTTATTTCTGTGTCTATTAAATGATAAATTACGTTAGTTATCTTATGTTTAGCAATCATAAAAAAATGCACTGTTTTAAGTTTGTACTGCAATCTGCAGCCTAGTGTGACACAAACTTAAAGCAGTGATATTTTACTGTATTGCTTTAACATTAACAAACATCGGATCACTTAAATTATAAATGGTTAAAATTTATCAACCAGCAGCAAACTTTAGCTTTTTAACGTTTTCCCAGGTGGTACCATCTGTAAGATAACGGTGAGCATTATCACGCGCACTACTCCTGCTTATTTTGAGCCCTTGTAAAGACATCACATGACATCTTACACAACAACAATTGAATCACATCCTAAAAATATCCACACGATATTGCTATATAAATGATCGATTAAGACTTTTCACGTGATTGGACTGACGGGCGTGTCAAAAGCATTGAATTTTTAAGTGGAAAACAAGTATATATAGATTTCTGTTGGTGAATTATTTATATCAAGACAAATAATGCAGCTACCAATTTTGCAGCAATTTTTTCTCAGATATAAAATCTGTACCTTCTGATAATCTGTAGAGTTTTGATCAAGGCAAGAACAACTGAAATAAATTATCATTTAATGAAATATTTAAGTATTTTAGTTAAAATTTGAGTCACATGATATTACAGATTGAGATTTACAAGATGGCTGCTATCTCAGGTCATAATTATGTGACGCGATCAAGAGGAATGAGTCGGATGTCGGGGAATCCCAAATTGAGATATGGCCAATTCAAAATGGCGGCTTACATAAGTTTTGATGGAAATTCATGTATACAATTTGACATAACTTTGGAACAAAACGTCGTATCGACATGGGGTTTTCAGTTTCTGAAAGCTCTAGGTGTCTTCTTTAAAACCGTATTAAAAACTCATTTTCGACCAGATCCGACTCATTCCTCTTGATCGCGTCACATATGTGATGCATCATGTCATGAGACACATCTTGTTGGGCAGGCTTATTTTGGGTGTAAAATATTAAAATATACAGTACAAGCCTTCTTTTGCTCATATTTTTATAATTGTGTCATTAATTTTCAAAAACAAGGTGTCATTGTAAAGCTTGCTTGATATTCTGATGTGATGCATCACATATCATCGCTGTTCTGTCAAAACCTTGTATAAAATCTTCTGGCCCTTCAACATGTATAAAGTAAAACTGACAACGGTAATGCATAAGACGTGTTGCTTAATACATGTTCAAGATCAAGAGCACTTACAAGGTTTTGATAGATGTATTTTGTGGACCTTGAACATGTTTAGAGCAGACTGCCCTTACTAGGTTATACATATTGCAAGGGCCAGAGGGAGATACATGGTTTTGACAGAGCAGCGACGATTGCGATGTAAAAAATCAAATTATTTACAACAATCATTAATGAATCACCGAAATATCTTGTTTATGAGAATCATTGTAAGGAACTAGTAGGAAGGAAGATTTTTCCTTCTGACAAATCCATGGTGTAAAGTATAATAAGCTTATACTTGCATTTACGCATAACGTTTCGTGCTCACTGAGCACTCCATTAGACTATTTGACATCTGACCTCTTCGCTGTCTTTTTGTAGTGATTACCGCCAGAAGTAGAGATCGGTATAGAGATCCCCTTGTCGTAGATATTGTTTAGTTCCGGCGGTAATCACTACAAAATGACAGCCAAGAGGTCAGATGTCAAATAGTCTAATGAAGTGCTCAGTGAGCATGAAACGTTACACGTAAATGTAAGTATAAGCTTATTATACTTTACGCCATGGATTTGTCAGAAGGAAAAATCTTCCTTCCTACTATTTCTATGAACAATTCTGATAAATCTACACCAAATGTGAGGAACTATTCAAACATTTTCACATAAATTCTACAGTGTCTATGGTATTTTCTTTTCAGTACAGTGGTGTGGCTCGGGTGGTGGCAGGGGGGAGGCAGCCCCCCCCCCCCTGACAGAATTGTTTGTGCCCCCGCTCCCCTTTGTGCCCCCACCCACTCTCCGGATGTAGAGCTTATATGCGTTATAACCATTTCCAAATTACCATTCACCTGTTTTTTATAAAATAAAGGAACATTTTATAGAAAATATTGATAAAAACCCTGAGAATTGACCATTATATGTTGACTGTGCTGCTTTTTGGACTGTGCAATTTTTTGACCATGCGAAACGTTGTGACTGTGCGAAAAAAAATTGACTTCTCCCCCCCCCCCCCCCCCCCCCCACACTTACGTGAAAATCACGAGGTGACTGACTGGGAAAAAATTTGGGGTAACCTTTTACGAAAATTTAAAAAATCTTGACCCCCCTGAAAAAAATCCTAGCTACGCCACTGTTTCAGTAAACATTAAGATGGTGTAATTTCTCAAATTCTTGATAAAAATAAATGAGATGACGTGGCACGTTTGGTGTCTGCCATTATCTTTCTCGTACTATCAATACAGAACTTGAACAGACAATTAAAAGGCGAAGGTTAGCAAGACGGCACATAAATAATACTCTGTTGTTATTTTAATCGATAAAAATTGATGTCGACGGTGGTAAATGTGAATGGTTGCCACGGTTACCAACAAAAGGAAACCAAGTAATGTAAAATTGAATGCATTTTTTGTCCAGTCTGTCAATAACTTATTCAATATGAATGAAGATGAGGAATGTTTTCTACATACAGATAAATATCAATGGTATCAAAACATGTTGTCAACTACTCACTAGGTGTGTGAGTGGTTTTTTTGCAAAAAGGTGGGGGTTTTTTCAAAGTAAAAAAAAAGAGAGAGAAATTCTACTGTAAATAATTGCTCCAATGCAGTGCCTGCAGAATAAATTAAGAAGCATTCAAAAATAGCTTACAATCCCTTTTTACTTTGACTTGTTCAAATATCAGTACACCAAAATTACATTTTTTGTTTAATAAAAAATAAGGCAACAAGAATAAAATTTATACGGGCCCAACCAACCTATAATTAGCTAAATTGAGATATTTTATTTTGTACTTCAATTTTGGATGAAAGAAATTAAACATTTTGATTTTTTAATTTTTTTAAATCACCCCCTCCTCCATTTGTCGTTCAAAGTTTTTGATTTTGATTTTTTTTTCACTAACCCCCCCCCCCCCCCGGAAAAAATACCCACTCGCTCATTTTTTTGAAAGGTCTAACCAACTGTAGAACAGTGCATTTTTGTCGCTTGAGCACTAAAACATAGCCTGACACTCGCTCGGCGCATGTAGCAAGTTTTTATTGTCGCTTGAGCACTAAAACATAGCCTGACACTCGCTCGGCGCATGTAGCAAGTTTTTATTGTCGCTTGAGCACTAAAACATAGCCTGACACTCGCTCGGCGCATGTAGCAAGTTTTTATTGTCGCTTGAGCACTAAAACATAGCCTGACACTCGCTCGGCGCATGTAGCAAGTTTTTATTGTCGCTTGAGCACTAAAACATAGCCTGACACTCGCTCGGCGCATGTAGCAAGTTTTTATTGTCGCTTGAGCACTAAAACATAGCCTGACACTCGCTCGGCGCATGTAGCAAGTTTTTATTGTCGCTTGAGCACTAAAACATAGCCTGACACTCGCTCGGCGCATGTAGCAAGTTTTTATTGTCGCTTGAGCACTAAAACATAGCCTGACACTCGCTCGGCGCATGTAGCAAGTTTTTATTGTCGCTTGAGCACTAAAACATAGCCTGACACTCGCTCGGCGCATGTAACAAGTTTTTATTGTCGCTTGAGCACTAAAACATAGCCTGACACTCGCTCGGCGCATGTAGCAAGTTTTTATTGTCGCTTGAGCACTAAAACATAGCCTGACACTCGCTCGGCGCATGTAGCAAGTTTTTATTGTCGCTTGAGCACTAAAACATAGCCTGACACTCGCTCGGCGCATGTAGCAAGTTTTTATTGTCGCTTGAGCACTAAAACATAGCCTGACACTCGCTCGGCGCATGTAGCAAGTTTTTATTGTCGCTTGAGCACTAAAACATAGCCTGACACTCGCTCGGCGCATGTAGCAAGTTTTTATTGTCGCTTGAGCACTAAAACATAGCCTGACACTCGCTCGGCGCATGTAGCAAGTTTTTATTGTCGCTTGAGCACTAAAACATAGCCTGACACTCGCTCGGCGCATGTAACAAGTTTTTATTGTCGCTTGAGCACTAAAACATAGCCTGACACTCGCTCGGCGCATGTAGCAAGTTTTTATTGTCGCTTGAGCACTAAAACATAGCCTGACACTCGCTCGGCGCATGTAGCAAGTTTTTATTGTCGCTTGAGCACTAAAACATAGCCTGACACTCGCTCGGCGCATGTAGCAAGTTTTTAATTGGAGACAAACATAGCAGCGATGACGACATGAAATTTAATATTTGTCTCGAAAATTTGCGACAAATTTGCGGTAATTCAATATGGTCATAGCCCTGCTTATGCCTGCATGTCAACCTCCCCTGGGTACGGTGAGAAAAGCGAGCTTGCGTTTGATCAGCAAAGCTCGAGCTCCTCGTCTTAAGAGTCTGAAAATCCATTCATTCTACAAACAGTCCATATCCGAATAATGGCATGCATGTAGCAAATTATTTTATTGAATGATTTGACCCAGATATGATTTTTTTCCTCATCTTCTTCTTCATTTTTCTTTCATTATTTAAATAGGTTACTGTAGGGAGCCTTACTTAACGAAGATATTATCTAACATTTACATAAAAAGAGTACTCTCGCGACGTAAAAACTAGATAAATATTGAATTTGAATATTCCTAGATGCCTGAAGTGTCGTGAAGAGCAGCATGTAGAGTTCATGATTCTGTGAAACGGTAACTGTTCGTAAGACCATCTCTACATGTTTATTTCCGTTTGAAGTAAAATTACAGATAACTTTGACCTTAATCTAATTGACAAGCTAACAAACTGCTTTGTTCCATGTTTTTATACATTTTACACCATCTGAGATTCGAATTAGCATCGCAATAACCACTTGTTCTACCACATAATAACAATTCCATTGAAATGGAATTGGGGGGGGGGGGGGCAATCCAAGAGAAAAAAGCATGTTTTGTAACCAAACATCTGTTTCATACCAAAATACCAGGGAAATGGTGTATGTATTTTCCATAATTCAAACCAAAAAACAGTATGTATTTTCCATAATTCAAACCAAAAAACAAATCAAAACACTGCAGTCTAAAAATAGTACAGGAAACCAATGAAGTTAATTTGTGTGCATGGAAGGGGGGGAATGCCGTCTGAAGAACAATCTAGGTATATATGACACATCCACAACTCACCACTTATTAGACAACAAGTGGAGATTTCTCCTTAGTCAAACAAGATAAGCTAGTGAAACAAGATAAGCTATTATGTCTCTCTGTTGGGATAAAATAACATCTCTCTGATTGAATCATCAACTATAAACAAATATAGCTTTGACTCCAGCACAGACTGCGGGTACTGTTAAAATAAACTGCATAGGTACATGTAATTTACAAAGACTACAAACATGGCAGCCTCCACCTATGTCTAGAAAGACCTAAATGTGTACATTTTTGCAATCACATGCTAATAGGGTGGCTTCACCCCCCAAAAAGTATATATTTTCTGAATTGTAATCTCACAAGGAATCCAAATATGCTATTGGAATTTAGATAGGACCTAAGGGTAACATGTTGTGATTAAGAATGTTCACAGAATATGGATTTATTTTTTCTTCTTCATATTTTGATTAAAGCTCAATAATTTTTGTATTCCTATCCCAATCATGATTTTACCGTGCATATTAGTTCCTCATGCAATTTAACCATCAGAACATAATGGTTGTTAAGGGTTACTTGTTGAAATATACTATATCGGGAAGTGAATGAGCACAAACGTTTAAATTTCATATTTATTAGAGTTTACACAAATGTTTTTTTGGCTATTCACCTTATCCTGCAGGAAAGCCAAACCTGAGTCAAGGTGACTAACAAAATTGAGTCCAGAACGATGTCTAAATTGACTTGCCCTGACTCATCCTAGTGGGTCCGTATAAGTAGGCAATATGAGTCATGATCAACAATCAAAATTAGTCCAGGCTTGACTCGGCAAGATGAGTCTTACGATGTCTAAATTGACCCAGATTAACGAGTCATGCATGCATGCATGACTCAAATAGAAGGATCAAATATTTGGGTCAAATGACTCACTTCACTCAAACAAGATGAGTCATTTGACTCATCCTAAAGGATGAACATATAGGAGAGAGCTCATGGTGACTAACAAATGGTGATCAACAAGGACGAGTCCAGCCTCAACTCATATTATTCATAAAGTAATGAATTTGTGAACAATCACTGCCATCAAGTAGTGACGTCTAGAAATATTTTAGTTAGAAATATGCCTATATGCTATCCTAAATATACTTTCCATGGTGTTATTTAAGTAATCTAGATGAGCCACATCTGGTTGTCATTGTTGCTTGACTCATATTAATGAGTCCATGTGACTCACTTTGACTAAGTGACTCACTTAGGGCGCGTTCCCACTGTGGCTGTTTGATACCAGGACGTGGACTCGATGCTACATCGAACCTACTTCCAAGCCTAGTGGGAACGCGCAATAAGGGGGTTCGACCAAACCTACTCGAAGAGGTAGTCTCGCACCTAGGACGTGGTATCAAAATCGCTAGTGAGAACGCGTTTTACTTATCGTAGGTGGACTCGTACCACTTGTTCCACAAAAACAAGCGTGTTGCGCTGCGTCAGACTGCGCCGCCGTCCGCCGCGCGCTTAAAAATGCAATTTCACGCGGCCAAATGTCATGCACGCGTGGTATGTACGCAGTCAGTACGCACGGCGCACTCGCTTAAACTTGTAAACAAGTAACATCCGGGTAAGTGGACTCAATACCACATCGGTATTTTGATGTATTTTAATCGCACAATGAGAACGCAACATCACTGTTATGCATGTAGATTCGCACCTAGGTATGAGTCCACATTCGCACAGTGAGAACACGCCCTTAGTCTAGTCAAAGGGATATTGACTAGACTAAGTGAGTCAAAGGGAGTCACATGGACTCATCAATATGAGTCAATGGGACTCACTTTAACTCACTTAGTCTAGTCAATATCCCTTTGACTAACCAAGATGAGTCATGTGATACAGATTGACTAATATAGATGAGTCACAGTGAGTCACATCTGGTTGGCATTGTTGCTGGACTCATCTTGATGAGTCTAGGTGACCCATTTGAGTTAGTCAATGTCACCAGACCCGGTCGGATGAGTCAGTTGACTCGGATTTGGTTTTCTGTGCATGATTTAAACGACATTTTTGAATTCCCCTATTTGAAAGCTTTCCAAAAATGTATTGTTATCATCAGTTGAATACTTGTTTTGTTATAGTCATGTATGTAAAACCGATGAATTAGGGCAAGTTCACTGTGTAGCGAATAGGGAGAAAGCCAAGGACAATGCAATCGATTCGTGATTACAATTGTTACATAATAGTTGACACGTTTGTTGAAACTTATAGAATATAAAAAAATCTATCAAATGAGAGCAAAATCATGTTTGTACCATACAGAGATGTGGAGTTATTGTAGATTGAACATAGAATTGGGAACATTTTCTATATTCCCTTTAGAGATTGTACACAGCGCCAACGCCACCGCCTCCACCCCTGACTTTCGAAATATAATAAATCATATCTCAGCCAAACAGTTATAGTAATACCTGATTTATTCACACAATGTAGCTAGATAAATAGGCTTTCAAATGACACCTAAACCAAAGCTCTACCACATTTAGTTGTTGAGTTAATAGAGAGAGATGGATGATTTGTCACAAAAAATACAACGCTGCCACCCTTTTTGGGTGGTCAGTTCAGAACACATGGCCATAATGCATTACAAGATTGACTCTGAGCCTTGTGCGTGAGGCGTGAGATATCATACAATGGTTCGCAAATGTGACGAGAAGATCAGTCACTGGTTGTCCTGGTAAGGCCAAACAAAGAAGATAGTCTGTCTCAGAAACACTGTGCTTTTTTTTTCTTTTCTTTTTTTTAGAAAATAGGCTATGAGGTATGCGATTTTTTTTTTTTTTTGCAATTTTTTTGTTGTTGCTTAATCCAAGCTTACGGAGAACTTTTTTTAACTTTTTTTTTTTAAATCAAAAAAAAAATCAAAAAAAAAAATCAAAAAAAAAATCAAAAAAAAAAAGAAAAGAAGTTTTTTAGCCCCCAGCGCATAGACATACGCGCCGTAGCTCATTTCACATACCAATGCGGGCGGGCTTCTGAGACAGACCTTCTTCTCTGGTTGTCCTGGTAACCGGACCTCTGATGTAGAAGGCAGCCGAGAAGCAAATGTGCAAGACATCAGCAGTGGTGCACAATCTGCCGATCAAAACCGCGGGAAAATCCCGGAAGCGGAAGCCAGAAAGTCTGGCAACTTTATTTTCCTTGCATACGCGCCAGAAAACTTAATTCTTGAATAATGCTTTCAACCATTCAAGCACAGTGTGTTTATTTTGCGCTATGCAAACACAATACTGTTAGGGATTATTGTTGTTTAATTTTTGGTTTGTTTAATTGTTTTGATAGAATTTGCATTTAATATAATATAAAATATATGACAACTCTTTTATTTCCCCCATCATACTCAGTTCAAGATGCTGAGCGGTAAATTGTAAATGTTTCATACCACACAATATGTTTGCTCTGTCTTACTTTTAATTTGAAAGAAAAAATATTAACAAATCAACCTAAAATTGGAAAAACAATCAAGATTCCTTATGCAAACAATCTGTATTTGACAAACATCATAATTGAGTTGGTTGCCTGTGTACACACACTAGAGCAACTATAAAGCACAATATTTTCATGACATCATTATTTTTGTGACAGCAACAGCATAAAATATCTGCGTACTAATACTGATGTTAAATAGAAAAATAGAAATTTTGCGAACAATATCACAATCCTTGTCATCAATGAACACTGCAAAAACACAACAGCAAGCCATATGTTGGTACACCCCTCACTGCACAATCATAGAGGGATAAATCCGAGAAGCACTCAACTCATTTTTGGGTAGGGGTGTACCATCCAGGGTCTCAAAAATGGGGGCTTCAGAGCAGGTTTTTGACGAAAAACTGGGTCTTAATTAAGAACTGATTTTCTCCAAAAAGTAGGGTCTTAAGGGCGGCACATACCTATACCCCTTTCCAATGTCAGGGGCTAAATATGGTTACGAAAAAGGTGTGTTGGTGATTTTGCTGTATCTGGCTTGTTATGAACCCTCATCAGGCAGCGTGCATGGGTTTTATTTCCAGTCTGGAATGGTTCTAGATAATACTATCTTCTGAAGATAGAACTGACGCATGACGCATAACAGGTGCTATCTTTTGAAGAAAGCAATGGCAATGGCTACTAAAATAGTCTCCAGTGAGAACAGTATCTTCTGCTAAAAGCATTTTGCCTTCTAGATAATGCTATCTTCTGAAGATAGCACTGATACATGACGCATAACAGGTGCTATCTTCTGAAGAAAGCAATGGCAATGGCTACTAAAATAGTCTCCAGTGAGAACAGTATCTTCTGCTAAAAGCATTTTGCCTTCTAGATAATACTATCTTCTGAAGATAGCACTGATGCATGACGCATAGCATGTGCCATCTTCTGAAGAAAGCAATGGCTACTACATTTGGAGTGCACTCTAATTTATCCCATTTTCTTCTGATATTATCAATCCCACAAGCACCCCTTGGTCATTAGGGTTAAGAAAAATGTGGCAAATTTAATTGCAGTGTGCTGCCTATTTTGATGCATGTACGGACATTGCCATTACATCTTTGAATTATCGGGATATTCACAATACGATGCGCTGCCAGCGATTGTTCTTGCCAGTTAAAAATCTTTTGACCTCCAGGATCAACATCACTGTTCTACCTACCATTTGATTGGCACGCAAGTGTGATAATACTAATGTTGAACACAGCTTCACGAAGGATCCAGTATGAGCACAAAGAAAATTAATCTACTATAATTGTAAATTGGTGTTGGAGTGTGCATTCGCATGTAACCAATACATTGACATTTAAACACAAATAAAATGTTTTCATGTGTTGTATTTGTATTACATGGGTTTTGGATATCGACTTTTTATCATGATGCACTGCATATGTTTGCCTCTCCCCAGCAAAATACCCAAGAATTGCAAACACACATGGCCATTCATAAAATAAATCATCAACATAAAATATATTTGATCAATTAAACCATATGCAAATTTTAATTTCAGATATGGCAATTAAGGGGGTCATTATCAATGAAGCATTGAAGTACATCCAATAAGTTAATTGTAATATATGGAGATAGGACTACATTCTAAATGCAATTAATTACTTCTTTTTTTAATTACTTTCTTTGGAATACAGGACTACATACTGAATTAAATGTATCTCACATAAAAAACCAAAAAAACCAATTACTATCTTCTGAAGATAGCACTAATGTATTGGGTACGGAATAAGTTATCATCTGAAGAGAACAATCGAATCCATTCTCATTCAATGACACTTTCTGCTGTAGATATAGCACTAAATGCATGAATGTTGCTGTATTAATAATACTGTTATCTGAAGATAGCACAGATATATCATAATGCAATAAAAGCACCCTATATTTAGACAGCATTTAGAATACATTACTAGTAATCAGTAGCATTATCTTCTCACCGTACTGTAAAGATGGCTAAAAAATAGTCTCCAGTGAGAACAGTATCTTCTGCTATAAGCATTTTGCCTTCTAGATAATGCTATCTTCTGAAGATAGCACTGATGCATGACACATAACAGGTGCTATCTTCTGAAGAGAGCAATGGCTACTACATTTGGAGTGCACTCTAATTTATCCCATTTTCTTCTAGATAATACTATCTTCTGAAGATAGCGCTAATGCATGACGCACAACAGGTGCTATCTTCTGAAGAAAGCAATACATTTGAAGTGCACTCTAATTTATCCCATTTTCTTCTAGATAATGCTATCTTCTGAAGATAGCACTGATGCCTGATGCATAACAGGTGCTATATTCTGAAGAAAGCAATGGCTACTACATTTGGAGTGCACTCTAATTTATCCCATTTTATTCTAGATAATACTATCTTCTGAAGATAGCGCTAATGCATGACGCACAACAGGTGCTATCTTCTGAAGAAAGCAATACATTTGAAGTGCACTCTAATTTATCCCATTTTCTTCTAGATAATGCTATCTTCTGAAGATAGCACTGATTCCTGACGCATAACAGGTGCTATCTTCTAAAGAAAGCAATGGCTACTACATTTGAAGTGCACTCGAATTTATCCCATTTTCTTCTATATAATACTATCTTGTGAAGATAGCACTAATGCATGACGCACAACAGGTGCTATCTTCTGAAGAAAGCAATACAGTTGGAGTGCACTCTAATTTATCCCATTTTCTTCTAGATAATGCTATCTTCTGAAGATAGCACTGATGCATGACGCATGACAGGTGCTATCTTCTGAAGAAAGCAATGGCTACTACATTTGGAGTGCAGTCTTATATATCCCATCTTCTTCTAGATAATGCTATCTTCTGAAGATAGCACTGATGCCTGATGCATAACAGGTGCTATATTCTGAAGAAAGCAATAGCAATCGCTACTACATTTGAAGTGCACTCTAATTTATCCCATTTTCTACTAGATAATGCTATCTTCTGAAGATAGCACTGATGCATGACGCATAACAGGTGCTATCTTCTGAAGAAAGCAATGGCTACTACATTTGGAGTGCAGTCTTATATATCCCATCTTCTTCTAGATAATGCTATCTTCTGAAGATAGCACTGATGCCTTATGCATAAAAGGTGCTATATTCTGAAGAAAGCAATAGCAATAGCTACTAAATTTGGAGTGCACTCTAATTTATCCCATTTTCTTCTAGATAATGCTATCTTCTGAAGATAGAACTGATGCATGACGCATAACAGGTGCTATATTCTGAAGAAAGCAATAGCAATGGCTACTACATTTGAAGTGCACTCTTATTTATCCCAATTTCTTCTAGATAATTACTATCTTCTGAAGATAGCACTGATGCCTGATGCACAACAGGTGCTATCCTCTGAAGAAAGCAATGGCTACTACATTTGGAGTGCACTCTAATTTATCCCATTTTCTTCTAAATAATTACTATCTTCTGAAGATAGCACTGATGCCTGACGCATAACAGGTGCTATCTTCTAAAGAAAGCAATGACTACTACATTGGAGTGCACTCTAATTTATCCCATTTTTTTCTAGATAATACTATCTTCTGAAGATAGCACTAATGCATGACGCACAACAGGTGCTATCTTTTGAAGAAAGCAATACATTTGGAGTGCACTCTAATTTATCCCATTTTCTTCTAGATAATGCTATCTTCTGAAGATAGCACTGATGCCTGATGCATAACAGGTACTATCTTCTGAAGAAAGCAATAGCAATGGCTACTACATTTGAAGTGCACTCTAATTTATCCCATTTTCTTCTAGATAATGCTATCTTCTGAAGATAGAACTGATGCATGACGCATAACAGGTGCTATCTTCTGAAGAAAGCAATGGCTACTACATATGGAGTGCACTCTAATTTATCCCATTTTCTTCTAGATAATGCTATCTTCTGAAGATAGCACTGATGCCTGATGCCTAACAGGTGCTATATTCTGAAGAAAGCAATAACAATGGCTACTACATTTGAAGTGCACTCTAATTTATCCCATTTTCTTCTAGATAATGCTATCTTCTGAAGATAGCACTGATGCCTGACGCATAACTGGTGCTATCTTCTGAATAAAGCAATAGCAATAGCTATTACATTTGAAGTGCACTCTTATTTATCCCAATTTCTTCTAGATAATTACTATCTTCTGAAGATAGAACTGATGCATGACGCACAACAGGTGCTATCTTCTGAAGAAAGCAATAGCAATGGCTACTACATTTTGAAGTGCACTCTTATTTATCCCAATTTCTTCTAGATATTTACTATCTTCTGAAGATAGCACTGATGCCTGACGCATAACAGGTGCTATCTTCTGAAGAAAGCAATGGCTACTAAATTTGGAGTGCACTCTAATTTATCCCATTTTCTTCTAGATAATGATATCTTCTGAAGATAGCACTAATGCCTGATGCATAACAGGTGCTATCTTCTGAATAAAGCAATAGCAATGGCTACTACATTTGAAGTGCTCTCTTATTTATCCCAATTTCTTCTAGATAATTACTATCTTCTGAAGATAGCACTGATGCCTGACCCATAACTGGTGCTATCTTCTGAATAAAGCAATAGCAATAGCTACTACATTTGAAGTGCACTCTTATTTATCCCAATTTCTTCTAGATAATTACTATCTTCTGAAGATAGAACTGATGCATGACGCATAACAGGTGCTATCTTCTAAAGAAAGCAATAGCTACTACATTTGAAGTGCACTCTTATTTATCCCAATTTCTTCTAGATAATTACTATCTTCTGAAGATAGAACTGATGCATGAGGCACAACAGGTGCTATCTTCTAAAGAAAGCAATAGCAATGGCTACTACATTTTGAAGTACACTCTAATTTATCCCATTTTCTTCTAGAAAATACTATCTTCTGAAGATAGCACTGATTCCTGACACATAACAGGTGCTATCTTCTGAAGAAAGCAATGGCTACTACATTTGAAGTGCACTCTTATTTATCCCAATTTCTTCTAGATAATTACTATCTTCTGAAGATAGCACTGATGCCTGACGCATAACAGGTGCTATCTTCTGAAGAAAGCAATGGCTACTATATTTAGAGTGCACTCTAATTTATCCCATTTTCTTCTAGATAATTACTATCATCAGAAGATAGCACTGATGCCTGACGCATAACTGGTGCTATCTTCTGAATAAAGCAATAGCAATAGCTACTAAATTTGAAGTGCACTCTTATTTATCCCAATTTCTTCTAGATAATTACTATCTTCTGAAGATAGCACTGATGCCTGACGCATAACAGGTGCTATCTTCTGAAGAAAGCAATGGCTACTATATTTAGAGTGCACTCTAATTTATCCCATTTTCTTCTAGATAATTACTATCATCAGAAGATAGCACTGATGCCTGACGCATAACTGGTGCTATCTTCTGAATAAAGCAATAGCAATAGCTACTAAATTTGAAGTGCACTCTTATTTATCCCAATTTCTTCTAGATAATTACTATCTTCTGAAGATAGCACTGATGCCTGACGCATAACAGGTGCTATCTTTAAAGAAAGCAATAGCAATGGCTACTACATTTTGAAGTGCACTCTAATTTATCCCATTTTCTTCTAGAAAATACTATCTTCTGAAGATAGCACTGATTCCTGATGCATAACAGGTGCTATCTTCTAAAGAAAGCAATAGCAATGGCTACTACATTTTGAAGTGCACTCTAATTTATCCCATTTTCTTCTAGAAAATACTATCTTCTGAAGATAGCACTGATTCCTGACGCATAACAGGTGCTATCTTCTGAAGAAAGCAATAGCAATGGCTACTACATTTGAAGTGCACTCTAATTTATCCCATTTTCTTCTAGATAATACTATCTTCTGAAGAAAGCACTGATGCATGACGCATAACAGGTGCTATCTTCTGAAGAAAGCAATGGCTACTACATTTGGAGTGTACTCTAAATCGATGAAATGTCTGAAAACCAATAATCTCAAGGTGTTTCTATAGCGGGATATTTCGTGACTATGTGCAAATCACACCAATATTCCTCACCGTATTCTGACAGCAACTTTTCTCCTGTCTCATGCTTGGTCAGCACCCAGCAGATAATAAATATATCAGGTGATTTTGGTTCTAATTATCTGCATTTCTTTAGTTGTACAAGATGATGTATCGTATTGGCAATGTCAAGCACTGGGACAGCCTCCCTGTATTTATCTATAAAATCACCACTAATAATAGCAATGATGTCTATTTGAGCCTAATTTCATCTTTTCTCTGCTGCATTTACAAAATAATTACATTGTTTTATCATTATTTTGCAAATAATGTATGAAAATAATATCTGAGCAAGTATGTTTTGTCTGATCAATTAGCTATTGTGTCACATGCATGTATCTGCTTATTCATACATATCATGCGTCATTGAGAAACAATACTCAATATTTTGTTCAATTTCAAAAATGCAGTATCTTTACCAAATAGTCATAACTAGATAATGGTACCACAAAATGTTGTGATTCTTTTTGCTGATAAGAGTAAATGAATGCAGCTATTGATTCAAGAGTTGGTTGCCTTCATATTATATTACAAATTATTCTAAATATTTATTTTACTTTGGATACAGTTTTTTTTTAATCACCCTGTATAATAGGATGTAATCTAAGGTTTACCTCCCCAGTTAGCCTTCAGGTTCAATAACACCAATGGGGAGCATCAGAACAACAAATGTGTCATTAAATTAAATTAACCTGGTGAAACTACAGGCTATTTTTGTGAAAGAGTCAACTTTATAAGACTGGACAAGATGTGTTCTGCTTTATTATCATTAATTAATCAGAGACAAACAATAAATCATGGTTCTGTAGGAATTTCATCACATTTGCTATGTATGTAATGTATAGGGTGGAGGTATGCAGCAATTTGGTCCACTGAACCCTCAAGATATTCTTAAAATCCTTAAAAATATATAAAATGTGGGCAGCAAATACCTTTGATTAACTGAAAACATAAAACTGCTAACATTTTGACTACAAAAATCCTCAAATCCATCATTCCTACAAGAAGCTCAACGTAGGAAGAGATAAGAACAGGTCTTAACACAACAGAGCTGAAAAAATATGCCTAATAACAATGATATTCATGGCCAACAAATCACTTTGCTCATTCAAGATTATTCGGGGCCCACACTCCGCTATCAATAAAACAGCATCAGCAATGCCATCTACTGGAAACAAATTTATCAAAGGACACCAACACTCCCGGGTCCACTCATAATATCACGCTTATATATGATTAATACATGGAAACACATACCATTTCTAAATTGTACTAACACACCCATTCCTGGCTGCATTTCTTATGTTAAATATATCTTGAATTCTGGGTTTGAACTCATTTCCAATTTAGCCTTCAGGTTTGATAACACTCTAACAGCCATGGGAGCACGTCAGAACAACAAAAGTGTCATTAAAATACATTAACCCGGTGCAATGACAAGTTAATTTGGTGAAAGTGTCAACTTTACAAGACTGGACAAGATGTGGTCTGTTTTATTATCATTAATTAATTATAGATGAGCTACATAGAGAGCATGGATTGGTTGATGGAATTTCATCGTATTTGCTATGTATGTATTTAATGTAGAGGCGTGCGGCAATCTGGTCCACTGTCACAAGTGTTCCATCCCTCGAGATGCCAGTCAGTAAACTCTCAAAATCATTCTTAGATGGTAAAAATTCCAAAAAATATGTAAAGTTTTTGGCAGAAAATACCTTAAATGGCCTGAGAACATATTAACTGTGTACATTTTAACAACAAATAATCCTGCAACCTGCAACCCTACCTATCATGCCTATAGAATAGACCACATTGAAATATATCGGTACAGTGCCAATCAAACTTGCGATCCATAATTCTTACGCGAAGCTAAATGTAGGAAGAGGTTAAAACAGGCCTTAGAACTATAAACAATATCCCTAATACCAATTGATATTGATCATTTCATGTGGTTCTCCCCACACCCCTTCTCCCCACCCCCCCCCCCCCCTTCTCCCCACACCCCTCCATGCCATAAGGCCACACAATTTTTTTTTGTTATGTTGTCCTCGACCGCCCGCTCGTCATTTTAGGGCCGCTCCGATTTTTTTTTTTTTCAGATTTTTTTTTTTTTTTAAATCATTGTGGGTGGGTTTTTTGAAATCAGATTTTTTTCAGGGGTTTTTTTTTTTTCAGGTTTTTTTTTTCTTCAGATTTTTTTTTTTTTTTTCAGATTTTTTTTTCAGATTTTTTTCAGATTTTTTTTTAAACAGTTTAAATGGCATATATTAAATTAAGTGTTTATAACATATATGTGCGGCTCTTAGAGTGATTTTAACTTCTTGTTGGCTGAACTTTGAGCTTCTGCTGGTAAAAGAAAATTTTAAAAAAAAAATTAAAAAAATTAAAAAATCGGCCCGCCCGCCCCTCCTCTCTGAAAGCTGTCGAGGACAACATAACAATTTTTTTGTTGGCCTAACCCCCCCCCTTCCACGCCATAAAAACATGTTTTTGACATCATACATCATACTGAAACATTATAAGTGTTAAAATTGCCAATTTATCAACTCAATTTATCACAAAAGATGGCTTCACAAATGTTTTCTGGACCATTTTAGTTCAAAAACTAAAATATTTGGCACGTTTCTCACACATTTTTTCAGCATGTTTCAACATTTTAGAACAGAATTTGGGCTTGTCCCACCGCACATTTTGTTGGTTTTTTATTCCTGTTATTCATAGCAAACAAATCACTTTACCCATTGAATTGAAGATAATTCTGGGCCCACAAGCAATAGCTATTACATTTGAAGTGCACTCTTATTTATCCCAATTTCTTCTAGATAATTACTATCTTCTGAAGATAGAACTGATGCATGACGCACAACAGGTGCTATCTTCTGAAGAAAGCAATAGCAATGGCTACTACATTTTGAAGTGCACTCTTATTTATCCCAATTTCTTCTAGATATTTACTATCTTCTGAAGATAGCACTGATGCCTGACGCATAACAGGTGCTATCTTCTGAAGAAAGCAATGGCTTTCTTCAGACAAACAAAAATCACTTTACCCATTGAATTGAAGATAATTCTGGGCCCACAACCTCTATCTATAAAAACACCTCTAAATTACATCCACAATGTCATCTACTGGCAATTAATTTAACCTAAGGATACAACACTCCCAGGTCAATCAAAATAATACATTAATCTCTAATAAATATACACAAGTTTCTGTAACAAACCTGATCCATGCATTTCTTATGATATTTAATAGGTTGTATTCCGTCGTTAGACTTTCAAAAACTTAAAGTGGATAACAGCCACGGGATAACATCAACACAACAAATGTGTTGTTAAAATACATTAACCTGATGCGATGACAGGCTATTTTGTGGATGTGTTAACTTGGCAAGACTGGACAAGATCTGTTTTGTTTTATTATCATTAATTAAACAAATATGAGCTAGAGAGCATGGATTGGTGTGGTATTTCAAGCCATTTGTGATGTATGTATGTAGGGTAGAGGTACGTCACATCCCAAACAGCGTGGTATATGGCGTTATCCCCCCTATAACATCAATAATCAGGCAGCGCCGTTTATGTTTCGCTGGCCACTGCCTGCGAACAACCAACCAGCCTATCTCCTTTCTAATTTTCTGGACCCCTCCTGGTGGGAAAGCTAACAGAGGCAGAAGACACCTTCAGTATCCTGATACCGTCAAGAATGATATGGGTTTAGATCCTCCAGAGATCCGCCAACTCATGAATGACAGGAAAGTCTGGGCCCAGTACGTTGCGATTGCTTCCTCCGTTTCGTCCACGGACGACCAATGATGATGATGATGAGAGGTACGTACACGGCAATTTGGTCCACTGTCACTACTTCTCCAAACCCAAGTGTTCTAGGCACTCTAAATTTATTCTGAAATGGTGAAAGACTCTTTGGAAAATATGAAACTTTGGATTACATACATATTTAGAACTGTGTCCATTATGACTTAGCAATGATATTCATGGCCAACAAATCATCACTTTGCTCATTAAAGGTCAGTCTGGGCCCACCCCCTCTATTTATAAAACACCTCTAAATTACATCCACAATGTCATCTACTGGAAATTAATTTAACCTGAGGATACAACACTCCCAGGTCAATCAAAATAATACATTCATCTCTAATAAATATACATCTATAGTCGAGTACCAACCCATGTGAGGACCCGTATTAAAACGTGTGTAAAAAAGTATAGAAGTTACAGTCAATCTGAGGACATTTTTTTTTTTACCATACATGTAGGGACATTTGTATGATATGTGTATTGACGCCTAATCGAGGACATGGCCATACACCCTTAGGGGGGTAAGGACCCAACTTCTCTACGTTTTTATGCAGGAAAAAAGAGAGGACTTCAAAAAAGGTCCTCACATTTTTTATTGTCCTCACATTGCCGGCTGGTAGGGACAAAGGTCCTCGGATTGGCGGGTTCAACAATACACAAGTTTCTGTGTATATGTCTAACACACCTGATCCAATCATGTCTTATGATATATAATAGGTTGTATTCTACCGTTTAGACTTTGGATAACAGCACAGGATAGCATTAAAACAGCAAATGTGTCATTAAAATACATTAACCCAGTGAGATGACAGGCTATTTTTGTGAACGTGTTAACTTTGCAAGACTGGACAAGATATATGTTCTATTTTATTATCATGAATTAATCAAACATGGGCTATAGTTTGTTTAGTTCAAAATTGGCGAAGCGTTATTACCGCAGTGAATGAATACAGAAGGACGCGGGCGCGCATAAAGTAGCGAGGTTACACGCCCCCTGTGCATCATAAGCGTGGCGCATGCGTGTGGTAATAATCTCGCTAGTAGGCTTGGATTACTTTTGCGCGCGGAGAGAAGAAAAAAACCAATAGTCCTCTCCAATTTGGAACTGATTAAACTATAGAAAGCATGGATTGGTAGATGCGTTATCTATGCATTCGCTATGTATGTATATGTATGTAGGGTAGAGGCATGTGGCAATTTGATTCACTGTCACAAGTGTTCCAACCCTGTGTAATAGATTCATTGGAGCCTGAAACAGAAGGTTGTCATTATAAAACATATACCAGGTGTGAAGACGGGCTATTTTTGTGAAAATTGTAACTCAACTGAACAAGCTGTGTAGCTTTATCATTATTAAATCTATCAAAAAATGAACGGAGAGCCGGGATTGGTAGATGCAATTATGATGCATTTGTTATGTATTGCTATGTATATATAGTGTGGAAGGGACTTTAGCCTCCAAATGAAGCCATCTTTCTTGTAATTATTATAACCATCATACGCATCTCCAAACAAGGTAGAAATATGAATACCTTCCAAATATGGACACATATCTTAAGTTAATCCAACAATTAGAATGGACCCACCCATACTTATACTCGATGCCATTCAAACTATCTCCTACCAGTCATAGGGTACACCAACACCTCTGATTGAGACAAGGTCTAACTAGCATTTTCAAGTTATTTGGAGCAGTGTGAACATGTCTGGGAGTCGTGGATGATCACAGTTGTGTGTCGGGGGGTGTTTGTGTATATTAGTGGCTTAGGGCAATTTGGTCCACTGTCGCAACTCACAAGTGTTCCACCCAATATTATAACCCTATATAGATACAAAATCCAACCATCTTGATGTATTTTATTTGGTTTTCTATATAACTATATATAAATCATGATTCAAGTTATGGCTTGTGTGCATGTAAGATAGTGTCTATTACACAACAATTTCCAATCACATTTAAATTAGAAAAATTCTAACATTCAATCCATGAATGATGTGAGATCTGACAAATATGACACTGCACTAGTCTATTGAATGTAACAACAATATTTGCCCTACTTTACTAATTTAAGAGATAAGGTATCAGGTAAATTCAGAACACATGGCTTGCCTAAATATCAGTTCTGACAGGTTCTATTTACATTTAGATTCATTTCAAAAGCATCTGACAATACATTTACTTATTAAAATCACCCGACAATACAGAGCACCGGTGTTATTTTTCATATACAAATATTTTAATATCATTTTGATTATTGTGAATCTTCCTTTCATATCATCAGCAAGCTACAACCCACCCACATACAACAAACACACCCCAGTAGCACACACACATACAGGGATAGGTAATATGTATATTGCTAACCCTCTCAGTGCATATACACAGAACCCGTCAACATGTATCAATGTTACAGTTGATCACTGTGTCGGAGCCATTACAACATGCTTCAAATCCACCTTCAAAACACCCTAATGAATGGGCTCAATGTGATACAACCCTATAAATGGTTGACATGACCGCATACTGATATAGCTTTAAAACTGTAGTAATAACAATTCTCATGTACAGTCAATGGAGAGGTACTTGCGTAGCTGTAATCTTTCATATCTCAGGGAAAAGGGAGAGAATTCATTCAGTCAAATTCTACCATAGAATCTGTCTGAATCATGTTAGAGTTCAAAAAGTCACCGTGAATGTTTAAAATATATCCGGCTCTATCAAAATGTCAGCTTACAGAGTTGTTAATACCAACGCAATACCATTCAGCATTAATAGGGTTAGCATTTGCTAAGCAAAGCCGTGTGAGCAGATAAATGGCTAGAAAGCAAGCAGTGGTTCCCATGGGAATAGCCAACCAGCATCAGCCACATTTTGGACTAATCCATTATGGATAGTGTAAAAGTACGACTGGCTACTCAAGCCTTGTCATTAGATTAACACACTGCCTTGTAGCAAACAAATATTGTGTTTCCTTTTACATATCTGATATCTACAAATAGTATTACCACAAGTAAATTTGTCTACAAATAGCATTACGACAAATAAATTTGATATTCTGTCAACAAAGTTTGCTCTTGGCTTTTGATTGTTGCATCATTATTATTACTGCGCTAAGACAAGCCTAATTGAAGATAACATTGATCGACCTTTAATAAAACTTAATGTACAACAATAGCTCATATCTCTGCAATAATAAAAAGTCAAACGTTATCGATTATGTTGGCCTACTGGTTATTTTAACAGTGGAAAGATGTGCTACAACGATGCTATCTAATAAATATAGAACAAGAATCGGGAAAATTAACATTAGAATGAAACAATCACGATTACAGATGTGAGATATTACCATAGGTATTTTTACGTATTGTGTGGACATGCAGGGGATAACGAAATACACTGTTGATATCTACAAAAGATAGCGATATTGCAATCTTACTATCTACCAAAGATAGCAATAAAAGTACAGATTGTGGTATACATGATGCTATCTACCAAAGATAGCAATAAAAGTTACAGATTGTGGTATACATGATGCTATCTACCAAAGATAGCAATTTACAGATTGTGGTATACAGGATGCTATCTACTGAAGATAGCAATAAAGTTACAGATCTGGTATACATGTTGCTATCTACTGAAGATAGCGGCACATTCAGACAGATATACAGTAATTATCTACTTACTGCTGTACAACATCTAGGTTCAAATAAATCTGATTACAATTTTAATAAAGTATGAAAACAGCCTACAGTATCTACAAATGCGAAGTATGCAAGATTTTCAACATTAGAAGATGTATATATCTTAAATATTGCCATGGCATTAATAAGAAAGCAAAAGGGCACCATAAACCATGATGTATTTCACCTTTTTCTTCTTCTTTTTTTCACACATTTCTTTTCCTTAAGACTTGTACATATCATTATATTCACTATCAATCAGGTGTGCAAAATATGAATTATCCAACGAGCGGGAAAAACATGGTCAAGTCCAGCTGTGTACATGCACAATCTATAATAATGGCAAACTAAAAGTGTTGAAACAACATTATTTTAGCATAACACAATTACAGTTTGGGCACTTCTATTGTCTTAGAAGGAGGACTGTGATAACAGTTTGTACACTGTTAGTTTAGCTTACGGCTGGGTAACTCCCCGGGGGGGGGGGGGGGGGTACTCACCCAAGACGGTATACGGGGATGTGCCGCTCTAATGGGTAGCTTTTTGGGCACAAAATCCCTAAACATGGGATATGATTTTGTGCTGGAAATCCCTAATAATGGGGTCACTTTTTAAAAATGGGTCTATTTTCGCGAAATTTCACGAAATTTGTGTCTATTTTCGCGAACATTTGCAAAAATTAGGTCTATTTTCCAGATAATTTGCGAAAATTTGGTCTAAAATGAAGCAAAACCCCTAAAAATGGGTACCTATTTTTCCAAAATCACCCCTAAAAATGGGTATGGGTTTTGAATCTCCAGCGGCACACCCCCGACCAAACCAAATCCGAGTACCCCCCCCCCCCCGGGGGTAACTCTGCCAGTCCTGTCAACTAATGGAGAGGTTATTCTTCATGGCAGTGAGACCAAGGCTCAAGATAAAGGTTTTTTTACCGGGAGCTACTTTTTTTCAAAAGTAGCGCCCGGATCATGGGATTTATTGAGAACCGGGAGCTACTTTCAGTCTACCGGGAGCTAACTTTTTTTTATTAAATCCAGCGTGGCAGCATTGTCAACTCGAAATTCGATGTCTTGGGCAAGCTTCCCAATCGTCAACGGGCGCTCGGTTTTTATTTTTCAGCATTACTGGGCGCTATGGCAGAAGGACCAAGGGGTAAAAATCACCCAGCGCTTCCTTTTTTCATCTTCTTGGTTTTACAATTTTAATTTAAAAAATAACCACATTTTACAAATGTTTTAGGAATTGTCCCCATTAAAGGGCAAATGTGACTGATTCTCACATAGCATGACACAGAACCAGTCTCTGAAAATGGTTTAAATAAAAACCAGCAGCCATGGCTAAGTATTTCTTGGCATAAAGTGACCCAGTACAACAGCAAATCCATGTAAAAAGTGTTTATCAGAAGAATTGAGTGATGTTTTACTAATGGGTTGTAGAGCAAATTCCTCAAAGTGTGGAGCATTTAGCGACACAACACTGGGTAAATCGTACACTGTTCAATAGTCATTAAAACAACCATGATGTATATATATATATATATATACCATGCTGGCTGGTTATTTTGAGAAAACCTGAAAAAGCAATAATTACAAGATAGAAAACAAATGTAGTAAGTATGCAATTCTAAATTTACATCAGTCAAATGCACTTTTATTTTATACATGAATGGTGAAGGACTTCAGGGTTTTTTACGGAAAATGTAATTATCCTTGTCTCAGCCTTCAAAATCCTCGTTAAATTTCACCTCAGCGCAACATATTTGTTCATAAAAACAAAATCCCTTCATCTCTTTATATTTCATTCTTTTCTTTTTTATATAATGACAGACAAGGGCAGATATATTTGCCCGTGCTTTGAGTAAACCTGACGTCATCAGTGGATTGACTAAATTACCAATTAACTACCATACTTTGCCATTAAAGCCGATTTGGTAAATTATATGGAGACAAACATGATCATCATCACCCATTGAATAGCAATCCCATCGGTAGTAGTTGTAGCGCGCCCTGCGCCGTTGCCGTCGTCGAGTAAATATCATTTCAAAATCCACCTGATGAATATCCTTGTCCTCGATACTGTTACTGCACACTTGAGCAGTAATAATAATATGGGCTGTAACTAGAAAAAATATTATAATTCCAGATGACGAGCGGCATTTGTTGAATTATAGAATTGCACTGTGGTTTTGATGCGTGAAATGAATTTTGACACCGACATCATAATCTGTGCATAATTTTGTACCTGTTAAATTATCATATGCATTTTGCTCAGATCAACCTGTTACAGGATATTCAGATATCTGTTCAAGCATCACAGTTTACGAGCATGGATAATAGGCATTCTCTGGGTATACATGTTCATATGGCAATGCCTGGTTTGATGATTCAATCTGAAATAAGCTTTATAAGCCAGTGAAAATGATATAACATTTACTCAGTTTCACGACATCATGGGTTACCAAACAGGATATTGCCACATTGATTTTTATGCAAGGTGTATTCAGGAATCGATACCAATAAAATTGATACCAATTATAATCTGATCTAACTCACTCACTCTTGATGAGAATTTTGTCAATTTTACTACGCAAACTGTCATCCTGCTTTCATTATCAAGTCAAGATTTCTTTTTTTCTTATTACAAATTCACAAAGAGATATTTGTCCAGTTTTAGGGGTGGTAGATTTCCGGTCAAATTCTGCTACAATCTATATTTTCAAAACCATTTTGCTTCTCAGTAAGAGAACAAATACATCAACGAATTCTCATTCTGTATTGAGTTTGAAACCCTTCCAATAGCTTTGCGACACTTATAAAGCCTTATAAAAACTGACCTAGAAATAGATGTCAGTGACAATTTTGTCAATTTAAACCATGCAAACTGTCATCATGCTTTCATTCTCAAATCAAGATTTCTTTTTATCTTATTACATTCAGAAAGAGATATTTGTCCAGTTTTAGGGGTGGTAGATTTTTGGCCAAATATTCTTCTACAATCTATATTTTCAAAACTATTTTGCTTCTCAGTAAGAGAACAAATACATCAACGAATTCTCCATCTGTATTGAGTTTGAAACCCTTCCAATAGCTTTGCGACACTTGTAAAGCCTTATAAAAACTGACCTAGAAATAGATGTCAGTGACAATTTGTCTTTTAACAAATGTTTGCATCAAGGGATGGATAGAGGGCACAACAAACAGGTGAAACACCCCTGTTTGATTCAACATGAAATGTGATATCTCGCCACTGAGGCAGGCTGAATACAAATAAAAGTTATGTTTCTAGTTGAGGGTCCTGAAACTGTAATGTGACATGTGAGATAGTTCTAGGACAGGGTTATAGCTACGCTGGACAGGGTCGGACGGAAGTTGTGCCCAGCGTCCGGCACTCTTAAAAAATAAGGGTAAAAAAACTTGTACTTATTTTTACTTTTTTTTTTACAATTTGTAGAAAAATCATTAAACTGCCTCATAAAACAAGAACTTATGTGGCAGGAACCCTCAAAGTTCATATAACCCCCCTTAAAGAACATTAAGAAGGCCTTAAGACCCCATTCCATAATCCACTGCGGCACTACACTTGGTTCGATACACTAACTCCGTTCGCTGTCAGTAAAATTGTCCGGCACTCAATTTGGTCTAGCTACAACCCTGTTCTAGGATCAGAATTATCCGTGACAGTAGGAAAAATCATGAGAAGATTGAATTTTGAGTGGCATTCATCATTAAGTTTCTTAATAATTAGAGTCCTATTTAAGATACCAAAAGATGGCAAAGATAAGTTTCGTTTCTAGATCAACATTCACATGTAACAATGTGACTGATTTCATGTACATGTGCAAGTCATAGAATTGATGTATAATGTGTGTGGGCTTTTTGTGTTTTTGTTGTGTTTGTATGTTAGGAAATACAGGCGGATGCTAAGGAAGAAAAAAGTTTCTTGAAATACTGACTTAAAAATAACAAAACATGAATGAGGTGTTTGGTCAAAATGGCTCTAAGATCAAATTGCGGCAGCACATTTTGGAAAACAAACTTCTTTTCTTCCCCAGCCTCATCCCACAAACCGTCATCAGTCACTAGATGATGTATAGCATCCATTAGCAGGGTCGGGCCAACGTGTCATGTCACCAGTTTACGTTTTTTACAGAAGCACGTAGGTGTACTTTGCACTTTGTACATGGACGACCGATCTGACAGCTGATCTAAATGACCGATTGTCCGAGTGAATCAGTAACATGGAAGGCCGGTCAGAAAAACACAAACTGGCAATCTTGCCTTATCTACAGCTTGATTCAGATTGGACCTTGCTGCGTTATAGACTCATTTAAACATGGATAAATTTCATAACAATTTCCATGCAGCAGGCATCTGCAGACGACATTCCAAAATATCACAAAATGTTTCAAAAATTATTTAATTTTATTACCATATTTGGAATCACCATGAGAAATGCATTGAAACAAGCACAAACATGCATAGTATTGGTTCAGTAATCCTTGAGATAGACCTTGAATGTTGTAAAAGGTTTCTGAAAAATCTGTTTTGTGAATGGTAAAACCAAAAGCCGTGTGAAAAGTGTTAAGAAAGATTTTGAAAGAATTATTTGATTCTTACAGATCCGTTGATGTATAGACCAAACCTGAAATATTTACAAGAATCAACATTGATTCATGCAAACTTTCTTGCGCTATTTGCTTCCAAATAGAAACTTTGCAAGAATTGATAAGCAGATGATTGCTTTTCTTGCTGTTTCTAGCCCTAGGTAAAATTAGCATAGTTGAATTCAATAGCTCCATGGCACATGCAAGGGCAGAAAGTGCATAGGTTAACACAGATGTCATTTTGGGAATCGTTGTGTCCATCTAAAAAAAGAGCTTCAATTCCAAGCCAATTTGGGACTGAAAACATAGATTTGGTTCTTTCAAACTTGTTGTTAACTTGTTGCACTAATCCCTTTTACGAGAGAGCAGCTACAAAATCCCTATCTACTTAGGACTGGACAAACTGAGACTTGGGAGAGTTGACCCTTTCATGCAAAAAAAAGCAAAAAATTAAGCTACCAATATATTTGATACCGACTTAATTAACATTGGGCTACATTTAGCCCAATGCCTGCTGTGGCCTATTAAACGGCACTTGTGCTCCGGTTTGGGAGACATTTCCGTTAGCAACACTAGGAACTATCAAACTGGTTGTTGCACTATACAGTCATCACAATAAGTAACTGACCTGGTAATAAACATGCTGATAACTCTAAAAGTATTACTCCTACATAAACATATTTAATTATAAAATTGATGAGAAATTTCTCTTCTTGAATTTGAGATATTACATGCTAAAAATGGTTGATTAATAAGAAAGTTATGATCCCAAACGTTAGGGCAAGTCTGATTTTCATTTTAACATTTTCTTTTCAACACGGGAAGAGTATGACAGGTAAAGCGTGTTCAACCGTAACAATGCCACCGACCCACTATCCAACAGCCAGCCCGTCAACGGGTGAATTGGCACTACCACTACCAGTAATCAATAATTTGCCGGTCTGAGTCCCCGTGTTGAAAATGAAAATGTGAAAATGAAAATCAGACTTGGCAGTACATTTGGGATTGTAACTTCCATAATAATCAGCCATTCTTAGCGTGTAATATCTCAAATTCAAGAAGAGGAATTTCTCAACATGTTTATAATTTAGTATGTTTATGTAGGAGTTATACTTTTAGAGTTATCAGCACATGTATTACCTGGTCAGTTACTTATTGTGATGACTGTATATCTATGTACAACACTGCCTTAGGGTGATGCTTTCCAGTTTTGCCTGTTGCACTATATATCTACATGTACAACACTGCCTTAGGCTGATGCTTTCTAGTTTTGCCTGTTGCCCTACTTGTCACAGATGCTTTCTTGGGTTCGTGAAGATAATGATGTAGTTTCTAAGAAAGAAAAAGCGAGACACTGTAAGTCCATCCACAGTTTTGGACAAGTCTCAAGTGTTGACCAGCATCCTTTAGTCCTTCCGTTAGTTAACAATTTCCTATACATTATTCATCTATCATAAAGACACACTTGAATTGGAATACGTAATCGGCATCATCGCACTTGAATCAATTGAAATCACAAACTACGATTTACGTAGGAAAAGGACTGAACCCGGTGGGGGGGGGGGGGGGGGGGGGGGGGGGGGGGGACATTAGAAAAGGATATAGGTATGTGCCGTGCTGAAGACCCCCTTTTTCACCCTCTGCTGCTAGCTCTTATGACCCCCCTTTTGAGCCTGCATCAGTTCTTGAGACCCCAATTTTATTGAAAATTCACAAATCGCGAAATTTTGCATTCCAAAGCCCCAATTCTTTGAACATTTTGCGTTCTAAAACCAAAAAATTGAACTATAGGCCAGTTCTCAAGACCTACTTTTTTGAGAAAAAAATCAGTTCCTAAGACCCTATTTTTCGTCATAAAAATCCACTCAGTTCAGTTCTGTAGCCCCCCTTTTTGAGATCCTGTGCGGCACACCCCTACCCAAAAAAAAGTTGAGTGCCCCCCCCCCCCCCCCTCGGGGGACTGAAGGCAGTAAAAGATTACTACAATTTTGTTCAAAACCTGTTGGGACACTATACATGTGCACATGAAATATCTTTCAAAATGAGTCAAAAGCTGTCAGTTGAAAGTATGATAGTCAAAACTTGTTTATGTAAAGGCCCCCTCCCCAAAACCAATGTTTGAGCGTATATATATACCACAGCCTTTTGCTTGACGATGGTTTTATATGGACCAACATGAGTTTAGGGGGAGGGACCACCATTTTCACAGGACATGCAGGAAGTGTCTCAACAGTTTTGAACATGATTGTAGTTACAACAAAGTGAAATGACAATTTTGAGAGAAATCAAATAAACACTGAAGTAAAAGAGAAACATTTTCATATCAATTTTTGCACAATATCAGCTAAACAAAAATAAAATCATGTGAATATGTCTTTAAAGTATATAGTTTCAAGTCTAATAGTTTCATTAATGATCACAAAATCACAAATTAACAACTCGTAAAAATCCTATCAATCTGGCGGAGGATTTTTTTTTTAGCGCACATGAGAATAAACACAAATTACGGTAACTGCTCATGTAAATTAGCATAGTTCATGGTGTATATTTTAACCTATCATAACACCCTGCCAAGCATACTAGATAAATAATGAAATCTTGCATCTGACTTGGTTCATCCTATAATCCCATCGTGTTTTACCACTTCACATTATATTATTAGCAGTCGATAATATGTTTTTCAATAATACCGAAATTGTTATGTGCGCACGAAATCGGGTGTGAAAACGGAATGCTAAGGTCAGCGGATTATAGCGCTTAAGTACACAGGTGGTGTTTTTGGGTGCTTAATTCTTTGGGTACAACAGTTATACTAATTTAGTGGATAAATACATAGGGCTGGCATAATGAGTATTTCAGCGGGACAATGTGTATATGAAGGATCCTACGATAAGAGTTTATGGCGCAAATATACATTATGACAATCACTTGGTTTATTACGTGGCTTATCAACAATCAACTGTTCAAAATACGATGAAACGTGAGCCTGCAATTGGTTAACATTTCTTTTTGCTACTGGCACAAGTAGCGTGCACACCTCGGTGAATCATCGCCGGGGTTGTGGATCGCTTGCATCGCCAGATTCTTATTTTGGCACTTTCATTTGGCATATAGGATTATTGCTCACGGATTTCATTCATGTCATTAATAAACTATTTTTGACACAGTCGAGTAAACATCGACTGCATGTTATATCATGTGGGGCTCTGTCAACAGGATCCGGTAGCGATATTCGGTGCAGGGAATTGTACCGACAGGCATGAAGTGCATATAGCTGCTACATTTCAATTATGTAACTAGTAAAAATAAGATTTGTAATATGCCATCACATGAAAGGCATAGCTGCCATACTATGTAAATGATGGAAGTTAGAGCTTTATGTAATAAACCATAGCATGGACAGGGATGGAATGCATAGCTGCCTCATTTCAATTATGTAACTGATAGAAATGAGACCTGTGATATGCCATGGCACGGACAGGGATGTAAATACATAGCTGCCACATATAAAATGTAATTAATGGACGTGAGACGTGTAAATATATACCATGGCACTGATAGCAAGATATTTATAGCTGCCACATATCAATTATGTAACTAATACAAGAGAGATCTGTGATGTACCATGACATGCTATAGTTTACATGTAGCAGTTCCAAATTGGAGCGAAATATTAGTTTTTTATCTCTCTGCACACAAACGAAATCCAGCATATGCACACAATTAGCCCTAAAAAAAAAGAAGTTTGATTGGCGAAACATAGAAAAAAAATAGGGAAGGTAGGTCGGATTTTTTTTTATTTTTAAAAATCTATAAAACGTCTATAAAATTGTATATACCAGCACACATATACCATGCAGACATAAACAAATGTTTTTTGTGTGTTTTTTTGCTTTTTCTCACACACACACACACAAAATGTTTAGGGTCGGCGGTAAAAATACGGTCGGTCGGGTTACGCCAATCAAAAAATCAATAAATTAGGCCTTATGGCCACACGCACACGGTTTGGGCCATATATGCAGGCATCATGCATATGATGCACAGTGTGATTATTGCCTTCATATGCGCCTGCGTCCTTCTGTATTCATTTGTTGCTGTAAGAAGGTTTCCCCAATTTGGAACTGATCAAACTATAGTGATAGTAATCATGTTGCATCTAAGTTATAACATTAGTAGAGACCGTAAGTTGGAACTGCTAGAGTAGATACAAATTTAAAGACCCGGGAATCTACTCATTCCACCAGTGGCTTAATTCAGCCAATCTGCCAATCTGCTACATTTGGGCAATAGAGGGCGCTGCAATACCAAATGTTTTAAATGCCTTTTACTCTTGATATCCATGTTCAGTAGACTCCGATTCCTTTTTAAAAATATGGTTAAAATGTATTTTTAAATATTGTTCGTATAAATTAGTTGATATAACAAAGATAAACGATAAGAAACGTAAACATGTAATTATGACGATGTCCCTTTTTTAAAATTAATTTAACACCATAGATTCTGTATTTTGTATATAATATCTAGTAAGATTCACATTCAGTTTGTCTGTTATTTAGTACATGTCTGGGGCTTTAATGGATGGCTATCTCTATTGCTCCCTGATAGACATTACAAAAAAGACAGTACATGTAGTAGCAAACTACCCCTTGAAAACCACATTTATTTGTTATATCTTTTTTTTTCATTTTCATTTTGAAGCCTATAGTTAATCATTAAACAAAATCATATTTGGCCATGTTAACCTATGAAAGTGAGTACAAATTGTTAAACCATAATACATAAGCCACTATACCACCAGATATTGAACCTGCGACCTCAATGGTGCAAGGCAATACCACCGGGTATTGAACCCAGGACCTTATTCTTGCAAGGTAAGGTGAGGGTGACGTCACTGAGGGATTGAACCCAGTAACTCATTGGTGTAAAGTAAGATGAGGGTGATGCCACCAGGGATAAATTGTTAGTCTTATACTGTAAAACACTTAAAATTTGCGGGTACTTAATTTCGCGAATTACCAAAAGCCAACATTTTCACGAGGATTTAAGTTCACGATTACAAAATTTGACTCTGATTTTAAGCTTTTACCATGGTTTATTTCATGAGGATTTAATTTCATGAATTTAAGGTCCTCACGTAATTCACGTAATTAAATCCCTCGCGAAATTAAAGGCATATTATGTGATCTTTCCAGGGAACGCCCTCAACATCGAAAAAAAAATTAAAAGAAGATTTTCTTCCAGATTTACATTTCTAATCATAAATCGTACATACATTCCAAGTTACAGGGCGATACGATTCTTAATTACTTCAAAATCATGGATTTAGAGTGAAAATAAACTGTCGGAATCCCGACAGTTTATATTTTTCACTCTAAATTCACTCTAAAACCATGATTTTGAGGTAATTAGGAATCGTATCGCTCTGTAACTTGGAATGTATGTATGATTTATGATCGGAAATGTAAATCTGCAAGAAAATCTACTTTCTAAAAAAAAATCATGCATAGAGGGCGCTCTCTGGAAAAGATCACATAATATGCCTTTAAACTTGCCTTCAATTTACAAACCAGATCAACATTATATTATAGCATAGGTGGTGGCCCAATTGTAATGGCGGGCGGGCAGGCCGGGGGAACAAATCACAGTTACAAAAGACACCAAAAGGAATTGACTGGGTCCTTACTGGGTCCTTGTGTAGAGGTGGCAAATTATCAATAAGCTTCAATAAATTAAAGCTTATAATTTATCTTTTCATTGTGGTGATTGAAAAAAATGATAAAGAAACCATGTCCTTGAGAGAGATTTGAACCCAGCACCTTCTGAACTCTAGGCTGAAGCTCTACCAACTGAGCTATTAAGGATAATAGAGAGATTCTGTGTTTAGGATTAGCGGCCATTAAGGGAACACTAAACTCTATTCAAGTAACTCTTAGCTAAAATGCATATTATTTGTTCAAGAACTCAACATTTCAATTAGAGGTTATACTAATTTGGAGGTCATTCACAGAGTGTATTGATTGAAGAGGGTCGTGGGCAGCGTTCAATTTCCAACATTTTTTTTTGTGTAGCAAAAAGTGTGATGCACTTTTGTATAGCACTTTTTTTTCTAGTAATAGGTTTGGCTTTGATGGAACGTGATCAAATATCAAGTAGGGAATCTTCTTGCATCACACTTTTAGCTACACATTTGTGCAATTGAATAGCAATACTTCAAAAGTGTGGAGCATTTCACGATGCGACACCGGTTATCATGAACGCTGGTCGTGGGTCAGAAGCGTGTTGTAAACACTTTTTCGTTGCAGCTAACCAAAAACATTTTCATTTCATTTATTTTATTTCATTTATTCATCATTTATTACCATAACAATAAAATCACAAATAACATCAAATTACATCAAAAAACAGTAAGAAACAATCAGATAATTTACAACAACAGAAAAACGAAACGGTCATGGAGGAGACGGCTAGAAGGCCAAAAAGGCCTGTAAAGTGCCATCCCCTGAAGCCCTGGGACAGTTAAACACAAAACCAATACAGCCAAATTTAAAACCTAAATATGACACCAACAATATATACCGGACAATACAAAAGACAATGCTCAACAACAAAATCATCAAATAACCATAAAGTGAAATTGAAATAGTGCTCTAAAGAAATCAATTAATCGTAACTTGAAATAAGTTTTTGCTTGAATCTATTACGAAAATGTTTTACTGAATTTGAAATTGTGTATAAATTTTCGAGAGAGTTCCAAAGCATCGAATATCCCTATCAGCCAAGCATTAGAAATGCATATAAAGGCTTAGTAGTAGTCTAGTCAAAGCATTTTAACACTTAGAACATGGCTACTACATGTAGTATTAGGTTTACCATACAAAAAAGATTTGTCAAAAACCTTTCCCAACTTTCAAAGTCTATCTCAAGGATTACTGAAACAATACTAGGCATGTTGTACTTATTTCAATGGATTTCACATGGTGATTCCAAATATGGTTAGGAAATTTAACAATTTTGACATTTTTGAAAGTCGTCTGCAGCTGCCTGCCGCGTGGAAAGTGTTAATATTCATAATGTTGTTTGGTAACATACATTGTTGATGTTCACTCATGTTACAAGGAGAATGCAGATTGTGTAAAATCACGAGTCTCATACTTATCTATAGTCAAATTGCACGCTGAATAGTTTAAAAACTTCTCTTCAATTTACTAACCATTACATTAAACCTCTCTATTCATATATTCATATCTTCACTTGTCATGTCAAGCGGTTTTTACTCCATGTAATCATTCCCACTCCACAATACTTTTCACCGTAAAACACATGGCATCATACACATTGCAGCAAAATACATAGTCCTAGTGTATAACTACTTAGATCTGTAAAGCGAACTTCATGTTCGTTATTTCATGAGTAGCTCAAGAGTTGTAAAGATAACATACCTCATATGTGACGCGATCAAGAGGAATGAGTCGGATGTCGACCCTGGTCGAAAATGAGTTTTTAATACAGTATTAAAGAAGACACCTAGAGCTTTCAGAAACTGAAAACCCCATGTCGATACGACGTTTTGCTCCAAATTTATGTCAAATTGTATACATGAATTATTATCAAAACTTATGTAAGCCGCCATTTTGAATTGGCCATATCTCAATTTGGGATTCCCCGACATCCGACTCATTCCTCTTGATCGCGTCACATATGTTACTATAAATCTGGAAACGGGTGTGTATTTGTGTGTGGGTGTGTGTTATCCTTAGTACTCCGTTAGTTTTAATCAAAGTGGCGCCTAATTTGCATGAAAGATAGAGGAAATAATGGGAAGTGTTATAAGGTTCCAGTGAAATTTATTTAATCAATTGGCTCCAAAACCAGCAAAACATGCTCAAATTTGGCTCAAAAATGCCACTAGAATTGCACTATATTGTGCGTTGTGCATACTGCAGCGTAATTATACCGTGTTAACACGTCACGTGCATGTTTGCGCAAGGCGCACTACCGCGGCTCTATACGCATGTACCCCACACATGGCACCGTGCGGGCAAATAAATATAAGCCACACAGGAAATGGTTTAGGATTGGCCTAGGGTGGGGATTAAACTACATGATTGTATGGGAAATTGTTTAGGATAGGCCTAGGGTTATATAGTTATGTGGAAGAAGTAGCGTTTTGTGAAAGTTAATAAGGGTAGGGCGTTAATGAAGTATGAGGCATAGATTTATAAATATATATTGATATAACACATGGGAGGGCCATGGGGTAATTAAATATAATGTGGTTTATTAATACATTACAACTGCAGACATGACGGGGTTGCTTCAAAAATACAGAACCCGCAGATTTGTGCCCATTTTTAGTCAGCAAGAAAGTATGCGTACCGCCTATATGGTGCAGAGTTTGACATTCCCCCTATGGCGCCGCGTTTTAAAATTATATTCTACCTGAGTTAATTTACAACTCATTACCTCAAGTTTTCCAGCAATTGACGACTCATGAATCTCATTTGCTCATATAGCATGTATTGATAATAATGAATCTCATTTGCTCATATAGCACGTATTGATAGTAATTAATCTTTCCCTCGTGGAGGTCGAGAAGTGAAAAATTCATTTCCTTGACCGGGATTTGAACATAGTACCTCCTGAACTCCAGACGGACGTTTCACCAACTGAGCTAATGAGGACAGTTGGTATCGAAGCGTTAGAAATGCATCTAAAGGCTATGGGCTCAATTTCCCATCTTTCTCATACTTTTTTTTAATCAGGGGAATAAAATAATGTTCGCAACTAGTCAAAGCATTTGATATTCATAATGCTGTTCGGTATTACATACATTGTTGATGTGCACTCTTGTTACAAGGAGAATGCAGATTGTGTAAAATCACGAGTCTCATACTTATCTATAGTCAAATTGCACACTGAATAGTTTAAAACTTCTCTTCAATTTACTAACCATTACATTAAACCTCTCTATTCATATATTCATATCTTCACTTGTCATGTCAAGCGGTTTTTACTCCATGTAATCATTCCCACTCCACAACACAGGCGTCATACAAATTACAGCAAAACGTAAAGTCCTATAGTTTGATCAATTCCAAATTGGCGAGAAAAAAATCGTTTTTTTATCTCTCCGCAGGCAAAAATAATCCAAGCGTCCAAATTTGATGCACAATGCGCCCTGTTACGCATTGTAAGCCTTATATTATTATGTGTGTCCATGCTCTTCTGTGCTAATTCACTGCCATTAGGAGGCTCACTAATTTGGAACTGACTGAACTATTAATATTATAGTGTATAACTAACTACTTAGATCTGTGAGGCGCTCGCTAACTTCACATTATTTTGGGAGAAGCTCAGAGTTTGGAAACCAATTGGTTTACTTACTGAAAACAGCAGCGTATCTCCCAGGCTAAAAGGTGGAAGTGATTTTTTCTTTCTGTAAATACAGTTTGGGGATGGATGCGAGAGTCGGGTTGGGAGTCGGGTTGGTTTAGATAAGCACTATTGGTTAATTATCGAGTTATATTCATGTCAGTTTTGGGACGCCACATCACCATCGAGCCCTCCTCCCTCAAGTTTCTAACTTGGCAGCGGTAATCCTCAGCCTGGCAAAGTTAAATCCACCGGGGAAAGTTCATGTCCACCTGGGGAAATACGCTTTGCCCCCCCCCCCCCCCATGACAAGTGACCCCAGATACACTACTGACTGGCTAGATTTTCATTACTAAACTCATTTATTTGTAATACTACTGAACATTGGGTTATTTCCTTCAGGGAATGAGTCACTACACTCTATTTGACTCCGGACAGTGACGTAACTTAGCAGACGCAGTTTTTACGCACGCGTATGTATCTTCCGTTTTCAAAGCTCGTGTGTATACGTCAGCGCCTCGGGTAGGCACGCGTGTTATGTGCTGCAATTAGTAGAATACGCAGTTACGTCACTGTCTAATGATGGCCAAATATACTATAGACAGGAAAGCATTATAAGAAGCCCAAAAGCCGAAATATTTAGAAATATGAGGGCGCTTCGCCATGCCAAACGACTGAGCAGACGACGGTGGACACAAATGGCTGTAAATTTTAAATCTCTGTTGGTTTCAATGTACAAATAGATTTAGATTATATGACCCAAGAAAATTCATCACACGTTAGAACTAAATTATTTCATCAGAAAACTGCTGGAGTAGGAGAATGTCAGTTTCATTTTTTGAATTTCACAAACCGATGCGTTCGGGTTTCTGAGACAAACCTTTTTTTTCTTTTTTTCCCTTAACGGTTTGTCCCATTCGCTTGATCACATAACCTCCTAGGCATAATTTAAACCTTTAATATTCGTGAACGAGTCCATGTCCTTGAATGGAATTGCACCCATGTACCTATCAAACTATTTCAAATTGTATGTTCGAAATAGACACTTAAGATCTTCCAAGGATCATCTGCGTCTTGAGTATCCTATGACAAGAGTTAATTCTTGCATTGCATAATAGCCTGCATGAAATGAAATACATTCTTCTCACATACATTTATCACGGACATCAGGGTTTTTTTATTTCATGAATCGTTCCATCATAGGTTCTGAAACATGTCATATTTCCCAACTGCTGATATTACGGATAACTTGACAACCAAGTCTTGAATACTGTAAAAGTGGTATTTTTTCGTGAGATTATTTTTCTTTTTGCTTTGCCGATTTTTAACCATTTTGCATGTTTTTGAATTCACAATTTGTAGCTTCATCACATAGACCTTTACACACAAGATATTAAGCGTGAAAAGCTCAAAAATATAAGTAACACAAACATTTTCACTTTTACAGTACTGATTTAGAATGCTGTTCGCATTCCAGATACATACGTATCTTGCATGATATACCCAGATGATTAATTCATAAACTACGATAAATTTTGAAACGCAGAGTGAATAATGTTATAATGTAATTCTCACTAAGAACTTTTTTTATCAAAACCGGTTCTGTTTCCCAAATCTAACCTGACTCTGATATAAAGAGATTTTCAAAGCAAACTCCAATCAGGTAGGAACAGGACATCTATGCAGTATCCCAGGTTCGATTCCTGGGGGAAGCACAGGAGGACTCCCTCTTCCCCCCCTGATAGTTTTATTGCCAATAACATACTTTGGGGTTGGAGGGTTAGGTTAAGACCTGCTGCGTGTTGTTTATATTTGTGTTTTTCTTTCTTCTTTTTCAAATAAAAAATAAAATGTTAGAAAAAGATATTGTTGCAATTATTTATGAATTTGAGAAAAAACTGTTTTCCGGAACTGCAACAGGTAAAAAAGCCGGGGAAGGGGAGGATGAAAAGGTGGTGTTTAATTTAGCACAAACCTACTGTAAAGCACAAACATTTTGCTGCATTAAAATGTAGTGAATCACCGATATCAGTCTTTTCCGCAGCATGACAATTTTGTGAATGCTCACTACTTCAATTGGTGCAAAATTTGGCACTCTTACCTTCCTAAATGTGTCTGTTTCATTCAATTGTTGCGATGATATTGATGTACCAGATACAGCCCCCAAACTACAATTTCCTCCAGATTTAAGTGTACTTTAGTAAGATATTGTTTTCAGTATTAAAGTATCGTAAAAACGGTTTCCAAAATGTGTAAAAACAAAACATTGCTTTCATATCGGCGATCACACGCCAACGGATGTCAGTAAGAGAACTGTTGCACCAGCAGAATCGACTCGCAGATGGGGCTGGACAGCATGATGCATGGCGGTCAACGGGAACAATGTTGAAAAAGAAAAACATTCGCGTACATGAACATTTTGCGAGATAACTGTAATCGCGAAATTGATGTATTGATGCACGTGAACATTTCATGCTTTACAGTATATCATATTCAAGTGTATGAAAAGGTGGTATTTGATTTAGCACCAACCTATATCATATTCAAGTGTTAGTCCGGGGGTGGGGGGGGGGGGGCACTCAACCTTTTTTGGGGTAGGGGTATGCCGCCCAGGGTCTCAAAAAGGGGGGCTACAGAACTGAACTGAGTGGATTTTATGACGAAAAACAGGGTCAAAGAACTGATTTTCAAAGAAGTAGGTCTTGAGAACTGGCCTATAGTTCAATTTTGATTAGCAAGAACGCAAATTTTCAGGGTTTTTTGGATTTTGAACGCAAAATTTTCGAAGAATTGGGGCTTTGGAATGCAAAATGTCACAATTTTTGAATTTTCAGTAAAATTGGGGTCTTAAGAACTGATCCACGCTCAAAAGGGGGGTCATAAGGGCTAGCAGCAGAGAGTGAAAAGGGGGTTTTCAGCACGGCACATAACTATACCTAAGGCCCGGAATATAACGCAATCTTGGTATTCACGGCGTGATTCTCGCTTTTTATATCAATTCTCGCTTTCAGAAAAATCGCCTGTGAATCGTGTGTTTTTCGCTAGGAATCGCGTGTTTTATGAAGAAATGTTGAAACAACGAAAAACAACAAAAGTGATTTGCGATAAATCTGTTTCCGTTTCAAAAAACACAGTTCCAAATACGTATTTGTAATAGGCAAGCGAAGTTCTCACACGAGGCTATTAAATGAACCTAGAAATTTGGCGCAATTCCCACGCTGGCGTTTAATAAGAAGCTCGTATTTAGAGGCGCGGTTCAAAAGGTCAACTTTATACTACGCATACTATAATGCGTGGAGGCGATGACCTGTGAATCATGCCCGTAACACGTGGTTATGTATTTTATCCCTAGATGCAGTGCGGTGCTATTAAACTCCCTGAGCTGCCGAAAAATGGTTCTGTGATCATGTCATGTGCGATCCCGATATGATGAAACGATGTCGATTGCAGAATAAAATAAGAATGATTTGCGCCTGGGATTTGCGATTCAAATGATACATTTTGATGGCGATATGAATGATGAAACGATTGCAGAATAAAATAAGAATGATTTGCGCCCGGGATTTGCGATTCAAATGATACATTTTGATGGCGATTTTTTTATTTTATGTATCAATCCGATTTCTCGTTTTTCTCTTGCTATCAACAATTTTGGTGCGTTTTTCTCGGGTTTTTAGTGAATCTGATGAAATCTCGGTATATCTCGCTTTTGCTTAAAAGTTCGTGCGTTTTTAGCCAAAATGAATTGCGGGTTTTTTTCGGGGCTTAACTATACCCTTTTCCAATGTCAGTGCCCCCGGGGTGTTAGTGCTTCTATCTTATCCAATCAAATGTATTCTTTCAGTTACAGTATGCCGGTTACAAAAATTTCTAATTATATCCCTTTCCCATTTAAAATATACATATGGCCAGAACACGCACACAAATATATATATATACAAAATGGCAGAATTGTTGCTTGAAACAACACAACGATGACGACAATCATCTTAAATGTCAAGGTTCCACACCTTTTTCCCTTTCTTTCATATAATTTGATGAAATCATCAGAAAATGTCTAATTCAAGCTTCACTACTTCATATTTTATTTTTATTCTGACACCACATCATCATTGCTGCCGTTATAAATATATTTGATTCGATGTTCAATTGCTAAATTATAATCATTACGAGGGACTAAATGTTTTTCGGAGTTGATTCGAAGCAATTTCAATGCATGGATATTGAACGGATGCAGCGGCTCGCAACATTAATTTCATATATTCCAAGGGCGTCTCTCTTTTTATATTTTATAAAATGTTGCGATATTAATGGCGGTAATCTGGCCCATATCACCATGGTTACGGCAATAAACTCAATGAAGAAAATATTATACAAAAACATTGCGACTGTTTTCGTTACTTTGATGCATTTTTAAAGGCCTTGGAAACCAACATTAATTAAGTATAGCAATATTGCATCTATAGCATAATTCAACCGTTCAACTTATATTTTCTTTCCATTCAGGTACTTAGTAATAAAAACAACAAGCTTGTGGATTTTATGACTTCATATGGACAAAACCTATCATTCTCAAATTGTTTTGCCGATTCTCAAATTGTTTTGCCAATTTTTAAATTAAATTGATGAGTATTATTATTGGTTCTGACCTCGGGTTAACTGGCCCTATCACTTATCAATTCAATTCAATTCAATATTTATTTTCCATCATATCAACAAAGACAAAATACAATGACAGTTTAACAAATAATATGATGGAGGAGGAACAACTAAAAGCAAAAAAAGCAAAAAGCAACTTATTCTGTTCTTGTGCATGCATTAACCCTAAGTCAGCCTTAGATTCATTGCGTGAAGTATTTGTTGTACAAGAAGCTCAAAGTTGCACAATTAAATACCTTGCAAAATTATTTGTGTATAAATTAAGGCAAGTGTCAACCCAAAATATATGCATTTTTAAGCTAAAAATCACTTTTTCGGCACTTTTTGGTCAATATTTTCAAAACTAAAAAATGTTAAGCCAAAAAGAAAAAGTGCTTCCTAGATAATTGACTTTAGATGATTTTGGTGAAATTTTGAAATTTTTAATCAAAAACTGATTTTGTTAGGTTGTCTGAAAAATATTGGCGCAAAAAAGGTGATTTTTGGGCAAAAATGTAGAAATCACTATTTTTGGGGAAATTTAATACCAAAAATGGATTCTCTGACTCATTTCATTTGAAAAATTGTATACTTTTATGAACATTACATTATTAGTTAAAAAGTTACAGTGCTTGATAAATTTCATATATTTTGGGGTTGACACTTCCCTTAAGTTGCAAAATCTTTGGATCTCTTCTCTCGCACCATACCATCCAATCCATGACATCAGCTGTAAATCTTGCATGTAAAGCCACTCCGACCAGAATTAAATCATTATTGAATCGTTATTAGGTTGCAATCCCGGGGGGGGGGGGGGGGGTACTCGGATTTGGTTTGGTCGGGGGTGTGCCGCTGGAGATTCAAAACCCATACCCATTTTTAGGGGTGATTTTGGAAAAATCGGTACCCATTTTTAGGGGTTTTGCTTCATTTTAGACCAAATTTGCGCAATTTATCGGAAAAATAGACCTAATTTTTGCAAATTTTCGCGAAAATAGACCCAATTTTTGCAAATTTTCGCGAAAATAGACCTAATTTCGGCAAATTTTCGCGAAAATAGACAAAAATTTCGCAAAAATAGACCCATTTGTAAAAAGTGACCCCATTATTAGGGATTTCCAGCACAAAATCATACCCCATGTTTAGGGATTTTGTGCCCAAAAAGCTACCCATTAGAGCGGCACACCCCCGTATACCGTCTTAGGTGAGTACCCCCCCCCCCCCCCCCCCCCCCCCCCCCCCCGGGGTTGCAATCAGTCGGACAGGTGACTAGCAAAGGTTACCAGCCCGACACAAATGTTTCCAGTTCAAGCATTTTCATGACTTGCTGCTGTCCAGTGATACCAATCAGTGATGTCTATTTTGTCTTCCGTTATTCTCTGCAAACGCTGGGAAGTAACTGTACCCTTTTGGGGAAGAATTTCAAATTATACATTTTTTTTAAAGTAAAATGTTTATAGGATAAGTTTAAAAATTGAAATTTAAAAATTATTTTTAAAGTAAAAAGAAGAAGAAATAAAAGAAAAAAGTAAAAAGTAAAACATTATCCCAAATATATGTTCAAATGGTTGATTTATGGTTCAGACGGGTGGCAGCTGTACTGTTGAAGTTAGGGAAGGATTTATTCAGACTAAGGTAGCACTGGGAAATAATTAAGGATTTCTGTAAGAAAAGACACCAATGATACCAATAGTACCACAGTACAAGCATATCTCTTTCTGTTCTTATAATTATAGGTCAATGGGTTCTGGATGGAAAATTAATGGGGACAAATGTTGATTATTATAAGGATTAGAAGGTCTATAAAGACTCTCAAGTTTTGGGCACCAACAACTTAAAGGCATATTATGTGATCTTCCCAGGGAACGCCCTCAACATCAAAAAAAAAATTGAAAGCAGATTTTCTTGCAGATTTACATTTCTGATCATAAATCGTACATACATTCCAAGTTACAGGGCGATACGATTCTTAATTACTTCAAAATCATGGTTTTAGAGTGAAAATAAACTGTCGGATATCCGACAACTTATTTTATTCTAGTCTAAATTCACTCTAAAACCATGATTTTGAGGTAATTAGGAATCGTATCGCTCTGTAACTTGAAATGTATGTACGATTTATGATCAGAAATGTAAATCTGCAAGAAAATCTACTTTCTAAAAAAAAATCATGAATAGAGGGCGCTCTCTGGAAAAGATCACATAATATGCCTTTAAAGAACTGCATTTTCGGTGCCCAAAATAAAATGTTAACATTTTTTGTTGTTGATACACCAGGATCCTAAATTTGTTTGAATTTGGGGTATCAAGGAGGAGTCTTACACACCCCACATATTTTATCTCCAAAATATGTAAGATCATACAACCTGTACTGGTTGCATACTGCAGCACAACCACAAATAACACCAAGCAAAAACTACCCGAATGCATATGAATACATGTGTATCAAAATATACATGTACACTGTATATTTGACCGATATGGTGTTTCTACGAAAAATTAGCACGTCATCGGCCTGTTTCCAAACGCCATGTTCTTTTTACTGGCATTTTAGTAACCAAATTGGCAAACTGAATTACACTTCCAATCAATGTTTGTTATATTACAAGTGTAGCCCATGGTATGGCACCTGGGAAATAAATACAACCTTTCAGAGCAAAGTTCAGTGTTGCCAACACATAGTGATTCCAAATAGCCCAATTTGTGTGACAACTTGGCCCAAATTACATGAAAAATTTGCCAAATAGAAACCATTTCGGCAAACATAATTCAAATCAATGTTTGTTACCTCAAAAGTAGGCCATGGTTCCCAGTAAATAAATACAACCTTTCACTGTGAACTTTGCAGACAGGATTTGAAAGTTGCCTGTCCAAATTTGAACACTCCGTTAATACTTCTAAGGGTTCTGTCGCTGGCTAAGACCTTGTTTGCAGCTATTGCATTTTTCCGTGTTGCCGGTGGCCCAATTAGGTGGCATATTGTTCAAGTTTTAGGGAGAGTAACCTAATTCGTCATTAAGGTAGCTCAATTTGTGGTGGGATAGCCCGGTTTATGAGGGAAGAAGCCCAAATTGACAGTAAAGTAGTCCAAATTGAGGGGAAAGTAGCTCAAATTGAGGGAAAGTAGCCCAAATTGAGGGGAAAGTAGCGCAAATTGAGAGAAAGTAGCCCAAATTGAGGGAACGAGAGTAAATATTTATTGATGACTTGTTGTTGAGATATTTCATGACAGGGCTAAATACTACACATACTTTATCTTGGTTTGAAACACATATAGCTTTAAACGACTTGGCGCACAAAGTATTGGCGCACAAAAGTATCCCTGTACTAGAAATTCATTGATTGTATACTAGAACCACTAAATTAAAGCCTTTACATGGAAGGTGACTCTGATATGATTTGCAATCAATATATTAAAATAGCGGAAAATGCAGCGCGTTTAAGAGCAAATCAATCTTAATTAGTGATCGGCCAGGCAGCGGGAATCAGTATTAAATAATATGATCTGAGTAACGGACATCTCAGGTCAACACGTACGCACGCTGTCCGGCACGGTATTTGTCTGTTTTTGTATGATACCCATCCATTTGGAACAATTTATCTGTGGTCAAATCTAGATATATATGCATGATATTGTGCATTATGGTCAACAATTTATCATGATGCAGAAATATCGCACAAAATTAATAAAGACATACATCATAATGAATTGTTTCTATAATATGCGATGAACATATCATTGATCAATCTGCACTACCTAGTGCATAAAGATTTCTTTTTTAAATGAGCTAAAAATTGTCTACACAAAGAGTTCAGATTTCAAATTTGACAAATTTGAGGCATTGTCTGGAATCAAAAGCTTCCAAAAGTAATGAATAATTTAATATTTTTATTGCATCTTCTACAGTATAATACTTTTTCAAATTTGAGACCATTCTTATGTTTACTTACACTAGTTATTTGAATTGCTTTGTTTAGCATCCATTTCAAACAAAAGCGGGTGGGGAGAATACGGTACCAACCCTTAAATACCAACCCCCGCCCCAACCTCACTACCCCATACACACATCCTATCCCCAACCATCAATCCCCTTCGTCTGAAGGCAGACAGCAAAATTGTTAAACTTTATTTGTTGGGAGTGGCTCTTTTCACTTCATTCTTTTCTTCCATCTTTTCTAACTTTCATTTCATTCAGCCAGCATGCTTATGTAGGCTTTTTAATCCTGGCCCAAGCATTTTGCTTGAGCCTGGCCCCTAAGGACCCAAGCGTGTGTCCGTACGGACCGACGTGTAAACAAACAAACAAACAAATAAATACTCACTTTTCTGATCAATCCCAGTGTACTTACCAGGTAAAAGCCAGCGTCAGCGAGCCGTGTCGACGAGTCGTCAAGACTGAGTTGGGTCTCCCTCAGGTAGGGAAGGTGTAAGTCAGGCAATCTGCAAGCAATAAAAAATATATAGAAGTAGACGGACAAATAGCCAGTTAGCTACGAATGATACATGATGCAGGTAATTGCGGCGGACATTACAAATGACCGGCTGACCAGACGATGAAACATTAAATAATGTTGTCGATGTGCAAGTACAGGGTGTATCAGAAAGAACTGTACCGTGTTTCGAAAATACATAAAAAATACAAAATGATTATTGTTTTAAATTTAAACACCTGATATATAAAAGTGAACATGTTTCCTATTTTATATCTTAATTTCATTGAGATATCTTTTTTTGTTCTCGTGTGGGCGTGGCAAGACATAATCGAAAATCAATGAAAAACGTGTTTTCAATTTCAAATTAATCCTCTCTACCACTACCCCCAACATTTTAAACAATGTAGCCACACCACAAAGCAATATTCAAAACTCCTGCCAAAGAAGGGAAAGTTAAAACCACTGAAGCAGAACAAATCCCGGTTTATTTGCGGTTAAAAATCCAAATTTATTTCCAAATTTCACCACAAAAGTATGCAAATAATAAATACAAGTGATGTTAAAGTTGAGATATGGCGACCAAACTTAAACCCTGTCCTATGGACGGATGGATATCTCAGGTAGGGTTAGTAATTTCACAGATTTTTAAATTGATCATTTCGACCAAAATTGAAATCTACCATCTTTACCAGAAAGTCTGTATTTTCCATCAGAAATGTCCGATTTTCAAAATTTAAAATTCTTATGAAAGCTGGGCGTTTGCGCAAGACATATAAGAAAACGGTTTAAACAATATCAATCAAATTCATACCGTAATAAATCATATTGCCTCGGTACAGTTCTTTCTGATACACCCTGTACAGGGTGAGTTAGAAAGTTGCAAATGTGTCACATACAAACACCAGGTGGAAATATTCAAACTCCTGAATAGTCTTAGAAAGGGTATTTAGCTTAAAGCTTTATTTCAAAATGACCAAATTGTTATAATTTTACATTAATTTGAGTAGAGCCTTCAATTTTAAGCCAATTCATGGAATTACAATTTGCACGTCATTCAACATTCAATTCAATGTTGCGTGCTTACTAAAGTCAGCCAGCCATAAAATTGATGTTAAATTATGATGATACAATGGTCGACAGTCTCTACGTTATTTCCATTGGTCAAGGGGCAGTCCTTTGGAGGTTCTATTAGAACCAAATTTATATATAGTAGGCCAGTGGCAACCTACTTGTTCAGTGGAAGCGGCAATCCATCTGAACGGCTCTTTTCAGAGCCACCAATTCTTTCACAAGTAGGAAAGGGCAACCTACATGTTCAGTGGAAGCGGCAATCCATCTGAACGGCTCTTTTCAGAGCCACCAATTCTTTCACAAGTAGGAAAGGGCACCTACTCTCAAATCATCGGGCAAGGGCAGCCCAAATGATGATAACAAGAGAAGTGGCAATCTCTATGTTTTGTTCAATATTATAATAATTTGGTCCTGAAGAAGTCAGAGCTAATCCTGACGAAAGCTTGACAGATTAAAACTCGTCCGACGGCGAACCCGTTAAACTTTTAACTTATATTCTTTTTGTATTGAAGCAAAAATATGGTCTCTCAGAGACTATCATTGATTCTGAATATTATATACACCTGAAATTGTCATGATGTCTTTGACAATAAGTTTGCTTGTTCTTTTTGGCTCACCCTGTAAGTGCAAATATCATCACATTTTTATATCCTGTACGGCTTGCTACACTGATATCAAGATTAATTGTGCATCGTCGTGGCAAAAAGGTGCAGGTAAAATGCATGTTGAGATATTGATGGAATTAGGCATAAGGTTTATCGCGAATCGGTAAAAAGCCATTGATTATCCTATTCTGTTGCATTGTGGGATTGAAAAGGGGCAAAATATGCCCACCTTTTCTATCCCACAATGCATCAGAAAAGGATAATCAATGGATTTTTTTTCTGATTGGCGATAAGGCTTATGGACAAATAGAGAAAATAAAGGCTATTTTACAGTAATGTTTCTTCATAAAAGAATCCACCCCACTAAATGAATAATAGAACAGTAAGTGAAATATGAAAATGCTCCAAAAGTAGTGTTGTTGGCTAAAATTTTGATCGGATTATTATTAAATAAAGATTATCAAACAATATCAGTGCAAATTTTCTTTTTTTGACCAATTTTGAATGATTTTATAGTCATTTGACTACAATAGTTGATTAGAATCGTTTAGACCTCGGCACTCTACAAACATGCGTATCTTCGACGGCACAGATCTAGAAAATATTGCCTTGGCCTTATTTATTTTTGTTCTTGGCAGGACCATGATCTTCATCCAAAATGTAAAGTTGAACTTGCTTTATAAGCAAGAAAATGGCATTTTGAAGGATTTAAAAGATCTCAACTTTTTCTTTGCGGGACAACTGTACCCTTCTGATGCTGCGGTACACAATTATTGAAATGTAAAATATGCAGTACTTTATATGGATGAGTGTATGAAGCCATGGAAAGAACAATACATTATAGAGGTTGCAGTTGCAGGTTCGAGTCTTGCTGTGACCAGATGTTGCAGTTTCAGGTTCGAGTCTTGCTGTGACCAGATTGCTGATATCAAGGACACATATCAATTAAGGATAAAATAAACAAGAAAATCAAGGCCATTCGCTCACAATTTTCATATCGCCATCCTCCAATTTTCTTTTCCCTCCCCAAATGAATGTTTGACAAGGAAATAATGTACATAACATCAGACAGGGACTAAGGGAATAATGTACATAACATCAGACAGGGACTACTTTAATTAGTTAAAGGCGTATTCAGTGATACGGAAAACATAATATGAGCTATGGGGTTTTCAATTAAAGCCCCATAGCTCTCAGGAGAGAGGAATAATACGATTTTTGATATTTCTTAACTATTTCAAATATCATACTGGTTATGATTAATAGAAAATTGTGCTCTGTTTATGTTTAACTGCATAAAATTGTCAATTACTCACTAATTTGTCATATATTAAAAGTTATAGTTTTAGGAAAGAAGAAAGATGCAAGCATGTTCAGCATTCATTGAAATCTATGTAATTATGTAACATCTGTATGTTTACCTAATTATTTTTTAATCGACCTACTGATCGATCAACTGTTTGCAATTAACACTTTCCATGCGGCTGCAGACGACATTCCAAAATTTCACAAAATGTTTCAAAAATGTCAAAATTATCTTATTTCATCATCATATTTGGAATCACAGTTAGAAATGCATTACAATAAATACAAACATGCCTAGTATTGGTTCAGTAATCCATGAGATAGACTTTGAAAGTTGTGAAAGGTTTCTGAAAAATCTGTTTTGTGTATAGCCGGGTGGAAAGTGTAAATCAGCTTTTTTGTTTTGCCGAGTGGGTAACTCATAGCCAGTGTGTCAGTTTGAAGGCGAGTTGCTCCAAACCATGAATGCACTTGCCCTGAGCACCAATTCATAGGGCATGCAGGGGGGATGCATGCATACTAGCAATCCCATTTACTTATTATTATAATTATTAATATTATTAGCATTATTAATGCATGGTAGGGAATAATAACTATTGTCTTCTGATCCAACCAACCAACCATGAACCATGGATCATTCATAAACGAGCACAATTACTCATAAAAATTTCATTGGTTGTGAGCTGCACAACAATTATAATTCTACCTCGTTACTTTAATGGACACATTGCTTGTTGTTCTCCATGTCATCGTCAAGGGCAGCGCTTAGCAATATATATACTCAGGAGAGGGGAAGCTGTGCCATACATACATACAAGCCCTTAACCCCCTAGGCACTACCTGTCTATCTAACAGCGCTTCTGATTGGTTAATTACAAGATATACTCATTTGAATAACCAATTACGATACAGCTTTTAAACTATTTCACCCCGATCTTTATCAGGGATACAATTATTTAAACAATGTCTCTCATTGGTGCAATAAATGATGTATCCATCTTTCTGACCAATCGGCCGGTAGTTCTCAGGTTTTTTTTGATAAGCTTGTGGAAGCATTACATGTAGCTGGATTCATAACAGGGTCATATTCAAGTTCAACAGCAGCTTAATAATACTGGAGGATAATTTAAAACCATATTATTGTGCAAAGTCATTTTGACCCTATTCTTATTCTCTTTCCCCGTACATATCCACCTGAAAATAGCAGAGATCCATTAAGAAAGTCAATAATACACAGCTTCACGCCTTGTACACGCTTTACTGTTTTCTCTCAAAAGATGGGGCTCAGTCAAATTACACTGCCAGCGCGCGCTCTCTCGGTTCTTTCCAATTTTGTTACGTGCATTTTCTGCATGGAAAAACATCTCCCTTCCTGGGGAGTAATAAAGTTCTCATTAAGGAACAAAATAGAATATTATCATTTCTCTCTCCTCATCTCTCTCTCCAACTCTACAAATTCTCCTACTCATTTGCTGATGTGGATGGTTACCATGACAGCATGGCTGCTCAATTAAGCTTGCAAAACCTGAACAATACCAAAAAAAAAATCATTTTCTTTTTGTATTTTATCGATAATACATTTGCAACGAGCTGTGGGCTCAACATGTCAGCATGTGATTGGTTGATTGCGCTGTTCTATAGGTAAGGTAGCGACTCGGTGAAGTGTGTTTAATCTTTTAGTGGATTCTGATAAACCACACCAAGTGAATAGAGTAACCGTTGTCGTCTTATTACACGCTGCCAGCGGAATGCAAGAACGTTTGCATCGAGGTTTCTGATTGGCTGACAGAACTCGTTAAGTGTCACGGCCTGATTGGCTGAAAACACTGCTGGAATTTGCAACAATTTATCCGTACAACAAGTGCTGTAAAGCAGAAATTTCAATTTGTACGTACCACTCACATGATCAGCCAGTCGATTATGTAGTATTGATTGCTTTTTTAACAGACCGTCTAAAGACAAGCTCCATTTATAGAAAGATGAGTGTAGGAATTTACATTACATTCCATAGATTGTTATTTCACACCTATATTGACACCTGTCTTGGCACGTTGGCCTTGACTGTATGATTCCAGTAACAGTTTCGCCTTAAATAGCAGCCACATTTCTACATGTCAGGTACATAGGAATATGTTAGGAAGGTTGATGGGTAAGCGTATGGGCAGACAATCATGGATATGCCATCAGACTATAGTTTAATCAGTTCCAAATTGGCGAAAAAGATTTGGTTTTTATCTCTCCGTTGGCAAAAGTAATCCAAGCATATTCGCGCGATTGTGACCACAGGCACGTGATTTTGGGAGCATGCCCATGTCACACAGTGATGCACAGTGCTCTTGTTGCCTTCATGTGCACCCTCGTCCATCTGTATTCATTCTCTGCTGTAACCCTCATCCTACTAAGCCTTTTTGTAACACGGTTTACTAAGGGGTCAGTGGTTACCACCCCCCCCCCCCCTAATAAAATCCAAACGGAGATGCAGAGTATGCTTATTTCAGTACCATGGTATAGCTAGAGGTCTCCTCTGTCCATACATACCAAAACAAGTACAAACATCCCATCCATGCATGCATGATGTTACAATGACGTCATAAACATGGCCAAACTCAAAATGCTGTCATAGTCTGTTGTACAGTGATATATAGGCCAACATTTTCGCCAACAAAATTCCAAGTATCGGAATTTCACCAGGTTTTTTGCTTACAAGTGAAGGAAATTACGTTTCTAACATACATAATACAAGATTCAAGACTATACTATTACAAAAATTTTCAAAATGGCGATTTTTAAACATTGTAAGGTGGCAACCAGCCCCCCCCCCCCCCCCCCCCCCCCTCCTCCCTACCCTCAGACTTTATGTCTTACGGGCTTAACCTACTCCCGGGTAAGGTGGTATCCTCAATTTTTTCACGTCAAAATGAGCGCAAGGGATGTAAACACGATTACCTAGATGCCCTAGGTCATTGTATTTTGCGAAAATTCTTACCCCGCCCCCTTTTGTAGGACGAGGGGTAAAGAGGCTTCACCACTTTGAAACTAATCAAACTACAATCCGTTACGCCCGCCCTTATGTTATTAGTATTACCACTGGGGCAGTTGTAGACAAAAAAGCAGGGCAAATTTAGTTAATATAGAAGGCTTTTTTTGAAAAAGCTACAATACACTGTTTTCTATTTCTAAGTTTTTTCTGTCACTTAATTATCATTTCTAACACATGAAACCTACAGTCATCAAAAAAGTAACTATACAGGTAATAAATGGACTTTTAACTGTAAAAATATATATCCTACCTAATGATGACTGTATATGATTGGTGTGCAGAAAATAAGTAGCCTCAGGATTCTGTGTATATGCTTCATAAGCGTTTTACCGCTAATGTGATACTGGACATGATATAGACTTATTAAAACAATGTTACTATATTTGTGTGTGCCCGCATCAACAATTGCACACTTGGCATCTTGCAAAAATCTTTCTTTTTGTCTACCTATTCAATGACTGTGTCATGGCACAAACTGGTGAAAATTAACAGTATAGGAAGCTCTTAAAACAAAAGTAAAAGGGTGAAAATTAAATTTTGTGAAAATATAATATAATCGGTAATAATGTATAGCTAGAGAGTCGTCGTCCACCTGACAAACAACCCGACAGACGCCTTATTGCAATTTACCTAGCAATTACGACAGAGCCAGTTAATTACGCAAAGACAGGTATGACATGACATTGATAAAGATGCTATACCGCCCTGTAACATCATGTGCATAATGGAGGCTATACTAAAGGCTAATGTGTCATCTCAAATCATAGTCATTACTTAATCAATCAAATGATGGGAAATAGTCACGGCAACAACAAATATTAAAACTTGCAACATTACGGGAGGGCATTCACTCTTTTTTGAGGCGCTAGGGGTGCCCCATCCTGATTTGTGAACATAGGGTTTTAAAAACTGGATTTTGACCACACTTTTTGATCAAAATGATGGGAATATTTAGTCAAGCATTTAGCCAGCATATGATACATGCATGAGTTCAACATTTCAACATAGTACACTGAATTTAGTATACTGCCAAAAACGGATGATTTTTGTAAAAGTGGCTTCAATTACAGCAAAGTTTCAATACAGACTCAATTGCGATTTGGGGTAGCTAAAGAGTGTCCAAATTTTACTTCACATATAGAGTGATCTTCTCCACCTTCCCACACATGACCTCTTATGAGTAATACTTCATTTTACTATTACCTTATTATTCGTTATTATCATTAACCATGGAGCAAAACGATCATCAGAAGATGCCTAAATTCGCTAGGACATCTATACAGATTACCAGAAGAAACCCCAGAACGTCAAGCTCTCACTGATCGATAGAAAACAAAACTACCAGTTGGAAGACCAAAACCAACCTGGGCAGCACAAATCAAAAAGGATGTTGACCTGGAACTTGTGACAAAGACCAATAGACCATATTCACGTTGCAGCCATTTTCTAAAATTTGCCACCCAACCCTCATTCCCGTTACGTATACCTGCACCTGCGCGCAGCTGCGTGACTAGCGCGAGGACCGTACGCCGCGCGCTTTGGTACCACGCTTCTCTCGCAGTTCTATCGAATGCGCCGAGGCACAGATAGACCAAACGGGAACGAGGCTTGGGTGGCATATTTTGAAAAATGGCTGCCGCGTGAATAGAGTCTATAATTGTAAGACCTGGAATGCAAAAGTTGCACATGGAATGGCAACATAGCTGATTATGGATTGATGACGATGATTATTATTCCACTTTTTTCACATAAACTAGTTTCATTAATAGGAATTATTGATCATCTGATTCCTTCAAACAAAGTCATTGTAACAAATCTGGTTTTGAATAAAGATCAATATATCAGTAGCATAACTAGGGTCTTCAATGGGGGGTGGGGGGGGGGGGGTATCAGGGGGAAAGTCTTCTGGCAGGGGGGGGGGCATAACAGACTATTTTGTGTAACCATAGAGTTTTGTCATTTCATTTAGGGTGTATCAGGGGGCAAGCCTTCTGGCAGTAGGGTGCATAACAGACTATTATTGTATGTATACAGAGTTTGTCATTTTATTTGGGGGTATCAGGGGGAGGGGGCAAGCCTTCTGGCAGAGGGGGAGGGGCTCTAGTTACTCTCCTTATAAAGATGTAGGTTTCACTTTCATACTATTCATACGCAATGTCCACATGATCTGGTGTTTGTAAGGGGAAAATGAAGAAGAAAAAAACACAAAAGTAAAACCATGATCTAACATGTAGTAAGTGGCAATTTCTTGTTTAGTGCCCCATTAACCGACCGAATAAGCCTGAAGCTGTGAAGTAGTATAACATTTAATCCGTTGTATTTCATCACCTGTTACTAAACAGGACGTTGCCAAGAGAGCCATTTTTACAGCAAAATCAGAAATGTCAATGTGCGTGAACGAATAATAATCTTTGATGGTAAATTTGAATTATTCAACCGAACATGACAGGATGTGAGTGAATAGTCTGCATAAAACATAAATCCTTGTCAGTATCAAATATGGATGGGCTTCAGTTATATACAATTTGTAACGATGGATCGTTCTTTTTTTCTCCGCACTATTATGCATGGATTCATGTATATAAGTAGTTTCTTAATTTTGAAAACCTGTTTAAAGGTAGATGTTCCGATTTTCAACTTGAAGTTTTCTATTCTACATGAAAGGTCATCCTTAAAAAAGTTGTGTTTCAAAGTTTGAGTTGCATAGCTCTAATGGTTCTTATTTTAGACGCACAAGATGCTGTGAACTGTACCCATTGAGTAGTACACAAACTATATCGGTGGTTACCACCATTCGCAGTAATTCGACGTTATTTCATCGATTTCTCCGTAATTATACCGATTTAGGCCGTCAAATTTCAGTATGATGATGAGAAAAATACGAGCTTTCATATGATATGAAAATCTCCGTTTGTTTGAAATAATTCTGTGTTACGAAAATGTGATCGGGTCATCTACCTTTAACATCAGTATGAGATATGTTTTTATTGACAATAACGAAGATTTATAGGGATGGGATTATATTGAGTCAAGGAATTGGAGGGGGATCGGGAAGACCGGGAGGGGAGAGGGATTGCAATTTTTAAAAAGCCTGGATGACCAACCCTATTGAAACGTCCATGTCATCTTATCCAGGGCTGGAACTTTAGATTTTTTTCAACCAGCCAGTCAGGCAGTTAACTCACAAAAAATACCTGCCCAACAGAAATTCCACCAGCCAGTGTAACATACTTACACTGCGAGTTCTAAACATTTTACCTGCCAGTCGGGCGGGTACTTTTGTATTTTCACCCGCCCGACACAAAAGTTACCCGCTATGGGCAGGCGGGCGGGTGCTATTTCCAGGCCTGATCTTATCTCAATAGCAACATGTCATTTTATATACAGAAGTTGAAACATATCCAATCTAACACAATGGTGTGAGTACACCATCCTTAGCGTAAAGTAATATCCTGATAACAGATCGGCAACCCAGAATCGACCTTTCCATCTAACATGGTGGCTCCTGCTGCTGCTGCATGCGTGGAGCTTATAAAGTCAACACATTCAATAATCGGGATAGATTTATCCGTTGTTCTTTGAAATCTTTCTGTGTTTCACTACAACTTGATGAACATTTCAACAAACCCACATTAAATCGTGATGAAACAATATGGATTAACAATTCTATTAATGGCATCAAGATTTAATCTACCTATAGACCACAGGTGGGTTTCTGCCATATTAAGACATACGGCAAAAGAAAAAAGAAGAACAAAAACCTGTTGTTCCGGCAAACGGGTTGATCAATCCGTTTTTGTTACTGTTGGGTATTTAAAAAAATGTTTGGTCTCAAATTTCAAAATGTTCAATCCCCCCCCCCCCCCCCCCCCCCCCATCCTGCTTTCTGTTAACTCTACATTGCAAGAAATCACCAGAGTTGAGATTTGAAAACATTGAAAGGTAAAATTAATTCAGGACCGAAAGGGTTCTGAAATTATCTTTAGAGGTATTCTAAAGACAAGTTCTAGAGGAGGTTGAAAATGGTATCATCTTCGAAACAGTAAAATAACTGAACCACCTTTGAAAGTAAGTGCCCCTTCCTCTGGGCCTATATCACTTAGTTCATTCCCATAAAAATGGATATAAAATACCCTTATTACCATATCACTCACCACACACTTCATCTTTGACTTGTAACAAGCATTATGTAATTTATGGACAGTGTAACACAACTGGAGAGGGCTCACTCTCTGAGCCGCTGTCGGTGAACTGCTGATAATCCCAGCATGCAATGCGCATAAGCAAGCCCGGGCTTGCAGTGTATCGCCACAGCGATAATGACATAGCGAGTAAGGAATCAAATTTGAATTATGCATTGCATGAAATTATTCCGGGAAAATAAATATATGGATGACATTGAAGGCTTGATGAACGGAGTGACGGCTTTTTTTTGTTATTATAATAATTTATTTCTGTCAGAGCTAGTCTGCAATGACTTTAAATAATACACCATAAATAAATCATTTACATGATATAGTATGTGAGAAATGACTTTATGATGAACACAATGTGTAGATTAAAAAAACAGGCGGATATTTTTTTGGTAGGAATGTGCCGCCAGCAAAATGTAAATTGACCCAAACATTGACCAATTTTTGGGGGAAACGGACCCATATTTAGTGGAAACCCCAAATTTTCCTATATTTGACGATTATGTTCAAATTTTCATGAAAAACAGCAAAATTAAGGATTTTAAACCCATAATTAAAAAATGGGACCCTATTTGGTGGCACATCCCAGTTACTACATCCACTTGTCTGATGGTGGTTTGTTTTTTAATATTCTATTATCATATTGTTTGCATTTGTTGTTTTTTGTTTGTATGATTGTGTTTAATTAATTTGTTTCCATTTGCTTGTTTAGTTTACCTGGCTGATTTGGGTCCTGATGGGATCTTGGGATGGGTTATGGAACTAATTCCTTACAGGCCTATATGATACGAGCTACGTCATCATAAAATGCAGTTTTGATCCTACCAATGATTGAACAAACAAACAAAATTGGGGGGGGGGGGGGAGGTTATTTTGCATACTCCATGATATGTTCCATAGAGAACTACATTGTTCAAAAATATTGTTCAAACACTTTGTAGGTTTGATGTAAAGTGATCTCCCTTCTCCACCTGATCAATGTTGAATCCCACAATTTGTCCCCCCATCAGCACAATATTGCCTCACAACAATGGTCAGTGGGGAAGGGAGAATAAGGGGTATGAGGAAGTGGGGAAGGGGAAAGAAGGGGTATGAGGAAGTGGAATCTTCAGGCAATCATAAACAAGTATTTATATTCATATGGGCCAAATAGATGCACGTTTGAGTAAAAACAAAGTTTCAATTATGGTCAGTTATTCAAACACATTTTTTTCACTAGTATTATGTAAGGCTCCAAACAGTACCTCGTTAACTGACCGGCCGGTCGGGACCACAACCTTGGGGGGGGGGGGGGGGGGGGGGGGAGGCACTCATGTACAGAGGTGTACCTTCATTTTTTCTCCAACCAGCCGGGTTGGTAGCATGTAAAAGTTACCAGCCCGACTTTAAACTTACCAGCCAAACAAGTAATCTTCATTTACCAACAGGAAAATTCTTACCGGCCAGCCGGGGCGTGTATATTTGAAAAGTTACCCACCACGGGCGTGCGGGCGGGTACTAAGTACAGCCCTCCCCCGGACCACAAAGTCAGGTTGCAAACATTGCAAAATCTCAACTGGCCTGACTACATGTAAGTAGTGGTACAAAACAGAGTTGACAATAATCTTATTGAATAATTTCTTTTTGAAAAACAACTTTATGAAGTGTACCGCAACTAAACCATACCGACATCCTGAATATTGGATCTTGTCGGGATACAATGCTGTCTGACAACAACAATCTAAATTAGTATGACTTATAGCACGAGGCAGCGTAGCTGCCGAGAGCTATAAGGAATTAAAAGCACTCATCGACAGTGACTATTTAGTGATGATTTATGTGGCAGAACTCTGCTGTACACACCCCTGCACAGTAGGACACTGATAGAACTTAAAAGTTTTGATTCAAGCAACTGTTGATCAAGATAAACAATCATCTACTAAACACACACATACCAAGTTGTGATATAATTAATCAGGTTATTTACGACGTCAAATTTACAGCACTCTAGAGCTGTACAATAAGTGAAATTGGTGGAACTCTGGACTGGCTGTGTATGTGCTTTTATTATTGATATGGACCTTCCAAACGGTACAACAAAAGTGTGTATTGAATATTGTGCACCAAGTTCCCGGATGTGCATCCAATATTAAAAAAATACTGCTGTCCAATATTTTTTTTTCAAGTACAAATTTGTCCCCAAAATGACACGTAATGGGGTCAATAGAGGTCATTTGAGGACAAATTTGTACTAAAAAACCCTTTTTTTTAAAACAATTTTTATAGCGGGCGGGTACCCGGGTTCCCGGGTATAAGTCACAGCCTTAATTAGCGTGTGAGTACATATAGGCAGAGAAGGTCAGTTCGGGCTAACTAATTTTTATCAAAACAGTCTGTTATATAAATATTTATAATAATATTGAATGTCTTATTTTCAGGTGATACAAGAATATATTGCACTCGCTATACAAATATGCAATAGCTCATGCAATATATTCTTATATCACCCTCAAAGACATTCAATATTTTGTATGTGCTATCTGTGAAGTAGGACAATCTAAAACATGTACATTGTATATCTGTAAAGTAGAGCATTTCCACTCTGTTTCTTTTTCAATTTGCGAGCCATGACAAATGTGCTAAAAATATATATATTATTTTTAAAAAAAGTAAAAAAAGAGGTTTCTTGAATATAAAAGTCTATGTTAAATCATGAACAGTTAGCCAATTTTTGTACAGCCAGTTTGAAAACATAACTTAAAGCACTTTAGTAACTGGTAAATTCCACCATTTCTCAAATTTATAAATCTTATTTCTTTATTTACTATGCCCTATTGCTCATACATCTATTGCAAATCACTACATTTTTCAAATGTATTTAAATTTTGTGACTGATGAAGATTCGCATAATTTCATGATCACCAATTTGTAATTGTCCTATTTGTGAAAATCTGAAATGGCAAAAATATGTTATTCTTGAATCAAGACAATTTGATAAATATTGTTGTAAATGCCTCCTCTGCAAATGTTTTCCAAGAGAAATTTGAACACAAGACCTGACCAATAAATTTCCAGACTGTCAGGAAACCACCATAAAACCTGTATGGGCGGGCACCTTTAAGAATAACTCAAGCTGTTTATGTGAGATTGGAAAGGATTTATGGCGGAGCAAAGGTTTACCAGATGCGGTAAACACGCTTTAGTTCAAGTTACCTCAATCGGCCCCTAAGGCACACACCGCATTGGATACATTGACAGACAAGACAACTACGTAAATATACCTAATAAGCTTATACTACATACCAAGGAGAAATGACGTTCACCTGCTCTGCCCGCCCTGTCCATTTTCTCATCATGGAAAACAGAGGGCGACATACTATATATTTTAAAATCCCAGAGGGTAAAGGGTGGGTGGGAAGGTTTTGAAAATTATTACTATTGAAATTTGTTTATCATCAAATATATTTAATAAATGAGCCACTGTAACAAACTTTGTACTTACATTTCTACATTTAAATTTGTTTATATTTGTTTTGAACAATTGTCCCTGATACCATCTGTATAAATAATCCAAGGTACCAAAAATAAGTTACATTATGCTGATACTGTGTGGTGACACTGTGGTGTCCAGTCCTTTAAATAACATTGCAGTTTGAACCCAGAATATGTCTATTGCAAATTGCAAGACCCTTCGAAGTCTAGTTCAAAATTGGGATGAGATTTTCTAGTTTTCAAAACCAAATGTGAATTGCACACCATAAAGGATTATTGCACCCAATAAAACTAACCAACTGTAAAGGATATAAGCTCATAACATCAGAGTGGGTACCAAACTGCTTTTTATACGCTTGTAAGCCCAAATCAGTACATGTACACAGTACATTTTAGGAAAAGGTTGTGATGGCATTTTGGTCCATTTTAAGGTGACATTTTTCCCAATGCAATATCAACAACCATATCACCCACATTTTGGTTTAATTGCACCAGTTGTGTCTTTACCATATCCTTGCTGTTCTGTCAAAACATTGTGTCTCCAATACTTCCTATAACCTTTAGCCTCTAAGCATGTCCAAGGGCCAAACAAAAAAGTGATCGGAACATACACCTTTAAGTTGAGTGACTGTTCCCTTTTCCCTGGAGTATCAATTTTACAGAAACTTAGCCTACCATTGAGCTTATTTTTTAATAGAAAAAAATTGATTCCTCCACAAACGCACGTCTCTTTCATTTTCAGACTATTTGAATTGAAGTAGACATAGTAATATAGAGTAGGCCCTACCACTAATTCAGAAGTAATGTAAGGCTGTTGGTCCCATACACTTAGAAGAGCAATCCCGGGCACATTAAAGGTCACATACGCTTTTAAAAAAGCAGGGAATCACCCTGGTTGCCTGGATGCTCTCCCCTTTTAGGTCAAGAGAGCTCCTATTAACCCTAACCGCCCCCATTGCCACAAATGTCCACTGTAAAGTCTGTCTGTACGTACTGGCGTGGCACTTTTTCGATGAAATAATGGCCCCAGGCTACGCCGCTACATAGTTGGGGGAATATACTCGCCCAAGTATGGTTGGCCCCCATGGTGAACTGGTAGAGCGTCCGCCTCGCAACCGAGAGGTTGTGGGTTCAAGCTCTTTTTGTCCACGTTTTTATGGAAAATGTGGGTAGGAGGTTAGGATTAAGCTCCAACCTGAGCTGATATGAAGGAATTGCATTATACACTGAAAATATTAATGTGTCAAATTCAATGAAAGAGTCGTCAAACAGGAGATAGAAATTAGTCTTGCAAGATAATTTGACGGTTGGCGAATGACAAGTAACAGATAATGCTATACAAATTATTTCAAAAACTTGACGAATCAAAATTGGTGGATGACAAGTTTGAATGATTGACAAATTTACAATACGAGCTAATACGGTCAATGACAAGTGTAGATCGTCATGAGGCCACGAAATGACAAGGTAGTTTATGTATGACAAATCTTGTTGACACATTTCTTAAAACATTACTTATTAATTCTCACAGCTGACAAATTCCGTGACAAATTTAAGAAGTGACAGGTTTCTAACAGGCCTGTAACCAGGATTTTTTGTGGGTGGGAGGGCATTTTTGCTGGAAAAGTTACATTGGTACCCAAAAATATCGTAAAAGGTTGTCTCAATATTTTTTGCAGACAGTTCGAGAAACTTGAGAGCAGGTACACAAAAAAGGTACCGTATTATCCCTATTAAGCGCCCAGGGCGGTTAGCAAAGTCATTTTGGGTGAGCGCTTATTATGTTACCTTTTTTATTTATCGTACTAAATAAAATGTACAAGTGGTCATTTGAAGATGCTGACCATTAGATGGTCATTTGAAGATGCTGACAATTTGATGTACTAAATACAATGTACAAGCAGTAATTTGAGAAGACTGACCACTTGACGTACTAATGAAAATGTACAATTGGTCATTTGAGGAGGCTGACCATTTCATGTACTAAATGAAATATATGTGCAAGTGGTCATTTGAGGATGCTGACCATTTGAAAAGGTGGGTGCTTATAAGGGATTGTTTGTTGGTAGTCATTGAGAAAAAACAGGGGTGGGTGCTTATAAGGTCCTGGGCGCTTAATAGGGATAATACGGTACTTTGGTGCCCTCTATTCATGATTTTTTTTAGAAAGTAGATTTTCTTGCAGATTTACATTTCTGATCATCAATCATAAATATATTCTGAGTTACAGAGCAATACGATTCCTTAGTACTTCAAAATCATGGTTTTAAAGGGTTGAAAATAGATTGTTAGCTAGCGAACAATCTATTTTCACTGTATTTTCACTCTAAAAACCATGATTTTGAAGTAATTATGAATCGTCACGCTCTGTAACTCAAAATATATTCATGATTTATGATCAGAAAAGTAAATCTGCAAGAAAATCTGCTTTCTAAAAAAAATCATAAATAGAGGGCGCCCCCTGGAAAAGATCACATAATATGCCTTTAATACCAAAAAAAAATCCTATAGTCTATTCACGAGGCCTTCACGAGACAGTGACGTAACTGCGTATTCTACTAATTACAGCACATAACACGAGCGCCTACTCGAGGCGCTGGCATATACACACGAGCGTTGAAAGATGGAAGATACACGTGTGCGTAAAAGCTGCGCCTGCGCCTGTTAAGTTACGTCACTGTCCAGAAGAAGCCAAATAGAGTATAAGTTGGAAATTCTACAATCACATCTTAATTCAGTATGGTTTAGTTTATCAGATTCTCTTTCCGTGGTTTAAGCTGATAATCAGATTTAATTGTAGAATTCAGTCAATATCAGTGCACCGTGGTTCGGAGAGTCACATAAAGCTGTTGGTCCCATTTTTTCAGACGCTCACCCTGTCCCTAAACATGTTAAAATAGTTGCAGACCCAGGGTTGTAGCTAGGCCAACTTTTGTGCCAGGTGGCAAAAATGGCGAACGGAGGGAGCGAAGCTCAATATTTCGCTATTTGGTTACATAACTCTCGCGGCTCAGGGGCCGGGATGTTTTTAGGCTTTTTTAATGCACTTTGAGGGTTCCTGCCACAACATTTCTTGTTTTATGAGGCAGTTTAATGATTTTATCCACAAATAGTTTTTTGTTTTTTTAAATTAAAAAAATTGTTTGGTTTTTTTGTTTGGTTTTTTTGTTTGGTTTTTTTGAGTGCCAGGCGGCCAGTCCAATAGGCGGGCAGGCCCTCCCGGCGCCGCCTGGCGTAGCTACAACCCTGTGCAGACCTCTTTGTAAAGAGTAGGGGATCATTCCGGGTCTGTTACCTGTACACAAATCATGTCCCTAAGTTTCTGGGACCTTGGCGCGATAACAAGTTCACTTGTTCTGCCAAGTATTCTATAGATATAGATATAGACGTCCCATAACTCATGTGCGCATGCTCATTCAAAAGAGTCAATCTGAATCTGTAGAAATTCTTGGTAGACCTTATTAATAAGGTATCACGCCAAGCTTTGTAAAACATCACATCCGGTGTAGTAAACAACAACTCAGTAAAAAGCAACGAAAAACTCCCATCATATGATAAAATAACCAAAATAATGTGCGCAGCAACGGTGTGAGTAGAACATACATTCAGGGGTAGAATTTCGCCGCGAATCCGCGAATCGATTCGCGTGAAGATTCGCGTGAAATCACTACCGCGCGAATCCAGTTGGATTCCCGCCAAAAAATCCAAAACAGGACATTAGATGACTGGTAGTTGACCCTTAGTCAACAAACATGCCGAATTTGGAAGTTGTGCAAGCTTATAGCCTTATTCTGGATATTATTTTCATTAATTTCGCAATAATCCATGGATTCTCAAAATTGGCGAGAATCTGGATTCTCGCAAAATCCTTCCGCGAGAATCTTAACAGATTCTCGCGGTTGTTTACGAAATTCTACCCCTGTACATTTATACAGTGGGTTGGTGTTGACTAGTTGTTGGTATCAGCTGTAAGTGCTCTTGAGCCTATGTACAGCCCATGTAGTTCGCTGAATACTGTGTGTGACAATCTGTTGGTGAAGGACTTCGCAGATGGTTCTTGGATCGCTGTTTTAGGTAGTTGGTTCTATTAATAGCAGGGTGTGTGTTAACCGGTATCGCATCGCAGTTTGCGCCACAATCAAGTGCAACTGCGACGCACATTTGAACATGCATAGCAAACTTGCTACACAACATTTTGGACTCGGGACACTATTATTTCCTTCCGAAGTTCCGATTGATTTTAACTTTACTATTATTAGGGATGTAAATGGTCCATTTCACGCCATTTAAACACGTCGTATTCCGTATTTGGATACGTTTAAATTCATAAACTCCACTTCATTCGTCGAGTTTACTCGCCACATGACACGTTCCAGACTGATTGTTTACAAATTACATCATACATTTACACTTCGTAACAGTGTACGATACACACGGGAATTCCCATTACATGTACAGCTCAGATGAACATGTACACAATTAATTATGCCGTAAACTTCTACCTGACTTTCGACCCGGGACTGACCATTTTCCAATATAGGGGTGAGAGAGAGGGGCGAGTAATCGTATAGTAAATAATGAATGGTTTTAATTATTGTTTGCTTCTGAACGGGTCAGCGGACAGCTAATTAGTGAAATTATCTGAAATATATATTGTAAAGTCTTCTTCCTATTCTAGAAAACAAATTACTCGGAAATCGCAAAGTTTTAAAATTGTACCAAAGCCCACCCCACCTTTTTTTTAAATCGACTTAATAATAATTATATTAAAAGTTTCTGGCAGTACCGCGGCACAGTCTTAACTCTTATTATTGTTTGATTTTCTTTATTATTATTAACAATTAACATATTAAGCAAGCAAGCAAAATTGAGTACTCATTAGTTACATTTGCATTTTCATAAATCATCTGCTGTATTTATGCTGATTGCGGAAACATTTCACAACTTTCATCATTATTTGAAAACCTAACATTTTACTTGAAAATTGAAACTCATTTAATCAATCCTGCACCTTACCTTACATAAACGTATGTAAAATTGTTGTAATAATTGAAAATAGATTTAACGGATCAACAGCAAATTGGAATTAAAAAATGTAAAACAAAACTGCTATGCAAAATGTGTAAATTGCTATACAAAAATATAATTGCATAGCAGTTTTGCTACACACACAAAAATCCTTAACACACACCCTGATTAATAGATATGTTGCGAGGATCGAAAGAAGCTGGTGGGTATTTTGGAGTATTTCTCGCCATGGTTGCTCCTGGTACCAATTTGGGATGTTGTGTCGTGGAGCGTAGCATAGTGGCATCTTGTTTGTCTTCTCTCAGTGTTTGGAATCCAATGTTGTTTCTCATTTCTGTGACGCTGGCTCTCCTTCGGTGGTGTTTGGCTATAAAGCCAATTGCTTTCCTCTGTACCTGCTCCAGCTGGTTTATCTCCCTTTGATGATGTACAAACCTGCTAGCCACCGTGAAAAAGTGGAAACTAAAATGGTATGGCCATGTGACCAGATCAAGTGGCCTCTCCAAGACCATCCTGCAGGGCACCGTAGAGGGCAAGCGAAGAAGAGGTCGCCAGAGGAAAAGTTGGAGAGACAACATCACAGAATGGACTGGGAAAACCTTCGCAGAAACCCAAGCATAATTAGCACATGACCGAGTCAGATGGAGGGAGGTGGTGAAGAAATCCGTCATGCAGTGCCCCTACGACCCTGGAGGGTTATGGGAGCGGTAAGACGGTAAGATGATGTGGGTTCCACACGGTGCACGCTTATTCTAAGGTTGGTCGGACGAGTGAAATGTAAGCTTGTTTCCGAACCTTCTGTGGGCATCTGTGTAGGTTCCTCTGGAGGAAGTTTAAAGTTTTTCTAGCCTTGTTGGAGATGTTGTTGACATGTTGTTTCCATTCCAGACCGGATGCAATCTCAACACCAAGGTACGGGTGATGGTTGTTTTGTTCCAAATTGACGCCCATCATCTGATATGTTGCTTTTATGATTTTTCTGATGCAGGCGATCCAAGTAATGAGCATTTTATAGATGGATTAAAGCGCATCTGCCATTTTGTCGACCAGTCTACCAACTTATTGAGGTCTGCCTGAAGTGTCATGGCATCTGTTTCTGATGATATTTTCCTATATATTAAGGTACCGTCAGCAAAAACCTGGAGGGTTGATGACTCGAAGTTCCGTCTCCAATATCATTGATATACAGGAAGAATAGGAGTGGACCTAAACACTTACACTGTGCCCTGACTCCTGAGACTGAGAGGCCTGCTGAGGGACACCTGATACTTGGTAGGTTGGTCCTCCAAAACACTCATCTGAGTTTTAACTGGAGGTGCGGATAGGGTGGACTAATTTGTAGATGGGGGGATGTCAGGGCAGTTTTGAATTGGGTCAGTGTGGATGACAGTCTCTGGCTGAAGCTGGTTACGTACTGTTCTCATGAAGTAGGAGTTTGCGAATGTGTCTGTCCTAGAGTGGGTTAGTTGGAATTGGTTGTTATGTCCTTTGCTTGCTCTGGTTAGTTTAGGTTGGGTGTAGTGTTCGTATTTTATGTCCAGGTGACGCGCGTTTATCATCTTGTGGAGACAAGTGAGACGTTGTTGTTTGCGCCCGTCTTGTAATGATGGCCAGCCCAGTGAGGTGAGGATGTTACTGATGCTAGTATTGTGACGTGGTTTTGGGGAAAATACTCGCATGGCGGAGAGGGGATCAAAACACACAGAATGAATATAACGGATATAGCTTCCAAGTTATTTATATATACATTTTATTAATTCATCATAAATAGTTCACTTACTCATATTATAAACGAACACAGCACCCAGCTTCTAGACTATCCTAAAGAAATGACATGACACGCATCAATCGTGAGCTTCTGTAATTCAGAGCTCACTATTCCTGTTGTGTGAATTGAAAACTATATGGCCTAAACTTATCATGAGGTGTTGTCAGCGTGGCACGACGACTTGAATTGGTCAGAGATATTGGCGCGTAGACTGAATGGGATTCAGAATACGGAAGTACGGTGTTGCCATTTCAAGTCAATCATGGCCTGAATTCTAGATATGAAAATATATAATAATATCAATATAAATTTAGCGTCACAACATACGCCCTTCCTAACAAAATTGACACCTGACAATTTAACTTAAAGAATGCTGGGTGAAATATTTATAAAAGAAACTGATATCTTTATCATATATAGAAACGAATTATTTATTTCGTCACAAAATTTAACATGTGCTTTATTCATGTTTCCGTCTGCCAAATTGACGGCATCTAATATCAGGTTGTATAATTTTAACTCTCAGAGAATGTTATTTTATTTTTAAACGAGTGGCCTTAAATATAAATTTATTATTAATCTTCTGCGACGCCAAACCTGTGGAAACCTGCGACCGTATTAACCCGGAATTCACGTGAAAAATTCCAAGTGATTACGCTCACACGGTAAAGAGGGATTTTTTGTTGTTGAACAAACACGCATACAGGATATCCCTTAAATGGCCTAACACAAACACACTCACTCTCATACATAATCCTCTGATTAACGTGTGCGGTCTAAAGGTTTCATCAAAAGTTGAAGCGCATAAGAATTGGAAAATTTCCTTCCAATTTCGATGTTTCATACGGAAACATATTTTTCTTATTTCAAAGAAATCACGTTTTTGTGACCCTTTAAAATTAAATAGTCATCAATGGTGACTATATATTATGTGTACACAACAAGACAATACAGGACAGACAAAACAAGACAAAGGTAGCACTACTGAAATGTTTAGTAATTTACATTAAACTTTCTTTTGTTTGCGTCTATTCATGTGAGACTAATGTTGCCAGAAAACCTCACAACATATGCCTCTTCCGAAAAGATACAAATAAATATAACACTTATTTGATCATACTGCATTTCCGCATTTTTGCTCAACTATATAAATTCAAACTTTCTACATGAAGAATATCATTGTGTGCAATTCTTTGCAACAATCATTTCTATATACAAATTAACGAAAGTGAACACACACTTTCAGGCAATGTTGCCCAAATTACAAATTGCTCTCATTCAACAATTTTATCAAAATAACACATTTTGTGTCATAAGAATTGTAATACTCATATCATGACATATCTCAGCCTACGGACTATAAATTTTATTCATATACTTCCTCTGTGTTCTCTATACTTGTACACTTTTAATTTATTTGCTGTTTCAGACTCTGTTCCTGCAATGATTCTTGCCCGCTGGCTTTACATCTTGCCAGTAATTTTGACTGGGTTAGCTTTCAGAGATTCTAAAGCGGCCGCGTTTAGGTTAGTCTCTGGTTCCCAAGTATTTCTTGAATTTGGGAAGCCCTGCCATTTTATCAAATACTCAAGACGTTTATTTTTAAAACGTCCCCTGAGAATACGCTCTATCACATATTCTGGAGTTTCATCTTGAATAGGAGGCAAACCTGGAATAATTGGAATCTGATTCTTGTCAGACTCGTGGGTAGCCAAAAGTTGTTCAAATATATCATCAGGACAATCGTCTAGAACTAATCCTGGAATTGGATCTCTATTTTCAGGATCCACAGGGGGAGTATCATTGCTTGGACGGACAAATCTATTATATGCAAATTTCATACGGTTAACATGTACAGTAGATGTTACCAATTTGTTGTTTTCAAGATTTCGCACCTTGAAATTTACAGGACCAGTCTGTTCGACTAGTAGAAAGGGTCCCGCCCAGAACTTTGAGAGTTTACGTGACAATCCTTGTTGCAATGCAGGTATATAAATCCAAACTGAATCACCAACTTGATATGGAACATCTTGCGCACGATCATCAAAACGCTCTTTCATTTTGGCTTGATTACGTTCAGCATGACGTTTTGAAATGTCCCTAAATACTTCGAGTTGTGATACCAGATTGTGAATGTGCTCACGAAGTGTCTTATCTGGATATTTGCATTGTGCTAGGAGTGTAACATCTATCGGAAGTCTTGCCTCTCTACCATACAACAAGAAGAAGGGACTAAATCCGACTGAATTTTCAGCGGGAGTTGTTCTATAGGCAAATTGTATAGCTGTTATGTACTTATCCCAATCGCTTTGGTATTCATTGACATAATGTGAAATGGTATCCAGAATTACTGCATTAAAACGTTCCTGAATTGCATTGCATTGTGGATGATATGAACTTGTATTCAGTTTGTGAGTGCGCATAATACGACAAACTTCCAATACAATCTTGGAGAGGAAATTTTGACCTCTGTCGCTCAACAAGGTTTGAGGACAACCATGTTCACAAATTACATAATCAAAGAATGCGCGAGCAATGGTTGACGCATCAGTAACTTTCAATGGTACCAAAATTGGCCATCTAGTACAATGATCTGAAAAACAGAGTACATAGCGATTACCTGAAGTGGTAATAGGTAAAGGACCTAAAATGTCAACACTTACTCGTTCGAAAGCGCCTGGCACTTTCATAGTTACCATTGGGGCTAGTACTTTATGTCTATGAGTTTTTCGTTGAGAGCAAGAAATACATGAACGGACCCAGTTGTCTACGTCACGATACATGCATTTCCAAAAGTAACGTTGACGGATTCTATTGTAGGTTCGCTGAAATCCAAAATGTGCGGCTAACACGTGATCATGACAGTTATTTAGAACTGTATCAATTAATTGCACGGGTATATACAAACGATGGACATTTCTTTCAGGCATGTGCCCTTTAGCAGGAGTATGCCAAATGTGATACAACAACCCTTCGTGTGCATAGTACTGATCAGCCTGTAAAACTACATTCCTAGCCTTAACAGCATTATCTGGCAATTCATCGTTTTCCAGATATTGCAACATTGATCCCGCAAATATGTCCGTCAACAAAACTTGTTTGAATTTGTCTAAGTTGAGCTCATTTGGAAAGTTTGGAATATTTGGCTTGACTGAATCTTTGTCATTCTCAACACGTTTCCCTTTTTGAAATCGAAGATTTCTAACCACGTTTACTGTAGGACGAGAGTTCACATCATTACTAGGATTTTGTATGATGTCGCTCACCATCTCGTCTAATCCCGACTTTACCCAGGCTACCTTATTAACTTCTACAGCATCAGTGACTTTGGAATGAGAATGATTGCAATCAGTACAAATATCCATTCTGTCATAATCTATTCTACTTAATGCATCAGCGTTACCATTATGGCGTCCACGAATGTGAATTACATCAAACTTATATGACTGCAGTTTAAGTGCCCATCGCGCTAATCGACTTCCGGTATTTTTGTTTATACCAAAGAGCCATTTCAAAGCGCAATGATCAGTTACAACAGTGAATTTGATACTATGTTGCAAATATGGAGCATATTTCTTGATTCCCTCGACAACTGCCAAAGCCTCAATTTCTGTAACAGTGTAATTTCTTTCCGCATCATGTAATGCTCTTCCACCATAGGATATCACACGTTCTTTGCCATCCTGCTTTTGGGCCAAAATATAACCTAAACCAGTACGACTAGCATCGGTTTGCAATATGAATTCTGTGCCATCGAAATTTGGATATGCTAGAATTGGTGGCTCTAACAATTTTCGTTTGAGCGTTTTGAATGCTTCTTGACAACTTTGATCCCAAACAAAAGATACATCTTTTCTAGTTAAATTGGTTAGTGGTTCAGCAATTTTGCAAAAGTCCTTTATGAACTTTCGATAATATCCCACAAATCCAAGAAAAGATTTGACTTCGGTTACTTTGGCAGGAGTTGGATAATCTTGGACAATTTTCAATTTTGCTGGATCTGTTGCTACACCATCTTTGTTCACTACGTGACCTAAATATTTGACCTCAGTTTGACCAAAAGTACATTTCTTAGGTTGTAATTTTAGACCAGCTGCGCGCAACCTATCGAAAACTTGCCTTAAATGGTCCATGTGTTCGGAGAAAGAACTACTGAATATAATTATGTCATCTAAGTAACAGAGAACGAATTTCCAATTCAAACCTCTCAAAACTTCTTGCATAGCTCGTTGGAAAGTGGCTGGGGCGTTATGTAAACCAAATGGCATTCTTTGGAATTCATATAGGCCATCTTGAGTGATGAATGCAGTTTTAGATTTGGAACTTTCTTCTAAGCCTATTTGCCAATATCCAGCCGCAAGATCAAGAGTTGTAATGAAATTTGGTTTAGCTGCACCTAAACTATCTAAAGCATCGTTTATGTTAGGTAACGGAAAGTTATCGCGTGCGCAAATCTTATTCAAGGCTCTAAAATCAATTGCAAATCTATAAGTATTTGGGTCACCAGCTTTAGGTGTCATGCATACTGGAAAGGACCAAGGACTTGCTGACTCCTTTATAATGTCTTGTTCTAACATTTCGTGGACTTGTCTACGTACTTCGGCTTGAATGTGAGGAGCTTGCCTATACGGTCTAGATCTAATAGGAGGGTGATCACCAGTGTTAATAGCATGTTTAACACGGGAGTAATTACCAGTAGGACCCCCTTTTACTTGAAATATATCAATATATTCAGTGAGTAAACCATTGATTTCAGATGCTTCAGTACCTGACATGTGATCAGTATTTAAATTCACTTTTGAAAGGACTTCCTTTACTGAATCTTGTTTACTGTTTACATCGCTAGCTACCGCGGATGCTTGCCTTATATTAACATTGTTAACATTGTTTTTCTCAAGATCGGGGAAGGAGTGAATCCTATGCGGGTCAACGAGAGAAAAAATGCCCAATTTAGTACGAGGGTACAAAGTTATTGGTTCATCAGTAGTATTCATAACTAATAAATGAATACAGTTATTCTGTACACTAGAAGCAGTATTCGCGATCAATACACCTAATGCAGAGACACGCCTACCTCCATGAGAGAGACCAATTGTATTGAATGGCAATTTATTTGACAGTCTTGCGCACACAACAGACTGAGTGTGAGCAGGAATTTCCTGTTTCTCAATGACAAGTATTTTACTCTCCTTAGCAAGTCTTAGTGTACGAGATTCACAATCTATTCTTGCGCAGTGCCTGTTTAAAAACTGAGACCCAAGTATGATACGTGTACTTAAGTTACGAGCAATATTCATAGGTACAGGAAATTGAGTGCCATTGACAGATATGGACAAAACTATGAATCCAGTAATTTCCAAACTACTACCATTTGCTGCGCGTGCTTCAGCTACACGTGATTTTTCTATAGAAAAACGCAAATTGGAAAGATTAGCATGAAACCAATCGTGATCAATAATGTTGACAGAAGCACCTGTATCAATCAAACATTGAACAGGGTTACCATTAACAAATGCTGCTATGGTATTCAACTTAGACAAATTAATCTCAATATGCGCTTGTGAAAAACTGGAATTCGATTTTTGTCCAAATGTCTGTCTGTTCAAATCAAGAGGTACACGGTTTGCATTGCCATTTCGGTATACACCTCTTACATGTTCAAATCTTTGAAACCTTAACCCATCTACATGTCGTGGAACATGTTTCTTTTTCTGTCGAGCAGATGGGTTTATTAGTTTAAAGGATTCCTATTTACGTCAAATTTGGCATAGCATTTTCTCCACCCATGTCCCACACGACCACACCTATTGCATACTAATTTTCTGTACGATCTATAGGGGGCCTGTGACTGCCTTGGTTGATTCCAAGTTTGACTAGGTTCATGCCTAGGTTGAGAGGAACTACTTATACGATCTGAATTGTAAGTACGATCTAACGGGGAAGAAAAAGAGACATGTTTGTCGTGTTCTAATTTCTCCATTCTGGTGGCTATATTAGACACGACTCCCGTCAGTGTGTCCAGAACAGAATTAATGCTATTTACCTGGGGCTCAGTATTTTGTGATTGTGCGGGTGCGAATAGTGAGTCATTTGCCGTTTGCTGTACTGAAATTCCCAATCTCGCGGCGTCTAGTGCTTGTTTAAATGATTCAGGTTCTTTTGAAAACACAAACGCTCTGACAGAAGGCAAAAGACCACGAACAAAAATAGATAATTTTTCTGCTTCAGATTTACCAACCTGCTTGCACCATCTTATTATTTCACAAGCATAGTCGTCAAGTGTTTCTGATGTCAATTGCTTACGCGACAACAGCTTAGATTCGACGCTCCATTTCCAAGATGAACCTTCGAAATTACTTTTAAGTAAATCTTTAATCTTGGTTATGGTATCCTTATCTGTATCAGGAATTGAATCCAAATAGACGCGAGCATTTCCATACACTTTTGTTTGTAAGGCAAGTATAGATTTTGGCGCGGTATAATCTCTCAGATCAGCATACGTCTCAAATCTACTAATGAAGTTATCTACGTCATCATCTGGATTACCAGAATATTTAATATCGCAATTATGCATATCATATTTAGCCATATTTGCTACGTCAAGTTCAACCTCCTCTATACTATTAAGTGATATAACAGACTTACTATCACTATCACTATCGCTCATTGCCTTTTTAACAATCTATGTCAAAATCACCAGCTAATTCCAAAGAGAATTCGGAATTTAATCAACAACAAAAATTTGTGAGAGGTACCGGGATCATTGCCCGGATTCTCCACCAGATATTGTGACGTGGTTTTGGGGAAAATACTCGCATGGCGGAGAGGGGATCAAAACACACAGAATGAATATAACGGATATAGCTTCCAAGTTATTTATATATACATTTTATTAATTCATCATAAATAGTTCACTTACTCATATTATAAACGAACACAGCACCCAGCTTCTAGACTATCCTAAAGAAATGACATGACACGCATCAATCGTGAGCTTCTGTAATTCAGAGCTCACTATTCCTGTTGTGTGAATTGAAAACTATATGGCCTAAACTTATCATGAGGTGTTGTCAGCGTGGCACGACGACTTGAATTGGTCAGAGATATTGGCGCGTAGACTGAATGGGATTCAGAATACGGAAGTACGGTGTTGCCATTTCAAGTCAATCATGGCCTGAATTCTAGATATGAAAATATATAATAATATCAATATAAATTTAGCGTCACAACACTAGTGTCTTTACCATAGGTGTTTGTCACAAACCTTGCAGCACATTTTTGAACTCGTTCAATCAAATTTATGTTTTTACTTGTGTGATAATGATTAAAACTAATTAAAGGGACATTAAGTGGTGTTGAAAATTTTAAATGTTTAAAAATTTACTTCAGAATTCAAGATGAACATTAAAAATTATTGTTGTTTCTACTAACAAAAACACAGCAAAACTTGATTAAAACAATATCATCGCTATTTATTGAAAAACGCTCTCTATGGTTCGCGTTATGTATCACGCGTACTGCAGCGGAATACTGTCGGACGTAAAATGCTCGTCCCGGCTGTACGAGCATTTTTGAATCGACGTTTTCTTGTACAAAGAGGGCTGATTTTTCTTAATCCTAGGCTTATAGGTGTAAGTTCATACATGTAATACAATTATAAAAATATACCAATCCCAGTTTTTATCATAATTGAGGGCGCTGTCTCCAACACATCTCTAATAATAATTAGTGCCCCTTTAAAATGCGTAGTAGTTGTCCACGGTTTATTCCGAACGGGATTTCTGTCAAGATATAGTCGCCATAACACTACCAACGTATTCTGAACATTGGCAGAAGTTTTCGAACTATCCAACCCCACTGTGCATTTTTTTTCTTCTTCATTGTTTACATCGTGTCATGACTGTCGAATTCTACACATCATATTAATTATTTTTAAAGTTTTCGATATCTAAAACCTATACTATTCAAGAGTCTTTGAACTTATCCTCATATCAAAGCACAGTTATCACTGGATACATTTCCTTTTAATAATCACTCAATGTTATAGGCAAATAAAGGGAAGAATGAAAACCTACCTTCGAAAAAAACAGCAGACTCCTTTACGAATTCCGTGCCGAATTCGACTCGGATTACCATGTACCCTAATCACCATAATTTGACAGTTCTCAGAAACAAAAGTAATTACGCTTTATTTACATTGTGTGACAGTGTATTCAATAAATATGATACATCAAATTTAACAATCATAATGTGTAGAAATAGCATTTATATCATTTAATGAATTGCGATAACAAAAATCTTATATTCTTATTTTTATATTGGGGCATCGGGTATTAAGGTAGAGGTGCAGAAAACAAAATGGACGATGAAAGATGTAAGCTTTTTAAAAACAATGATTTTGTTTTTGCTTTGTTTAGAGATTATCATGTATATGCATAGTGCTGATTAATGTAATCAATTAACAACACTGTATTGGGCTATGTTTGATTCATGAAAGCTTGGAATCTAATCATTAAAGAAACGATAAACACCGTTTTAATTTAGATTTTAGGCTAAATTACTAAAATTAGCCTCCCTATTCAATAGGTAAGGTAAGCTTATTAATAATTGGGCATAATTCTGTTATACCCTACACACCTATACATCGGTAGTATGCGTCTTTCTTAAAAATCATGCACTATGAATTTTGATAAAATGGGAGTGAACCGGACAGGGTTTTGGTGCGCGATGATGCTGTGACATGGTTTGCTTGCTATTTTTTGCAGTACATGTAATTGTAGATGTTAAATGTTTATTCACCAGGGGCGGATTTAGGGGGGAAGCGGGCGCGTGTGCCCCCCCCCCCCCCCCCCACCCTTTTTTGACAGGGTGCCTGCATCCCAGTATTTTTGACAGGGCGAGAACATTAAAAACAGGTAAAAAAGCATGTCAAAACGTGTAAAAATATTCAAGGGGGCCCCGCTTTGGCACCCCCCCTATTGAGAAATCCTGGATCCGCCCCTGTTTACTGCTGTCTTTAAAGCTTTCTTTTCCTTAATGTTGGTAACTGATTGTGGCAGAGTTTTCAAGTCTATTATTGTTCGAGGTATAAATGAATATTGATAGCAGTTTTTATTTATTTGGGATGAAACTATTGGCTTCTGTAGAAGTGAATCTTGAGTTCCTTTTGACCAAGCGCAGGAATTTTTGCACTGGAAAGGCCAGGTGACCCGTGACCGCTTGATATGTTGATCAACCTATCTACTGTCCTCCGGTGTTTTAGAGATTCCCATTTCAGGTCCCGTTTGATCATTGTGATGCTGCTTTCTCTGCTGTGGTGGGAATTTCGGGTAATTGTGTACCGGGGTACTGAAATATTGTTAAATTGTTTTTTTGATTAATGTAAACTTTCCATTTCCTGGATGCGAACCTAAGATGACAAATGGTGTGCAATGTACACTTACAACTCCTGCATTGAATTAAGATGTTGCTTTTGAAAATAATTGTATTTTTACATATAAAACGGTGTTGAAAAAACCATACTTTTGATAAGAATGAATTAAATAATTTAGTATAAGATCTAGGGATCAACCGATGTGACATTTCCCTTCCGATACGATAACCGATAATTAATTTATAATGTCAACCGATATCTGATCCAATCCGATACTTTTATTGAGTCTTTATAAAATAGGAAATCACTTAAAAATATTGTGGGGGATCGACTCAAAAAGATTATAATGATAGAAAAAAACAGGGATTACATAATGTATATTAGCAAATTAGTAAATAATGGAATAATGGGGGGGAAATTGTAGTCAAAGGAACTGAAAAATGCATATTTAACAGACACATTTTGGCATAAAAACCCATTGTTGTTGTTGTTTTTCATTGGCAAGCAATATGGGTGGCAAGGACAATTTTCTACCGATTCCGATATTTATCCGATATGTCTTTATAGAAATATCTGGCCAATCCGATATCCGATCCGATAACTAGTTGATCCCTAATAAGATCCTAGGTAAGGAGTTACTATCCCTAATGGTGTGGGTCAAGGGGTATTAAGTGGGTTATTAAGGGTCAAATACGAGTCATCTAAGGTCCTGTTTTTGACTTAGAAAATAAGAAAAAAATGTAAAAAAAGGAGAAAAAAAGAAGAGATATTTGAATTTCGGGTATCCGGGTACCTAATTTTTGTACCCGGGTATCAAAATATCGGACGGGTACCCTGGTACCCGCCTGAAATTCTCAGCCTTAATCACCTTCAAACCATCCTGGCACTTCTTGCTAGGTGTTTTTTCATTGAAGTCTTAAAAGTACATTTATTTATCCCAGATTTAATATAAGATGGTAAATTATTCCAATCCAGAGTGGCTTGGTAATAAAAAAGAGTGTTTGGTGTATAAGTGTTGCTGAGGTGATCTGGAGTGTGAGACTCGGAGAACGTAACATTTTTTGGCATTGAATTCCATTTGCCACTTATTTTGCCAGTCTGTTAGTGTGTCAAAGTCCTTTTGTAGCTCATCATCATCCTCTGGACCCTCCACTCGGTTATACAATATACAATCATCGGCGAACAAGCAGACATTTGAACGAATACCATCTTGACAACGCCATGATTGACAGCACAAAAGTCCTTATAAGGGACATTGAGATGTGCAATGTACCTCACAAAACGAACGCAAATTGAAAAAAGGCAAATTGAAAGATGCAACAACTTTCTCCAAGGCAATTGTGTACTTTTGAATAAAGTGAAAACAGTTGAGGGCATCAAGGCAACTAGGTCGGGCATCCAAGGCAATTGCCTTTGATGCCTTTAATTAATTTGAGCCCTGTTTCAACTGATCACATTCAATCTGCGTCTGGCAACTACGATGATGAGAGCCGACGATTGTAACTAAATGTAACTAGACTGACTAGATGTACTAGTGTCAAGCTTGCACAATCACGAGTGTAACAAATGCAGGCATGTCCGTCTCACTAGTTTCAAGGGGAGATCCCGGGCATGCTGGCAGATTTTGTCAAAAGTGGACCTTTTTCAAAATGTGGACCTTTTTATTATGAGGGCAAATTTGGCAATATGGACCTTTTTCAACAACAAAAAAACATAAAAAGCAAGCCCCGGTATAATTGTAACAGCTTTTAATGGCATTAACAACTTTTCATATCTTTTGAAATTTTGAAAATTATGGTTATGGTAAAAAAATGTTTGTGGTGGTAAACCATTTTTTTGTTGTAATCATTTCTTCCTTCTTGAGTCTAATTAAAATGTATTTATGTAACATGTTCATGTTGTATTTCTATCATTCTTAATAGGATCACTGACATCACGATGGCCACCAATTATATCAAACCAAAAGATAAGACAAAGCATCTCAACAATGGTTCTTCAGTATTGAATGGCGTTGAACTACCAGACACTATCAAGCCCCGCCGAATTCAGAACCAGAATATTGTCCATCGTCTTCGACAACGAGAAACACACAGATGCAAACCTGCAACTCAGTTTCATGTGGCCCGGTCCTTTCACCAGAACATCTATCCCAACTTTACCGTTGTCAATGTGGAAAAACCGCCATGCTTCCTGCGTAAATTCTCACCAGACGGTCAGTATTTCATTGCCTTTTCCTCGGACCAAACATCCCTAGAGATTTATCGCTTTCAAGGTCCAGCAGCTGCTGGTGACTTGCTGCAGAGTCTTTCGAAGCATTCCTCGGTGGACGTTGCAGTCGATCAAGAAGCCCAGCATATACGAGGGCAACTTTTTCAGAGGTTCTTCGCATTGCACCACACCGTCAATGTTGCCCCTAATGGAGAACATCTCAATCGAGAATGTAGTTTATTTACAGACGACGGTCGCTACGTGATCGTCGGATCTGCCATATATGTCCCAGAAGATCCTTATCCACCATTCTACGACAGATACCGCAACAATGAGTCTGTCTCACCAAGTCAACGTTCTCCATTAGAAGACTACTCACTCCATCTTGTAGACCTACAAGCTGGTATCCTGTGTGATACCAGAACTTTCAAGTGCGATAAGATCTTTTTGTCACACAACCAAGGCCTTTATCTGTATAAGAATATCTTGGCTGTGCTATCGGTTCAACAGCAAACTATTCACATATTCCAAGTGACTCCAGATGGTAGTTTTATCGACGTCAGGACAATCGGCAGATTCTGTTATGAAGATGATGCGTTGATTCTTGCCACTCCCCATCCTCCGTCCGATAGACCTTTCCGTGATTCATGCGTCAACTCACTAAAACATCGACTGCTTGTATTCTTATGGACTAAAGCCCAGGAAAAGGGCACACCAACGGCAACCAGGCAGTTCTTCCAATACTTTGACTACTTTCGCTGGCTACGGATGTGGAAAATGCAACTCTTGGACGAGAACCATCTCCTGATCAAGTATGCCAGTGAGGATGTAGTCATGCTGAGGATTCAGGATCCAAACTCGCAACCGTCGTTCTTTGTTGTGTACAACATGGTCACCACAAAGGTTGTTGCCGTATTTGAAAATACATCTGAAGATTTACTCGAACTTTTTGAGAATTTCTGTGACTTGTTCCGCAATGCCACCCTGCACGCTTCCGCGCAGTTCACATGTTCGGCCTCCAGCAATATCTATGCCCGACAGATTCAGCGACGTTTTAAACACACCATTATAAACGCCAAATATGGTGGACATACAGAGGCAGTCAAGAGACTGCTAGCTCAACTTCCCATTAGTTCTCAGTCATACAGCAGTAGCCCATATCTGGATCTGTCATTGTTTAGCTATGATGATAAATGGGTGTCAGTAATGGAGAGACCAAAGGCTTGTAGTGACCATCCTATAAGGTAAGAGATGATCCATAAAATTGGTTCATCCATGCATAGCTTAACAATATTACCGCAAACCAAAATCTATAGGATTAGAGTCCCTCTACACCTAACACAAAAAGTTCAAACCAGGTGCTTTGATATTGGCTAATTCAAAATTAATAATCGGTACCAAAAATCTTGGAAATACATTGAATGAGCAAATTACATGTATGATGATTTCAATAACAATGCCTAAAGACAACAAGGTTTTATAGAATTGGTTTTCTCTGGGATATCATTATTGTCCACTGTGTGCTATATGAACCAGTCAGGTAGCTGGATGAATGGGTAACAGGGAATCTGTGCACACACATTTTCACTGTGTAATCATACACTATAAGCAATGATATCCCATAAAAACCCAATTTTAGTGCAACTTTGTTCTCGTTATATTCGGTCATTTAAACCACCATAACATCAAAACTACCCACTTGAGTATTATCAATGAGGTATCAAACTACGGAGAGGACATTTCTTCATTTAAAGGTGACCCGATCACTTTTTTGGGCTACGATTTTTTTTTCACATCAAGATATTTTGGTAACAGAAGAATCCCAATATTTTTCTCATTATGTCTGTAAAATATTAGGGGCCAGAAATGTTTCATTTGGAAATTATAGGCTAAAATGTGGTGAATTACTGCCAAAGGTGGTTAACCACCAGCCAGTCTGTGTACTACTCAATGGGCACATGTCTTTTGACCTTGCGCTTCTAAAAATAGAACCATTGGAGTTATGCAACTCAAACTTTGGAATGCAATTTTAAGGATGACCTTTCATGTAAAATAGAAAACATCAAGTTGAAAATCGGGTCATCTACCTTTAATGTACATTGTACATCTCAGATTTTTGGTACGGACTACTGATTTTGGAATAGCCAACATCAAAGCACCTGGTCTGGAACTTTTTGTGAACTGAAAAGTTTACCAGTTTTGTTGAGCAGAATCTTTTAAATGAATTTCTTAGCCTGCACAAAATTAGTCTTGGCACAAAATCATCTATAGTTTCATCAGTTCCAAATTGGCAAAGCCTCCTAACAGCAGCAAATAAATGTGACCAGTCGCGTCAAAAAGGACATGTTGTCGGCAAACACAGTTTTGAGATAGAGGGCAATATATTTGGTGAAACATAAAGAAAATAATAGAAACAAATATGCTTCTTCAATTCATATCTTGTGATTACAAAGTCCGATTACATTCAACAAGGTATCATTTCAAAGCTTAAAATGTTCTCTTTCAAATCACCGTGTGCGTGTGGCAATAAAATGTGCGCTTAATTTTGGATTACTTTTGCGCACAGAGAGAAATAAAACGAATATTTGTTGCCAATTTGGAACTGATTGAACTTTAGAAGTATTTATTCCTTGCCTTGATGAGGCTCTACACTACCCAAATTTATGAATATCTAACACCAAGGATGCACCATAAAACCAGGTTAGTAATATTTTCAGGGAAATCAAAAATAGCCATTCAGATTTATATTTTGTGATCGAGAAAAGTTAAATTAATTCAATTGTCTTTGTTTCTCGTCCTTGATTACACCAACCAAGATGTATTTGATCAATAACAGGGGTAGAATTTCGTAACCAACCGCGCAAATCCGTTAAGATCCTTACGGAAGGATTTTGTGAGAATCCATGGATTCTTGCCAATTTTGAGAATCCATGGATTTTCGCGAAATTAATATCAAGAATAAGGCTATAAGCTTGCACAACTTCCAAATTTGGCATGTTTGTTGACTAAGGTCAAATACCAGTCATCTAAGGTCCTGTTTTGGACTAAGAAAAAATTCTACCCCTGCATAAAAGAAACCATCGTATACTCTATTTGTCTTCTTTGGACAGCAGTGACGTAACTTGACTGGTGCAGCATTTAAGCACACGTATGTATCTGCCGTCTTTCTACGCTTGTGTGTATACGCCAGCGCAACAAGTAGGCAAGTTTAGCAGGATACTCAGTTACGTCACTGTCTCGTGATGGATAAATAGATTATAGTTGATTGGACACAAGAATTTTTTTGACTCGAGTTACCAATTTAACTCAAATCTATACAACATACTTGTGGTTTGAAAGTAAAGGATATGACAATTAACGACACCAAAAAATATGAGGTATACATTTTGAAAATTTAAATTAAAAAAAACAATTTACATATTTCAACATTTATCTACATGTACTTTCAGGTTCTATTCCCGTGATTCTGGAATACTGAAGTTCAAGATTCACGCAGGGGTCGTAGGTCGTCCGACGCCACCTGTTGCCCGGAAACTGGTAGCTTTCACCTTTCATCCGTATGAACCGTTTGCCATCTCAGTTCAACGTACCAACACAGAATATGTGGTGAATTTCCATGTGAGACATCAACCTGTTGGAGCACCACCTATTAAGTCAAGTAGGAGGTAGAACGCTACCTGCCCTGTCTGGGGCTGTATGTAGACCGAGTCTTGTAGAACCTCTATTGAGTTACTGTCTTTTAATAAACTGATATCAAATTGAAGGACTGGGAAGAAAACACATCCAAAAGGTGAAATTGGCAATGTTGAAATCTCGAGGGGTTATCCCTGTTAACACTTTCCACGCGGCTATTATTTTTACCATATACAAAACAGATTTTCCAGAAACCTTTCACAATTTTCAAAGTCTATCTCAAGGATTACTGACCTAATACTAGGCATGTTTGTACTTATGTCAATGCATTTCTCATGATGATTCTAAATATGTTAATGAAATTCAATAATTTTTACATTTTTTAAACATTTTGTGAAATTTTGGAATGTCGTCTGCAGCCGCCTGCCGCGTGGAAAGTGTTAAGGTATTAACTTGTCAAGCAAAATCCTTTATAAGGCAACCAAAAAACAAATTCTGTTCTACAGGCAAACAGACCTCTCACATCGCTCAGTATAGGCTTTTTTTCTTTATTTTTTTATTCAATATGACCATAAATTTGTTTTAAATCTGTAAGAAAATTGCTGTTTTTTGACAAGCCAAAAACAGGATGAGTCAGTTTTCATTTGCACATGAGATTTTTTTCCAATTTTCTAAAAACAATTGGTATCAGTCAGGCCTGTAGAACAGGGTGGGTTTTTGTTGCCGAAGGGTCATTGTTTTCTTCTTTGAGAATCTGTATTAAAGGTATATGTTCCGATCACTTTTTTGGGGCTATGACTTTTTTTTCACATCAAGATATTTTGATATCAGAAGAAATTAAACCCCATATTTTTCTCATTATGTCTGTAAAATCTTAGGGGCCAGATATGTTCCATTTAGAAATTATAGGCTAAAATGTGGTGAATTACTGTCAAAGGTGGTTAACCACCAACCAGTTTGTGTACAACTCAATGAGCAAATGTTTTGTGACCTTGTGCTTCTAAAAATAGAACCATTGGAGTTATGCAACTCAAACTTTGGAATGTGACAATTTTAGGGATGACCTTTCATGTAAAATAGAAAACATCAAGTTGAAAATCGGGCCAGCAATCGGATCATCTACCTTTAAGGATGGTTTCTGAACATGAATTCAGTAATTCACACAACAGATGCTTACAACTTTTGTACTTCCCTGGTTGTTGCTTTTTAAGCCAGAATAAGCAAATCATGATAATATCAACAACTCCCTGTACTACACACAATTTACCATCAATCATCAAATTTTACATATAGCTTCACAATATAATAATGTCTGCTGCGAGTCTAGTGCAAAATTGCGATACTTTTTTCTGGTTAAAAGTTCAAAGATGCCACATGCTATCCGTGGATTGTATAACTATGAATTCATCGACACCAGGACTTTCGATGTTGAGAGATGGCAGTTTTTATTCGTTTTTGTCATAGGTATGATGTTTTAATCTATAGCTACTTGATTTGGCCTTGATAAGTATTTTTCTAACATAAAATGTTGGTGCATGCAGGACCCCTCCTTTAATGTAATAAAGACTGTATTTAATTAATTGAGTTAGCGTTATAACTGTGCATGTACGTGGGTGGTGATGAGTGGATGACATTCATGGGGGAAAACCCATAGTGACAGTTACCTTTGAACTATGCATAGATTATCTGTTAAAGACGACATCAAACAACTAATCTTATTGGCTAAGCAATTTAGTTCACTTTTATTTGCAAAATGGAATTTAGTTCAAGAATATTGAATAATCCGGATTCTAACTTTTGGGTTTATGGTTATTATATATTATATACATTAAGTGTCTCATGCAATTTATCATTGGGGAACCGTGTTCTTGATGTTTTTTCTGTACAATTAGTCCAATTGAAATTGACGGTACCATCTTATCAGATGGCAGCAGTCGTACGTGACGGCGTAGATTTCCTGGCGTGCCGTGTGCAAACTACACTGAGCCAAAAAAGAAACTTATAAAATTTTAACAGATCACCATAGGGGCAGTGCACATTTCTCTTGTGTCATTGAAGCAAACAATTGGTTATTGACTGCCATTTGAAGCGATACATTGCAGTAATATTGTATCCAAATTTGGTACATTTTCATGCACAGAATATTATTTGGTGATCTGTTGAAATTGTATAAGTTTCTTTTTTTATAAGTTTCTTTTTTGGCTCAGTGTATGTGGAGCGGCAGATCGATTGTTTATGGTTCATGATTGTAAACATTGACTTAATTGACACAGCAACACCTAAGGGACAAATTTTACTGCCATGGTTTGTTATTGAAAAGGCTTTATAGTGCACTTAAAGTTCATATTGGGATCCGTATCTGAATTGACCGATCATGTAAAATAATTATCGGTGATCGGCCGATTTAGAATTCTGTTTTCTCCACACAACACAAATGACAGTCAGTGAAAAAATCACTGACCATACAGAAATTGAACCTTAGACCTCTGGGATACCAGATCGTGTACCCTTTAAATAATAATTATATGACAATACTCATGTCACTTTATGTTGATATCATCCCCCGCACAACTTGAGGTAACACAGAGTATAGACATTAATTTTAATCTGCGCATTTTCGTCAAAAGAGGGAGTGCAATCCAACTGAGCATGCTCAGAGCAATTAGTACTCCGATAAACATTACAATTTTGTCCTTTGACTGCAATGTAATGAACTGTGAAATTCTACATTTTCCTAGATAGTGTTGGTTACCAGCAAACATTTCATTTCAAACTAGTGGAAATAAATAGTTTATACGTTCAAGTTAATTTCACGAAATGTAGTAAGGTCAAATATTGAACAGCTCAGACTATGAAGAATTTTTTTATGATTAGTGCAAAGTTCACCCCATTGAAAAACTACAGCACTCTGGACTCTCATCTTGGCTAAATCGTTAGCCTCGTTTTCAGTTCACTTAAACCCTCCTCGACGTAAATGAGCCAATTAAGAATAACGTCTATACATACGCAGTAGTGGAAATACCCACATGGCTAGCTTTCCACCCGGGGTTGACGAGCATGTGTGTCGCAGCTCTATTAATAATATTGTATGTACTGATCATAACAGTAGTATAGCTTTATTCCCTAATAATAAGAGCGATTAAAATCATGTCTTGGCCAGTTCACCCCTCACTAGTCTACATGTAGTGTTTGACTTACATGCTTTACGATGCATAGGTCCATGGTTCGATTCCCATTAGGACCACTTTCTCAACTTATTTTTTAAAGGTTGGGTTAGAACATAGACGGTAACCGTTAGTCCACAAAGTGTGTAGTTCCTAGTCAACCCCGGGTGGAAAGTCATGTGGGTATATCCATCGCTGCCTATACATACAATGAATAACGTTACTTGGGTGACACCAGCGTGTATTCTGTATTTTAATCAGCTCCAAATTTGTGAAGCCTCTTTACAGCAGCAAATGAATAAGAAGGACTAGGGCGCGCATGAAGGCAAAGTACACTGCGCAAAAAACACGGGCATATGACCATAATTGCGCACGTATGCTTGGATTACTTTTGCGCGCAGAGAGATACAAACCAAATAGTTCTCGCCAATTTGGAACTGATTAAAGTATAGTGAATGCACCCAATCTATATATGAAGAATGCCGGCTGTTGCTCAGGAATTGCTGCACATCCCTAAATTAAGCGCTCAAAACATGGATGAAACACGCTGTAATTAAATTGAAATTAGGAGTAAACTTTAATCAATTAAGTATAGGTAAAAGTGAATACAAATCAGAATTCATTATTTACCCAATTATAATACTAGGTGCTATACGATCCCATGCAGTGTGACACTGGGTGACATGAGTCACTTCCCGGGGTGTTCAGTGGACATTTACAAGGGGGTATAAGGCACTTCCAAGGACTTTGAAACAGTACCCTAAATACGTAATCATGTTAATATGAAAAAGCACCCCTTAAAAAAGTATGGCACACTATTTTACATACCCTAAGCAAGTAATATAGTATTTCCAATATCCGAAACAAGTACTCAAAATATGTTGATACCTAAACAAGTACTCAAAATATTTTGATACCCTAAGCAAGTATAATTTGTATAGTTTAAACCTCTAACCGCGTATGACACATTTCTAATCCTTTTTTCCTTCCCTAATAAGCTAAAAGTATTATGAAACAAATGCCGAGCTGATTTATCAGATCACTTGCGAAGGATACAATTTGAGAAATATATCTTGCCCATGTATCATGGCTATTTATAATCCTCATGGAGCAAATAAGGACCCTAAAATTAATACGTAAGCCAAAGTATACCCTTTTCTTAATTTTGCTTGTTTTGATACCCTATTCACGTTACGTAACGTACCTAACGTGCCTCAGCTTGCAAACTACCCTAATTACGTGATTTCTTGGACACGCCTGATACCCCTCTTGTAATGACCACTGAGCACCCGGGCGTCACTTTAAACCTAAAAGATACCAACACTGTCAGTATATAAAATATGTTTGTTGAATATCGCAATGTAATGTGTTTTGTCACAATAGTGAATGTAATCTATCTACTTGTTTATAAAACATGATGGAAGAATTATTGAGAATTTTCAGTATTGGATTTGTACACAATATTGTATTCCATAATATGGACAATAAACTTGTATATTGTTGAAATGTAATATAATTGCTCTTGTTATTTACTACTCATTTTTTAAAAGAAAAACATGAAACAAATGTGAAGATACTCAATCTTGTCACCCATTCACCTTCTCCCCCCCCCCCCTTCCTCTCCCATTCTCCATCTACCTTTCATCTCTCCTCCACCTCCTGATTTCAAAAGAAAAATTATATATTTTTTTAAATATTCTGAAATTGGAAATCTTTCCTGTTATAATGTGACCCAACAGACCAATTGTCTGCAAACTTTATTTTTGAAAACCCTTACAGCTGAATAAAAGCTATGATCCAAGTCAAATTTTATAATTAGGGTGTCATTTTATATGCTAAAAATAGCTTTTTAACATGAATTTTAAATCTTAATTTTCAATTCTGGCTACAACTGGTGTGTTATAAAGTGATGAGTTACATACTTTAACTTGGAATTAGGTGTTGTATCCACTGATATTTACCACCATCTTAATCAAATAGTGGTTCACTTATAGAACCCTATTGGTACATTTTATGAATGTAATCTCAATATTGTGACACTACCAAAGAATACTAAACATAACTACCTTCAGAAGACAGGTAGATAAGGATGCTATCTTCAGTAGACAGTGTGACTAGCGATGCTATCTTCAGTAGACAGTGTGACTAGCGATGCTATCTTCAGTAGACAGTATGCCTAGCGATGCTATCTTCAGTAGACAGTGTGACTAGCGATGCTATCTTCAGTAGACAGTATGCCTAACGATGCTATCTTCAGTAGAGTGTGACTAGCGATGCTATCTTCAGTAGACAGTATGCCTAGCGATGCTATCTTCAGTAGACAGTGTGACTAGCGCTGCTATCTTCAGTAGACAGTATGCCTAGCGATGCTATCTTCAGTAAATAGTGACTAGCGATGCTATCTTCAGTAGTCAGTGTGACTAGCGATGCTATCTTCAGTAGACAGTATGCCTAGCGATGCTATCTTCAGTAGACAGTGTGACTAGCAATGCTATCTTCAGTAGACAGTGTGACTAGCGATGCTACCTTCAGTAGACAGTGTGACTAGCGATGCTATCTTCAGTAGACAGTGTGACTAGCAATGCTATCTTCAGTAGACAGTGTGACTAGTAATGCTATCTTCAGTAGACAGTATGCCTAGCGATGCTATCTTCAGTAGACAGTGTGACTAGCGATACTATCTTCAGTAGACAGTATGCCTAGCAATGCTATCTTCAGTAGACAGTGTGACTAGCGATGCTATCTTCAGTAGACAGTGTGACTAGTGATGCTATCTTCAGTAGACAGTATGCCTAGCGATGCTATCTTCAGTAGACAATGTGACTAGCGATGCTATCTTCAGTAGACAGTGTGACTAGTGATGCTATCTTCAGTAGACAGTATGCCTAGCGATGCTATCTTCAGTAGACTGTGACTAGCGATGCTATCTTCAGTAGACAGTATGACTAGCGATGCTATCTTCAGTAGAAAGTATGACTAGCGATGCTATCTTCAGTAGAAAGTATGCCTAGCGATGCTATCTTCAGTAGACAGTATGCCTAGCGATGCTATCTTCAGTAGACAGTGTGACTAGCGATGCTATCTTCAGTAGACAGTGTGACTAGCGATGCTATCTTCAATAGACAGTATGCCTAGCGATGCTATCTTCAGTAGACAGTGTGACTAGCGATGCAATCTTCAGTAGACAGTATGCCTAGCGATGCTATCTTCAGTAGACAGTGTGACTAGCGCTGCTATCTTCAGTAGACAATGTGCCTAGCAATGCTATCTTCAGTAGACAGTGTGACTAGCGATGCTACCTTCAGTAGACAGTGTGACTAGCGATGCTATCTTCAGTAGACAGTGTGACTAGCAATGCTATCTTCAGTAGACAGTGTGACTAGTGATGTTATCTTCAGTAGACAGTGTGACTAGCGATGCTATCTTCAGTACAAAGTATGCCTAGCGATGCTATCTTCAGCAGATAGTGTGACTAGCGATGCTATCTTCAGTAGACAGTGTGACTAGCGATGCTATCTTCAGTAGACAGTGTGACTAGCGATGCTATCTTCAGTAGACAGTGTGACTAGCGATTCTATCTTCAGTAGACAGTGTGACTATGATGCTATCTTCAGTAGACAGTGTGACTATGATGCTATCTTCAGTAGACATTGTGACTAGCGATGCTATCTTCAGTAGACAGTATGCCTAGCGATGCTATCTTCAGTAGACAGTGTGACTAGCGATGCTATCTTCAGTAGACAGTGTGACTAGCGATTCTATCTTCAGTAGACAGTGTGACTATGATGCTATCTTCAGTAGACAGTGTGACTATGATGCTATCTTCAGTAGACATTGTGACTAGCGATGCTATCTTCAGTAGACAGTGTGACTAGCGATGCTATCTTCAGTAGACAGTGTGACTAGCGATGATATCTTCAGTAGACAGTGTGACTAGCGATGCTATCTTCAGTAGACAGTGTGACTAGCGATGCTATCTTCAGTAGACAGTGTGACTAGCGATGCTATCAGTAGACAGTGTGACTAGCGATGCTATCTTCAGTAGACAGTGTGACTAGCGATGCTATCTTCAGTAGACAGTGTGACTAGCGATGATATCTTCAGTAGACAGTGTGACTAGCGATGCTACCTTCAGAAGACAGGTAGATAAGGATGTTATCTTCAATAGACAGTGTGACTAGCGATGATATCAGTAGACAGTGTGACTAGCGATGCTATTTTCAGTAGACAGTGTGACTAGCGATGCTATCTTCAGTAGACAGTGTGACTAGCGATGATATCTTCAGTAGACTGTGTGACTAGCGATGCTATCTTCAGTAGACAGTATGCCTAGCGATGCTATCTTCAGCAGACAGTGTGACTAGCGATGCTATCTTCAGTAGACAGTGTGACTAGCGATGATATCTTCAGTAGACAGTGTGACTAGCGATGCTATCTTCAGTAGACAGTGTGACTAGGGATGTTATCTTCAGTAGACAGTGTGACTAGCGATGCTATCTTCAGTACAAAGTATGCCTAGCGATGCTATCTTCAGTACAAAGTATGCCTAGCGATGCTATCTTCAGCAGACAGTGTGACTAGCGATGCTATCTTCAGTAGACAGTGTGACTAGCGATGCTATCTTCAGTAGACAGTGTGACTAGCGATGATATCTTCAGTAGACAGTGTGACTAGCGATGCTATCTTCAGTAGACAGTATGCCTAGCGATGCTATCTTCAGTAGACAGTGTGACTAGCGATGCTATCTTCAGTAGACAGTGTGACTAGCGATGTTATCTTCAGTAGGCAGTGTGACTAGCGATGCTATCTTCAGTACAAAGTATGCCTAGCGATGCTATCTTCAGTACAAAGTATGCCTAGCGATGCTATCTTCAGCAGACAGTGTGACTAGCGATGCTATCTTCAGTAGACAGTGTGACTAGCGGTGCTATCTTCAGTAGACAGTGTGACTAGCGATTCTATCTTCAGTAGACAGTATGCCTAGCGATGCTATCTTCAGCAGACAGTGTGACTAGCGATGCTATCTTCAGTAGACAGTGTGACTAGCGGTGCTATCTTCAGTAGACAGTATGCCTAACGATGCTATCTTCAGTAGACAGTGTGACTAGCGATGCTATCTTCAGTAGACAGTGTGACTAGCGATTCTATCTTCAGTAGACAGTATGCCTAGCGATGCTATCTTCAGTAGACAGTGTGACTAGCGATGCTATCTTCAGTAGACTAGACAGTGTGACTAGCGGTGCTATCTTCAGTAGACAGTGTGACTAGCGATTCTATCTTCAGTAGACAGTATGCCTAGCAATGCTATCTTCAGTAGACAGTGTGACTATGATTCTATCTTCAGTAGACAGTATGCACATAGGATTACTTTCTTCAGTTTATGCAACGTGATGCTATCTTCATTCTTTCTTTTTCGAGATAAACATTAAACACTGTTTTCGATCGAAAAACAAATGTTTATGTAAACAGTTTATCAATGAACATAGTTTTTCGCTCGAATCTCGATAAACTCAGTTTATCAGTCGAAAGCCTCAGTTTATCAATCGAAAGTAAGCTCAATGTATAATAAATCGATAAACAGTATTTATTGCCGATAAACACTGTTTATCGAGATAAACATTGTTTGCTCGAAAAACAATGTTAATCAATAACTCAGTTTATCAAATTGAAAAACAATGTTTTTCAATCAAAAAATATTGTTTATCGATAAACTATGTTTTTCTATTCGAAACTATAAACAATGTTTATCAAATTGAAAAACAATATGTTTCGATTGAAAAATATTGTTTTCCGACTGATAAACACTGTTTATTGAGATTAACATTTTTTTCAAATTTTTGAATCAAAAAACATTGTTTATCGATAAACTATGTTTAAAAAACAAAGTTTATAAAATAACACAATGTTTTTCGATCGCGAAACATTGATAAAAACAATTTTTTGATAAACACTCTTTTTCAATCGAAAAACAACTATCGACCGAAAAAACGTGTTTATCGATAAACATAATTTTTCAAAACTGCTCAACAAACAGTTGATATAGTTTATCGATAAACAATGTTTTTTCATCAAAAAAATAATTGTAAAAATATACCAATCCCAGTTTTTATCATAATTGAGGGCGCAGACTCCAACACATCTCTTAGTGCCACTTTAAAGGTATGTGTTCTTTTCCAGGGGACGCCCTCAATCCTCGAAAAAAAGTTGGTAGATTTTCTTGCAGATTTACATTTCTGATCATAAATAATGAATAGTATTCTGAGTTACAGAGCGATACGATTCCTATTTACTTCAAAATCATGTTTTTTTGAGTGAAAAATAGAGTAAAAGTACACTGTTCGCTAGCAAACAATCTATTTTCAACCCCTTGAAACCATGATTAAAGTAATTAGGAATCGTATCTTTTTGTTACTCAGGATATATTTATGCTTTATGATGAATCGTATCTCTTTGTTACTCAGGATATATTTATGATTTATGATCAGAAATGTAAATCTGTAAGAAGATCTACTTTCTAAAAGAAATCGTGGATAAAGGGTGCCCCCTGGAAAAGATCACATAAGGGAATGTTCATTATTTACGCCAGGGGGCGGGGTGGGGGAATTAAGAGGGGAACACCAACAAAAAATCTGTGGACCAGGGGGGAACACGAATTTGTTTGATTAACTAAGGGGGAACACGATTTTTTTCTCCCACCAAAGTGAAAAACAAATATGCAGCACATCGAAAGGGGTGACTTTGTGGCTGTGGGCTTTCTTAGATTTTGATATAGATGAAAAAATTCAGAAAATATTAAGGATTTTTTCAATTGTAAAATTTGAAATGTCTAGATTAGTTTTGATAAATGAGGTGTCATTTTTGAGAAAAAGCTCTAATACATCAAATACAAAACTCAAAATTGACTTCACCTGAAAAGGCCTCCTTTCGATGTGCTATTATGTAGACATTGTTCACTACTGAATTTTGTTGTTGTAAAAAATGACATTTTATACATGTACATGTAGGGGAGAGCGGGGCTAGTCCGCCCTCGGGGCAAGTCCGCCCACCACGTGTTTCTCATCACGTGACTGTTGAAAAAGTATCAGACTGGTGCAATTAGATTGCACCGGTCATAGCAAAGTAACTATTAAAACTTCAGACCCGGATACATCTCCCATAAGGATATATCTTGAATAATTGTTTTTGAATAATTAAAGTAAAATTATTTGTCACTAAAAATCTTGCATTAATTTAAAGACATCACAGCGATGGTAACTGTTATGGTCATTCAAAAGGTAATGGCTTTGCCTCATATCATGCAGATAAAAACTTCCCATTCCGTGTTTAGTAGGTATACCATGAGATTGACCAAAAAATGAGCCCTGGGGCGAGTTCGCCCCATTTCGCGAGTCCGCCCATGCCCATTTATACGCTTAGAAGGGAGCGGACTTTCCCCAACATAATAAATGGACAAATGATGTGTCCATATGTTGGGGCCACATGGCCTAATCATGTCATAGTTGTGTCTAGTTGACTTTTAATCATTCTTTACATGGAATAACTGATAGTTTCTGCAATATTTAACTTGCCTATGAAGCCGGACTACGAGAGGGCGAACCTGCCCCGGCGTGAGTAGTATGCGGGTTAAGTCCGCCCTGTTGGTTATTTTCCTTACTCCTGCACTTACTAAATGTTCTAGAGTGCTGAAACTATGAGGGTATGTAGCTAAGAAACGTAGCTTTCATTTGGAAGTAGGATAGCTTTCTAACTTGAAAACTGAGTCCGCTAGGCAAGTCTGAAAATTAGAGGGCGGACTAGCCGCTCTCCCCAACACGGCTGATTAAAATTACATAAATGTAGACATTGTTCACTACTGATTTTTGAATAAAAAACAATTGACATTTTATATATGTACATGTACACCACTGATTTTGGTACCATTACCAACTAAAGACCTACAAAACATGCAATTCGAGAAACTTTTGAGATTTTTCAAGTTTCACTGTATAAACTTTCAGTAGGGTGGTAGTAGGGAAGGTGGGGTAATGGCGGACGCGGGGTAATCGCGGACAGGGCTGTATCTAAAGGCAGGTGAAAGAAGGTGGTATTTTGCCACCCTATGATGCTAGGTGCCTCTCCATTGAAATCACACAAAACCTAAATGGGATGGTTGTCTCGCAAATTCTCGCGAGAATTACAATGATCACTTTTTGGGCAAGTTGATATTTTGGTGCATTAATTTCTCTTTGAAACTGGTATTTCTACATTAAGGAAAACAAAGTCTTATTATTTTTTTATGTAATGTATGATACCTTCTGATAAAAAAGAAATGAATTCGGAGTCACAATGATGAGCATAATAATAAAAGAGGATGTGCCCATACATTGTATATGGATTGGGGTAATCCCGGACATGTACCGTTTCCATGGTAACCAATATGGGCGTGGTCAATTTAACATCATAAATCGGTAATAGTTGTTGACCATATAAATATGTGACATTGTTCTTTGATTTCTGCTACACTTTTAAAAAGGGTGTTTTTAACTCCTATTGAAATGCTATATGTCCAATAAAAAGAGGGCTGCCATTGATAAATAACGTCCGGGATTACCCCCCAGAGTGTGGGGTAATCCCGGACGACGCCATTTTGTTTATTGCGTCGTAGCTTCGAATTTCAAAATGATGAGTTGATAAAAACTTGATAAAAGGTAGAACCTTCACAGTACTTTGTGTTTACATGATTTTTATAGTGTTATATGACGTATTATATGTGTGTTATACCTCTCTGACAAAATGTGTCCGCCATTACCCCACCTTCCCCTACATGTAGCCTCATGCTTGGAAGGCCATCACTGAAAGTGACTGAATACAAGACACAATATTGAGTATTTTCATTTGTAGGCCTACCTTTATTTTTAATGCTTTCAAAAGCTTTGCTGCAAATATACTGATAAAAAATAGTTGCACTATTATAGGCCTATGTTGGTATTGAACTATTCTACTTTGTTTGTTTGTTTGTTTCGTTTATACGGTCGGTCCATACAGACACACGCTTGGGTCCTGAAGGGACCAGACTCACTGCAAATTTCTTCTATAAGAGCAACATAGTTTGCGACCAAACTCTTCAAAACTTTTTTATCACTGTATGTGCATGTTTGAAAGGCGACGGAATCAAAAATGTTAAACGGTCCGATAACCGGCCCGATTTTTTATTATTAGGAAAAAATATGAACCAGAGAATGTACCAACCCAAATTTTGACAATTTATATCATTGTTTTCTATTGGTGAAAAACATGGATTATTGATATGATCTTCAATAAATTGTATTTTCATTTCACCCCGCTAAAAGGAGAAATACACAATTTGATAAAGGACTGACAGTCTAACTTCACTTGAAGTTCTGCAGTGTCCGCCTGTAATCTAAGGTTTTTTCCATCGCAATATGCAAATAGTGCCTTTTTTGGCCCAATGCAGATCCTTCTGACACTATAGCCCTTGATATCATTGATGTCTTATCATTTCTTGACCATCAAACAATATTCGATATGCGGTTCATGGATATTGGCCAATTTATAAATTGCATAAATTGAAAATATTTGGCGGAACATGAATTTTTTTTCTACTAGGCCTAGGCCTAGTCAAGGGGAACCTGAAATTTTAAAAACTTGAGATGGGGGAACTTGGAAAAAAGGTTCAAAAACACTGAAATCCTCCACCCCCAACCCCCCAACCCCTGGCGTAAATAATGAACACTCCCTAATATGCCTTTAACTTTAAAACTGTAATTATGCCCATTTGAGACCTCTACAGTAAAGTATCCCAATTGGGCGTATCATCAACGAGGCCTGGCAATATCTAAGTGTTGATGGCCCCCAGATCTAATTGATTGGTTTCCCGCGATATCCCGCGAGTATCATGGAGTCTGATTATGCATGCACGAACATGTGTATTCAAATTTAGCCTGTTGCCAAATTTAAATCGTGTTTTCCATTTTTAGACATTTATAAATCCGACCGGGCAGGCCGGAAAAGACAAAGACGCTATTAGTCGAGTCAGTCTACCCACACTCAAAGAAGTAACTACCAGGTAAATGCCATTGAACTCCAAAAATATAGCTCCTATGCAAAAATACTAAATCATAAATTTGTTTAAAAAAATCTTCCCTATAATTTGAGATATTCCACGTACCAGGTGAAGATGGATATTATAATTACCAAGCTAGTGTCCAAAAACCTAAATGCCTAATTCCGGGTTTAGTAGGCCTATAGTAGAGTCGAAGTCATAACACAGCATTTTCACAACGCTCCTTATGTTTGAAGCAAAAGCATGAGCATTAGTAATAAGCTCTTACTTTCTTGAAGGTCTTGAATTAAAGGGACACAAGTGTCATGTTGATATTTTTTAATTTTAATTAATTCATACTTCAGAATTCAAGATGAAAATTAAAAATTGCCATTATTGTTGTTTCTACGAAAAAACCCAGCCGAACTTGATTACAATATTTCTAATATGTTGGAATCCCGGGTTGGAATACCACCCTTATAACCAAGGAGTTAGTAGGCCTACAATGATAACTCCTTGGTGTAACCATGTATAAAATGCTGTTGCGGAGTCTACCAGCATTTTTGAATCAAAGTTTTGTTGTACAAAGAGGGGGTATTTTTCTTAATCCTTATCATACAGACGACGGTGGCTACGAACGGCCGTTAATTTTGAATTTCCGTTGGTTTCAATGTAACAATGGATTTTGATTATATGACCCCATAAAATTCATCATAGGTTAGAAGAAAAAATTTCCAATCCAAAACCGTTCGGGATGGCTAATCATCCCAATTGTAAATGCTATTTTTTGAATTTAAACCGTTGTTAAGCGGTCGTCCCATTCACTTGATCAGGTAACCTCGTTCGCATATTTTAACCTGAATACTCGTGAATACGCGGCAATACGCCTATGTCCAGCGTCGTCTGTTATCATACATGTAATACAATTGTAAAAATAAAAAAATCCCAGTTTTTATCATATACTTTTGTAATGAGGGCTCAAATAACTTCCGATTTTGGAAGCCGCGGCTGGGGATTTCATCACTTCCTTTGTCAGCGAAATACACCCAAAGTGAAAATTTGGGCGTTTTTTGTCGGCAAAGCTGTCAATGGAACGAATCAGTGAGTTAATTTGTGGGGTGCTGTCGAGTGTGAGGAGTTTTAAAGTACGGTATGATGTTGTCGACGAGTTATTGAAACGTGTGTGAGTTGTGGAGCGAGTTTAAGCGTGGTTGCGAGTTTTAGTGTGGATGATTTGTGGAATGGCTTTATTTAAAAAACGAAATTCTGTGTTTCAATTCAGAGTATGTAGGGCCGGGCCTACTATAATTACATATTTGTTTGTTGTTGGGTGTTTGTTTGTTTGTTTGTTTGTTTACACGGTTTGTACGGACACACGCTTGGGTCCTGAAGGGACCAGACTTAAGCAAAATGCTCGTGCCAGGCTTAACACTTTCCACGCGGCTGTTGGTTTTACCCGGAAATACAAAACAGATTTTTCAGAAACCTTTCTTAAAGGCGTATTATGTGATCTTTTCCAGATAGCGCCCTCTATTCATTATTTTTTTTAGAAAGTAGATTTTCTTGCCGATTTACATTTCTGATCATAAATCATACATATTCCAAGTTACAGAGCGATACGATTCCTAATTACCTCAAATCAGTTTTAGAGTGAATTAGAGTAAAAATATAAACTGTCGGAGTTATCCGACAGTTTATTTTCACTCTAAAATCATGATTTTGAAGTAATTAAGAATCGTATCGCCCTGTAACTTGGAATGTATGTACGATTTATGATCAGAAATGTAAATCTGCAAGAGAATCTTCCGATTCAATTTTTTTTCGATGTTGAGGGCGTTCCTTGGAAAGATCACATAATATACCTTTATTTGTCAAGGTCTATCTGAAGGATTACTGCCAGCCGCGTGGAAAGCGTTAAACAGTCTATATAAGCATGATGGCCGAATGAAATGATAGTAAGAAAAGATAGAAAAGAATGAAGTTAAAAGAGCCACTCCCAACAAATCAATTTTGCTGTCAGCCTTCGGACATGAGAAAAGAAATAATCTTGATCCAATATTTGCCACACGAGCTTTATTTCACCAAATATAATGAGCCTACTACTCCTATTATACCGTGAGTGATATCAAACCCGTTACCCGAAAAGTCAATGCATCAAATCAACATACATTTCACTTAGCTCTAAGGCTGTCATATCCCTCGGTAAGGGGGGGGGGGGGGGGGGGGGGGTGGATGGATCCCAAATATCCTGGGGCTCACAAGTAGTTTTTTTACACAAAATAGGCTGGGGTAATGAAATTAATAACATTGTATTGTAATAGAGGGGGTCACTAAAACAAAATGTATATAGGTTTTCTACATGTTTCAACATTTATGTGATCCGACAGTTTATTTTCACTCCTAAAACCATGATTTTGAAGTATAAATCAAGTTTCATATCGCCCTGTAATTTGGAATGTCACGGTACGATTTATGATCAGCATGCTTGCAATTTTTTTTCTATGTTGAGGGCGTTCCCTGGAAAAGATCACATAATATAGGCCTACCTTTAACCGATGTTTTGAGGTATCCAACGGTCCAACACATAATGATAACATTGGATGCCACGCCAAATGTATATTAGTCTCGCTATGATGAGTTTTAAAACACTTGGACTAGTGTGAAAAGGTCACGACTGGAAGGGACATGTCCCTCCCTGCCCCTTTCGTGTGGCCCGCCCGGTGACTGGTTAAAGGTATATGTCTGATATTATGTGATCTTTCCAGGGAACGCCCTCAACATCGAAAAAACAAATTGAAGGCAGGTTTTCTTGCAGATTTACATTTCTGATCATAAATCATGCATACATTCCAAGTTACAGGGCGATACGATTCTTAATTACTTCAAAATCATGGTTTTAGAGTGAAAATAAACTGTCGGAATTCCGACAGTTTATATTTCACTCTAAATTCACTCTAAAACCATGATTTTGAGGTAAATAGGAATCGTATCGCTCTGTAATTTGGAATGTATGTATGATTTATGATCGGAAATGTAAATCTGCAAGAAAATCTACTTTCTAAAAAAAATCATGAATAGAGAGCGCTCTCTGGAAAAGATCACATAATATGCCTTTAACGCATGACTGTAGTTAGGGCATGACCAATTGTCATTTCACTGAATTTCAGTGAGATAAGTAGGCCTACTGAGACGAAACTAAAATTCGTCTCAGATTTGCATTGGGACTTCTACACAAAACCCTACCCACCTCATAACTCGACTCGACTTATAAATGAATAACTGCCTTCACGCTCGCCTCAAAACTCATTCAATAACTCAGTTATTCAGAACTCACCACCCCTCTTGCCAATCCTGTATTTGTTTTATTTGTGGCTTTGTGAAAAAATATATGTCAACTGGGTAATTATAATACAGACCACCACTGTCTCGACCACTCATCAACTCGACCCTCAAACTTTGTGAATGAATACGTTATTATGAAACAACCACAAAAACAAACACAAATGAAAATAAAAACAACAAAAACAGATGGAAAACAAGTATTTCATGAAGTTAAAGGCATAGTATGTGATCTTTTCTACGGGGGGGGGGGGGGGGGGGGGGGAGGGGGGCTCTATATGATTTTGGTTAGAAAGTAGATTTTCTTGCAGATTACATTTCTGATCATAAATCATAAATATATTCTGAGTTACAGAGCGATACGATTCCCCGGCCTAATTACTTCAAAATCATGGTTATTTAGAGTGAATTTAGAGTGAAGTAAGGGAGCGGGCATTATTTACGCCAGGGGGGGGAATGGAGGAGTTAAGGGGGGAACGCGAAAAAAAATCTATACATACAGGGGGGAACGCGAATATTTAAAAATCAACTGAGGGGGGAACGCGAATTTTTTTTTTTACACGTGTGGGGAAAAAAATAATAAGGGGTAGATTTTTGTTGTTGACATTTTTAATTTTTTTTAATACATGTAAACTGTAATACCCAAATCCATGTTGAGATTGTTGACTGGTAGTACATGCCTGAAAGGACATCCCTGAATACAAGACACAGTACAAATAATTATACAATAGTATCCTCAGTTGTACTTTAATAACTTTAATATTAATAACAGTTTTGCTACAGATCTACTGATTACAGTTGCACTATAATTTGTTCTGAAAATCTACTGTAATGAATATAGACGGTTTGCGACCAAACTCTTTAAAGAGGTACGACATCCCCGGGCCTTTTATCTTTGAAGACTTTGTGCATTTTCTCAAAAAACAGAGCAACCTCTTGGACCAAGTTTAATAAAAGAAATGTTCAAAGGAACAAAACAATGTCATTTTATTTCAGTACAGACAACTGATGTGGAATTACATTAAAAACTGTGTGAAAACCAATATTTTCAACTTCCAAACACTAAATTAAAAATCAAGTCACAAAATTGGTCAGGGTGTCGTCGTACCCACTCTAAGCTTTAAACTACAATATACAACAATAATGTACAATGTGCATTATATGTTCAAGTTCAAAAGGCGACATAATTATAAAATGTTGTATACACCGGTGGTTGTATAGCCAAACTGTTCCATGGCATGACTGAAGGCCAAATCAAAGCCATGACCATTGACCAATTCCACAAACATGATGAAGAACGTATGCAGAGAAATGCCTGGATGGTAGCTCAGGAGGTGACAGAAAGAATTGATGATGCAAAAGCACCATCTGGGTATATCTCTGCATACATCTCCAAACCTGTTCAGATGCTTTACACCGAGTCAGTATTTTCCCCGCAGGCTATAATGAAACCTGGCAATCCTGGCTACCACTACTATCAAAAAATAAGTAATTTTATATCAAAGCATTACCAAACTGGAGAACTGTTCACTGAGTACCTAAAACACAGCTGCGCAGATGAAAATGGCCAACTTTGTGACTATTGCCATGCTCATAACTTTGTAGGGCCCGCAGCATCTCGAATACCGCAGCCTATGCCAGACAGGGAGAATCCAGGGCATTACATGGACGTATTTAATACCCCTTCCATGAATGGTGATAGGTTCCGTGTAGTTGACGATTTTCTCCCTCGGGCACAACTGAAGATAAAATTCCGAGAAGAGGTGCTGTCAGCCACAGATAAAGAGGCCATCGACGCATTTTCCGCAGAATTTGCAGTCAGTGTTGAGTTGGTTCAAAAATATGTGAATCACCTTCACCACTTGCAGTGTAAGGACAATATGAGAAAACGACAGCGTACCATGGAACGAGGTGAAAGGGAGCGACTTGAGTACGACGACTACGATTGGCATGAACTAGTAGGCAACGGATCACTCTCTACCCTTGTAGTTAGTGAACTGAACAAATATCTCAACAAACACAGTCTCAGAATTACAGGAAACAAGCGTGAAAAAATCCAAATGATTACAAGACACATCCACATGGAAACATCAAGTGACACTGACAATGTAGAAAGTGACTCTGCTGAAGAGACCGAAGGGGCTGAAGGGGCAGGTGAAGACAGTGATCAAGTTGAAAGTGAAAGTATTGAGAGTGAAGACAATGACGAGGGAATATGGTGTTCTTGAATCTGACTCAAGTGACAGTGACGATGAGGACATCATGGAAGAACATGTTGTAGTCACAAGGCGAGGAAGGAAAGCAGGATCTTGGAGAAATGCAATGGCAAGAATTTAAAGGTCAGATACCAAATTTATTTGGATTTTTCAACTGGAGTTCTTTTTATGCAAAATCAGGATGCATAATTTTCTCTCATATTGAATCATTTGTCAGTATAGTGTACATAACCATAATCTTTTATTGACTGGCAACACTGACCCTTTATACTATTTTGATGTAAACCAATATGAAAGTAAATTGTCAGCTCAATGCAAGAGTGTTGTGAGTGGCATTTTGGGCAAAAATGAGTTTCATTGTAATATATACCAATTATTACTAAAACACTAAAAGCTTTACACTATGTCTGAAATCAAATTCAAATCATTTTTAGAGCAGAAATATCAAAAAACAAAGAATTACAAAGCAAATTTGAACATAAAATAGCTTGTGCAAAATGACAAAAATCCACATAACAACCATATATTTAGCTGACAATATGTACCCCCATCAGAGTAGTTGTTGCGAATAGTACATGTGTTGCATGTCGTCAAGTGTTTACCTTGTATAAAAGCAATGTATTCCTTGGATTAAACGGAGTGCTACCTATAAATATGTTGATAGATGATTTTTTAGTCACATGTACTTTGGATTTTTGGAATTTAAAATATTAATATTAATTTTAAAATATTAATATTCATATTAATTTGACTGCCCACCCTACACACAACCGAAACAATGTGGGCAATTGTGGTACTGATTTTCAAAATCAAAACTTTCACACATCCTGTTTCAAAAGTTTGTGTTTTATATGTAGTTGTGGCATTGTATTTCACCAATGCTGCTATCAGCAGTAGATATCAATGTCAGTATTTCATCAATGCTGCTATCAGCAGTAGATAGCAATGTCAGTATTTCATCAATGCTGCTATCAGCAGTAGATAGCAATGTCAGTATTTCATCAATGCTGCTGTCAATATCAAGTTAATATTGAAGCAGCTTCAATCTTATGGTATTTTCTACATTGGATTGAGTACTTGTATGATTGACCTCATCATCTGTGAAATTTTAAATATGTGTACTTTATTAAATATGTTTATAACAATTAAATCATTATTCTACATTGAGACACTGTTTTACTCACTGAGTACCATCTAATTATAGGGCGAGGATTTGTTTTAATAGGGAGGGGGAACATCAACTTTTTTACCTGATGGATGGGGGGAACCTGAAATTTTTTTGGAAGACAAAAGGGGGAACATGAAAAAATGTGGGGAAAATAGATGGAAATCCTCCATTCCCCCCCCTGGCGTAAATAGTGACCGCTCCCTAATTAGGAATCGTATCGCTCTGTCACTTAGAATATATTTATAATGTAAAAGCTGAATGCAAACTGCTCATCCACAAAAATAGCCTGTGTAAGTAAATGTAATAAATATAAGAGGACCTGACGTTTCGATTCTAACAGAATCTTTATCGAAGGTAAAAATGATATATTTATGATATGATCAGAAATATAAATCTGCAGAAAAATCCACTTTCTAAACAAAATCATCAATAGATGGTGCACCCTGCATAATGGAAAAGATCTTGCCCCGGATCTTGCCATTTAAAAAACCTTATAATTATAGTCAAAGATAGATAGAAATCAAAACAATTAAATTATGCAATTATGCCTACTGACTCTTTTAAACGTAGACTCAGATGGCAGGATAACTCGGGTGCAGAACACTATAACACCGACTGGCCTCGGCTGTTAAAAAATATATATCACAATTCACAATGCTTAGGGGCAAAAATAAAGTAACAAATAAGACCGACGTTTCAAGTGGATATACTATCCTTCAGTCAAAAACAAAATAATATGATAAAAAAGTAGTTAGAACTAGGCCTACAGGGTGAGTCCAAAAACTGCAATAGTGAAAAAAGGCCATCTTGTTTTCCAAACCAAGTTGAAGTTTGAAACTTTACTAAACGTTGCAATAATCATGTAGGGCCCTATTTGTTCCAAACTTCATGTGAAAAAATGAAGTCATACGTATTTTTCGTTTGTCTTTGGTGAAATGTTTTGCTGCACAACCCAATTTACTTGTTTGTCCACGAGCACAGTGATTTTCAATTGAAATTGCACACATTTCAGTCACTCATTTGAATATGGCGCCAACAAATATTTGGTATAATTTTGTTTTTATTCAAATTTAGAACATTATTTTATAAGCAATTCATAGCATGGGTTATGTATTTAAAATTGATTATTTTATCTCCCATATAAACAAAAAAGGAGTGATAACGCCAATTTACTAACATTTTCAAATTTCAGTGAGAGACGCATTAATCTTAATTAAATGCATGTTTTTTTGGTTTTTCATGCATGGACTATAGCAGGTGAAATAGGTTCATGGTTAAAAAGGGTCACCAAAGGCAAACTAAAAATGCGAGTAGTGACATCATATTTTTACATGAAATTAGTAATAAATAATGATATTCTTAGAACCGTTTTAATAATGTCAAACATAAACTCGGTTTTAAATACAAGATGGCTTCTTTCCACTATATTGCAGGTTTTTTTACTCACAAGAAGATAGTGAACTATTAAAAGGCAAATAAGCCTAACAACTAAGCACAATGTCAATAAGTGATGTTGCTAACTAGAAAGCCCGGCTCCCGGCAAAGTCATCACAAATGTTGGATCGCATAAAAGGAGTATGTTTTCGAGTGTCATCGTCAGACCTTATCATGAAATTACTATGGGTATTTTATGAAGCAGTCTCCGCGAAATTCGGAAAGGGGTACATGGAGTTTACACAACCATCCCAGGCTGCTCCTTGCCAGCTTGGTTTTTAATTATTTGATCAGAACATGTACCAAAATCCAACATTTTCAGAACACAGGGTCATATTATAGGCTAGGCCTACACCTGGTAATGTTGGGAACAACTCTCTTGAATTTTATTTTTATATGCATAAAGTTGGCTTATCTTGCCAATTCTAGTCATTAAACTAAAACCCCAAAATTTGTATTTTTTACCCAATTGTTTTTTTGTCCTCGATTTGGCAAAAGAGGGGGCTAAAATTGATGAAAAATCCTTGCAAAGGGAGTATTGAAAAAATGAAGAACACGCATTGATACCAACTTTTGTGTGGAGTCTGTCAGTTGGTCGAGTTGCGAAATGTACAAGCTCTTTGGATGTCTTTGTGAATTACTTAGCAAATGAACCGGCAACACAGACCCTTTGGCTGCCATTGTTGAACAGATTGCAGCGTGCGTGATTCCAGTACTACCGCGTCCACTGACATGTGCTTGTAGAAATTTGTCCCGTTTTAACACTTTATACGTCTTTGTAATATTTTTTGTACAACATGGAGGATCAAGGTATTGTATTTTGTGATTTGGATATCATGTGGTATTTTAGATAGTTAGATAAAGTAAGATATGAGGAGAGTAACATGCTGGTTATTTATTTTTATTTTTAAAAGTGCATGACAATGACATGCTTGAGCTGATTTGATCTTAAAATGTCACGGATTTAGAAATTCGATATTATTTTGTTCTACCCTCGCTTTCCTTTCGTTCTAGAGCAAACAATAAGTACAGTAAATCTATGATAAACAGCGTGATTGTTGTGTAGGCCATTAAATATAAGGCAATATGGATGGAATTTTTAAAATCAAAAATGGCATGTGGTTTTTGTGATAGGATAAGGACCTATGCTTAAGCCCCGGAATATAACGAGATTGCGTTATTTACGGCGTGATTCTCGCTTTTAGGTTCATTTCTCGGTTTATTGAAAATCGCCCGCGAATTCTCGGCATCGTGGGTTTCATCAAAGAAAAATTCTGAAATCGCGGGTTTTTTCAAAGAAAAATTTCAATCATTAAAATAGAGATCAAATCGACCCGTGTATCAAGCATTTTAACAGTCGTCCGGGAATGAGATTAAATGTCAAGTGCCCAGGAAGTAGCTTCGATTTTCCGCATCAATGCGGTAGAATACAATTACATCATAGCATGATTAGAAGGGCTTTTATACTAATTAGCGTACCGACCGATCAACAAAAATAACAATGAACTTTCCGTCATCCATCCTCGATTATCCACAATCGATTGCGGAAGCATACAAATATTCATCGCAGCAGTCATATAATAACTCCTTGGTCTGAGCCTCGTATGCACGATCGACGATTTTGTCATCTAAACACATCGAAATACTGATGAAATCGACCCTTGTATGACTATTTTACGATCCAGAAATTGGATTAAATGTCAAGTTAAATTCTTCATTTTTTCAATCGTACTTTTTTCAAGTTTGGAAACCTCATGGGCGTGGGAACTGGAAAATACCCTTCTCTAAATGTAAACAAAAGCGATGTTGTTAATCTTTTGACAATCTGCTTTTTAACAGTGTGATAATGTGGTTTGCTCTTACATGTGCGCCAGAGTCTAACAATCGAGCGAGTGTGGAATCGGAACCACAAAGTTCATAGTTCATGATTCCCGGTATTTATTTTTGGCGTGCAGCGCAATGGCAGTAAATTGGCTGATTCTCAAATTTGTATCCAGCGTGTGTGGAACATGAAACGGACGGAGCATAAAACCATGTGCGAATGAAAAAACAAATGTTTGACATAAAAAAAGTCAAAATACGGCAGCTACTAATTGGAATATAATGAACATTATGAAACCTCTTTATCTGGAATAACTTGCAAAATTATTATGCTGTCATGTAGGTAAGAAAATTGGACAAAAAGTAAGCTTATTTACTTTTTAAAATAGAATTCAAGGAGCGATATTTAGGGGTGATTTTCGGTCACAACCTTTTTGTTATTGCTTGAAAATGAGTGACAGCGCGATTTCTCGTTTTTCTCTCGCTATCAACAATTTCGGTGCGTTTTTCTCGGGTTTTTAGTAAATCTGATGAAATCTCGGTATATCTCGCTTTTGCTTAAAAGTTCGTGCGTTTTTTACCAAAATGAAATGCGTTTTTTTCCGGGGCTTACCTATGCTGTTTGATTGACATAGTAATGTCAGCCCGAAGTGGTTGGACCTATTTGTGATATTTATTTTGTATTTTGGGGGTCCATTGGAGAAGTTTCGAAAGGATATTGGCAATATTCCCATCTCCCTTCAATATGTATGATCCTGATGATAATTAATATGTCATGTATGTGTACTGTAAGCGGGCTGGCGGTGGTATTTTTTGCTGCTAGGAAAAGGCCGGACGCGACCAGATGACTTGTGCTTTGTATAATCATGATATCCCCTGTTTGCTATCCCACAATGCACTGGGTTTCTTCTTGATTCTGAATTTGCGAACTTGCTTATTGTTGGACTACACTCATTTTTGAAGATGGAAGTGGATTATTTGAATTCAAAACAGAAAATTAATAATTCGAATTTCGATCGCGAATTTGCGGCAGGTCAATGAATTATTCATCAAAGTCAGAAGTTTCTTAAGATTTTGTTTCTCCAATCCATTAATTACATTAGATTCCTGCGATTGATTTGTTTGATTCCCTGTTGAAATTTTAGATAATTATATCAAAAGTAGAATTTGTTTGTGAAGTCTCAAATCAAATGCCTTTGTGATCTCTGTGAGCAGAAATGTCAAAATCTACCATAATCTCATTGCCGTTTGCAGCTACGTCCCCAAAGTAAGCAATTGAGCGCTTGTTCACGACTGCACACATGTTCATGAAGCGCCTACCTACCCAAGTAAAGTTATCGAAATCAAGATCTGAACAGGGAGGGAGCAAGCTGCATATTCCATGTAGCAATGCACTAAAATATGGTTAAATCAAATCCAAGTAATTTTACTTTAAAAACATTTTCTGTGCCTAAAACATGCTTGTCGATCAGACTTTAACTGTCAGTTATTTAATAATTAATAATTCGGTTTTGTTTTTCATCAACAGGTGATAATGTAACACTGAGGTTCCTCACCACCACATTGGTAAGAATTACAGGGATCAGCTAAATTATTGCTGGTTCCTGGATGCGATGACCCTGTATTAGGCGCTTGAAAGTCGATATCGAGTTTCCTTTTACCCTCCCGCATAACTTTTTTTCACCCGCGTCAAAATTTCAAGATTTCCCAAAAAATTCATTATTTATTTTTAAACACAATTGTTGCCAGTTTTATCAATTTGAACACATTTTTCACTTTCTTAAAATATGAATTTTGAGAACTAGGCTCATAAGCAAGGCTCTTTTAATCGTTAATTTACCTTCTGTGAACATTATTTTGATGCATATTCGTTTCTGCAAAACACCTTAAAAATATGTTTTTATATTTTTAAATGAGCACCGTATCAATATGGGTTGATCAAACATGCATTTACATGCCAATAATGAAATCTGATCAAATAATGAATAATGAAAAAGTTGCCTCATCACTTTGAAGGAAAAAAAGTAACGGGAAACTCGCAATTGACTTTCATGCGCCTTAACCCTAACCAGCCAAGCTGTTTTTGTGTGGAAATTTGGGGAGGGGGACAAATCATTTTTGTACCCAACAATAGATTTTATTTGATGATTATAAGTTAAATTAGAAGAAAATAGTCTGATAGTGTATGTTCATCGCTTCGATTAGAGGTTAAAGAACACTTGAAGATTTTGCATTCGTTTCAAGGTCAGTTTGATAAAATTAAAGGAGAATTATCTACTTGCATTTGGCAACATGGAAAGTGAATAGAGTGATGGTACTGTGATAGTGTATGTTCATCGCTTCGATAGAGGTTAGAGAACACTCGAAGATTATTTGCATTGGTTTGAAGGTCAGTTTGATGAAATTAAAGGGGAATTATCTACTTGCATTTGGCAACATGAAAAGTGAATAGAGAGTGATGGTACCTTATCTGAGAATCCATTCTTGCAAAGATTCTTCCCTTAGAGTTGTGAGAATCCGAGTTGATTCTCAGAGAAGATAAATAATAATTTTGATTGATCATCACAAACATTGACAAAACTTAACCTGTTGATACATTTTACACTGCTTGAATATGCTTAAGCAGTTCGAATTGGCCTATTTACCTTGATAAGGCCAAATTAAATTAATTGTTTGTCTCAAAGCTCCTCTCCTGTTGTAAAACTAATGCGGAATGCGGTTTTTTTTTAAATATAAAATATTGAAATCCTTGTAAAAGTGAACTTTTGTATTTAAGATGATGTGATCAATAACAATCTGAATTGTGAAATTTTTGATTTTTTTTTTTTGAAAAAAGAAAGAAAAAAAGTGTTTTTCAGATTTTTGTTTTTCTAATGCGCATCAATAAACTAACGCGCGCGGGAGCTTTGAGACAAACAATTAATTTAATTTGGCCTAAGCAGTGAACGTTACAAATAAGATTCTTTATTATAATGTTTATGTTTTGTGTCCCTTAGAATGCTGGTGCTATAATTGGAAAAGGAGGTTCAACCATCAAAGGTTTTAGGCAAAAGGTTAGTATTGTTGGCGGTCCGGCAACAAGTTACTTATGAGACTGGACCACATTCTTGATGTCATATTGAGGCTCTAAACACTACTTGAGAACACTGACAATTGTATCAGTTAATAACCTTCATGGTATAATCTCTGTTGGGCTATTTATTGTTCACATTTGCTCTTTATGTACTGGGTGGTTTAAAAAAAAGTTAACTCACATCTAATTCATGGTCATACATACTCATGTCTTTACCTTCTATTAAAACTGGTTATTGAGCAATGAGCATCACAGGGCAAAACATCTTACCTGGTTTATTTTTGTTAAATAATGAAATTATGGTAGTTTAATGATATCTTGTGAAAAATTGAGATGTCCACAGAAGCTTCCAAAAAGTATCAACATTTACTCTCAAAGAAATCATACTTGGGCAAATTACTATATTCTAGATCGTTACCAACTACATTTTCTTTTCTTTTTTCCACTTTTTTTTGGGCTCATTAATCCTTATTTCAAGAAAAAACATTGTCTTTGATCCTTATTCAGATTGATAAGGAAAGAAACTGTGGACAAACTGATTTGGCACATGTTATCTTTAATGAAATGAGCCAAGTCTTAAAAGATTTTTGGCCCAGTAACCACTTCAATAGCTTCTGCTTTAACAAAATGTAAAGTTACAAAATTCTATTTGTAAGTAGCTAAAAATGGCAGCCAAAAATGGGTTAACTTTAGTTTGAACCACCCGGTATATACACACAAAAAAATTAAAATATCACCCATTTTTGTTTCTGCAGAAATCCTGCAAAGTTTCCTATAGTCCACATTACCACTTTTCTCTGGCCAGGCTTGACTATTAATATTATTGACTGATTTCATCAGAATTCATGGGGAATGAAAAAATATAGTAATACTTCTCACTTCTCATAACCTTGTCAAGTATGGGGCTAGTGAAAGGAAAACATTTGAAGGGTGTGTATAAGCGATCCTCAACTGTCCTATCCATTCAATGTTTGAGCATTTAAATCTGTGTTGCTATATATTTGGTCTGTGTGTTGGACATCATTGATCAAACCAGTCAAATTCTTTGGCTTGCAGTGAGTGCCTTCTGATTGAGATTTGTCAAACTCATTTTTTTTGTAAGATTGTATGTTATCATTGTTAACCATTGAACTTTTTAATCCAGTCTCATTGTAACTCTGTTTCTGTTATCAATACAAGTTTGTATTAAATGTTGCTTTTTAAAGATAAAATACAACTATATAAGGCAACGAAATAAAAGAAACCCTGTTCTACGGGCAAACACGACCTCTCTGGTTGGTTTCGGTCAGTCACTCTTTTTCTTCTTTCCCCTTCAAAATGAACGTCAAAAATGTATAACAATCCCAAATGTTGCCGTAATTTGACATGCCAACAAATGTATTGGGGTCGGTATTCATTTGCTCGTAAATTTTGTCCCCAGATTTCTTAAAAAATGGGTCGGTCTGGCCATAGATTCGTAGAACGGTTTCTTTCTTTTGTCGTCTAATCAAAAAATCTCGATCAACAACAAATACGCACTGAAATATGCACAAATGCCGGTCAAGTGCTCGCATGTTTTTGATTCATACCGGTGCATGCACGCGTAGACCTGGAAAAAAGTAAATTTCCCAGAAAGAAAGCTAGATTTCTCTCCATTTCTTTATTCGGAAAAGCAACATTTCCCTCAAAATATCCCGGAATGGGATTCCCCAATTCCCCATTTTTTCCAGGCCTGTACAGCATGCGTATGTGGCAAATTGATCGAGAATTTTTGCTTTGATTATATTAATTAAGTACCAGTATTATAGCTTTTAGCCAGAATGGGCAATGAATAGGAATGTTATTTAGGAATAGGAATAGTGGCTGATTGTTCCGGGAAAGAAAAAACCCAATAATTGCAGTTTTCTTTATTTGAATTCCCAACCTGCCCCAAGAGTTGGACTGGCAGAATTAAAATTTGTCTTGTCTATACTATTGCTCAAATTGACATCTTGATCCAAGTCTTGTCACCATCATTATTAAAGCTATTTGTACACTACTACATGTATGTGTGCACTGTAAGGTGATGAAAAAATGCCATTTCCAAATATTCTGGGCCTAATGTTTACTTATTATGATATGATATTATGGTATGGTTATTTCAAAATAACCTGAATTTATTTGTACGTTATAATGCGCCACTTGCGTACTTTAATGAATAATTGAAATTTCTTTATTTTTTGTCACCACCATGTTATATTAATGGGTTCAAATCATGCCCTTTCTCTCTTCTCCTCCCTCCTGCATATACTACAAACATTTGGCTTGGCGACTCTTTCACTCACAATGTCATAACCGAATGAATGACACTCTGCACCCGATGGCTGGTATATAACCTCATGAATGAATGAATATCCATCCCACGAACGAACCTGATCTGGAATGCCGAAACAAACTCTATGATATGAAAATCCCACGAATGTCACCATCGGGAAATGCCGAAATAAACTCTTATGAATATCCAACGAATCCTTTATCTGGAATGCCGAAATAAACTCATGATTCATGAACATGATATCCAACGAATCATATCTGGAATGCTGAAATAATCTCTCTGAATATCCAACGAACCTTGGACGACTGATATACAAACTCTAATGAATGAATGAATATCCCACGAACGAAACCTGAAATGGAATTATGATGTCAAATCTTTTTTTGATCCATCCATCCAACCAATCCAGTTTAATGCCCAAGTAAACATTCCTGATTGCAGCGGGCATGAGCGGTAAGTCGTGTGTGTTGCTCACTGTTAATGTAGGTAGGTAGGTAGGTAGGACAACATTTCATTTTTTTATAGTCGTTGTCCTCTCAAGTGAAGAAATGGACATGGATAAGTCTTACAAAAAATGTGTCACAGAAACTCACGGATAGATCAGAAAAGATTGGTATGAAAAATTTAGGTCATGCAAACTGAATGTGGTACGGAAACAGTAGGTCATAGATAAAAGATAGCTTTGCTTCACTTGTCACAAAAATCCAATCTTATAAGATTACCAGTATATTGTTTGAAATAATATAACGATACTGCTTGGTTAATCAACCCAAAATAAAATCACTGACACAACTAGGCAATAAATAAAAGTTGACTTTTTTTCTTCTAAGTTAATGTTTAATTAAGTGTATGTTTATTATGTTGAGCAGGGCTGAAATTAACCAAAGACTCGAGCGTTGGGTATCCCATACTTATTGCCTTGGTGCCCCATATGTTGTTATTTGTCCATCTTTAGCATGCATTTGCCTTGGTGTCCTTAAAAAATTGCCTTGAAATTTAAAATTTGTTCGAAATTTAAAATTTGTCCTGTAAAAAAGTCGTTAATTTCAGCCCTGATGTTGAGTGATCTCCAAGTTGATTCGTCATCTTTGAGATATGTCTGTTGTATAGGGCTCAAAATACTCTTTGATTATGAAGGCCATTTTCATCAAATTTTGACAAATTGGCCAAGAAAGGGGCTATTGCGGATAATTGCCCTGTAGCCCCAGTGTACTTTGAGCCCTGCCACAACAATTGTAAACAATGACTTATTTTGTTTTTGATTTATTTCATCATCACAACCAATTCAATAGCATCCTGTCAATCGCAGCTGCCAGAGAAGATGCCGTCAGCATCTTGATGGAAACCTTGCCAACGTGGGAAGAGGTAATGCAGCTTACAAATTGTAACATTTACATAAAGCATACAAGTTGAGAAAGAATGGCCTGATGCGCTTGGGTTTTGCGTTCTTGACCCACGGGACTTTCAATATTCAGTATTTTATTATAACTTTTGGTCTCGGTACCCTTACTGACTTTTGCAGAATGTAAAATTATATATCCATCTCAATTTATCCAGGTTTTGTATCTGATGTTAAAACGAAATAGGATTCCAACAAAAAACAGGATCATGCGATATTTCTGCTCTACATGTGAATTCAAATTGGCTGGTTTCTGGTTTTTATTATATTTCTTTTAAAGCACTAAAACACTAACATTTCTCGAATTTGGAAGTTGACTATTACTTTCATATTCATTGCAAAATTGTCAGTTTCGCGGGTATTTAATTACACAAAATTAAATCCCTCAAGTGGTTTTACAGTATTAAGTTTCAATCCAGAAAACCCTACATGTGTCCAATTTTACTCGCACAAACTTATTTTCTTAATTTAAAATCCCAAAATTCATTTTCATGCCAGTGTTAGAAGAGGAGTTATAACTAAGCCCTGGAAGAAAACGCGAATTTTTTCAAGGCAAAAACTGAGAGGCTAGTTTACTAAAACTGAGATTTCGCTATTTACAATCAAGGTGTCAAGATTCAACTTATAAAAAAAGTGTTACAAGTTTATTCACCTAAAAAGTTTACCCCTTGTTTTATAGCACAAACACATGAATCACGATGATGCCGAGATGGAAGTCACCATGCTGGTTCACCAAAGTCAGGTTGGAGCCATCATTGGCAAAGGAGGCACGCAGGTCAAATCATTGAGACAGGTTAGTAAAATTGTGTAATATGGTAGTCGACCATCAGGGTTAGTTAGTGCTTATGATCGTAAAGTCCGTTTCAGATTCCCTGGCTGGTTCCAAGGATGTGCAGTGTGCACTGCAGAAGTTGCGGCACTATGTTGAATTTTAATGTCAAAATTAGCATACACTAACCCCCCACCCCTAGATTTTGTCTTCGCCCCCCCCTCCCCCAAAAAAAGTATATATCCCCAATTATTTACTGCTGTGGCTCTGAAGGAGTTTGTTGTGATTGTGCAATCATTACCACCTACTTGGCATATAAACATAGGTTTATACCAACAGATCATGGCTTCATAACTTTCGCTCCCATGGTCTTAGTTTTAGTCCGTGGCCCCCGGAAATTGAACCCTTGGTGGTGTAGAGGGTTATAATAAAATGACTACCGGTGGAACTGATTTTTCCAAATGTTTATTCACCATTATGTACTCCACCTTAATATTTTAATTTAAAGTCATGGCCCTTAAAATCTCACTATACTTTGTTCAGTACCCAAAAAACATTTATCACTCCTGTTGCACCCATCTTAAGTCTATTTGGCCATTACAAGACAGTGACGTAACTGTGTATTCTACTAATTGCAGCATATAGCGCGCGCCTACTTGAGGCGCTGACGTATAGATGGGGTGACCGCAACGGTCGAAGGGACTGGACTGTCGATACATGCTTGAGGGAACAGCATATGACCACAACACTGTCCACTATGCCTTATTGCCCTTTATAATGCTTTGGGGCAAGTTTTAAAAGCATGGGTGCTAAACAAAACGGGATGCGCGCAAACCGCCGGGCAAAGAACAATGGCAACTGCCAACCAAATGGCGCGCCTTATAGATGGGGTGATCGCAACGGTCGAAGGGACTGGACTGTCGATACATGCTTGAGGGAACAGCATATGACCACAACACTGTCCACTATGCCTTATTTCCCTTTATAATGCTTTGGCGCAAGTTTTCAAAGCATGGGTCCTAAACAAAACAGGATGCAAACCGCCGGGCAAAGAACAATGGCAACTGCCAACCAAATGCCCAGTGTGACGTCACCGTCGCCCCATCTATGCACACGAGCGTTGAAAGACGGAAGATACATACGCATGCGTAAAAGCTGCGCCTGTTAAGTTGCGTCACTGTCCAGAGGAAGCCAAATAGAGTATAGTAGCTATTATTTTGGTTTTACTTGCAAATAACCATAATGATATAATATAATTAATACGAGTTGTTTCTCTTGATTGTCAGAAAACTGGCTGTGGCATCAGAGTGAATTCTGATTCGTTACCAGACTCAACAGAAAGACCAGTAGTGGTGACAGGAAAGAAGGAAGGCCTGAAAGCGTGTCTGGTTAATATCGTTGAAATCCTCCAATCGGTAAGAATATCAAGTATATAATAGCAGGGTTCAAAATAATGTTTGGGCTATTTTGAGCAAAATCGCCCCTTTAGTACATTTTACCATAGGCCCACATTTTATCAGGTGAAAAGTGGGGGCTAATCACCCTTCGCCCCTGTGTATTTTGAGCCCTGTATAATAGTATATCAGACAAACAAATCAGTTACTTGATGAAATAAGGTTCTTATGAACGGATCCAAAAGGTATACTCAATGTGTAAATTTAGGCAATATCTCAACACTTGTTTGATTGTGGTGAGCTTAAACTGTCACCAATACTAGAGGGAGTTTTCCCAGCTGCAGTTTTGGAGTTGCCAGTTCGTTTCTCGACTACAAAACCGCCACTGGGAAAACTCCCTCTAGCGTCGATGACTGTAATTAGCTTGCCACAATCAAACCAATGTTGAGAGTTACTGAAAAATACACGAGTGAGTATATCTTTTGGATCAGTTCATATTAAGAACCTTATTTCATCATTATTGCTACCAATCATGATGAATCTATTCAACAATATCAGTTACTTTTTCACGCCATATGTAACATTGGCATTTGTAAAAGAAATTTGTTTCATGGGTTGATGTTGTGATACAGCGATAACAACTTCGGCGGAGTCAGAATATGATTTAAGAACTGAACTATTTAAAAGAAAAGAACTAATAAATAAGATATTTTCAATCAAGTTCTGGGTTGTCACTACATGGTTGTCGACAGTTCTAGCACTCGGCTAAAACAACCAGGACTCGGGGGAATTTCAGACCTTTCCAAATGGCACAAAAATGATAAATTTGTCCATTTTGTTTAAATTCTTGTAAAATTTAACAGCACTTAATTTTGGCTATTGACAACCCTGATCAAATTTTCTTATAGTTGTTATATAAACTCGACGAAGTCGGACTCTTAATCTTTCCTCTGTATTATTTGTATCATAAATCTAGACGCCAATCAAGGGCTACAGTCAGCTGTATGAGCCTGGTTTCAATGACTACTATGGTGGCGGTCCACCACCATACGCTGGAGGCGGAGGTGGATATGGTGGTGGTGGTTACGAAGGCCAATCGCCACAAACGCGTGGTGGTGGACGCGGAGGAGGAGGACGTGGTGGACGAGGAGGAGGAGGACGTGGTGGATACGGAGACCGTGGATATGGTGACCGAGGTGGCTACGAACAAGGCGGCTATGGAGGTGGTGGCGGTGGATACGGAGGCGGATATGAACAAGGTGGTGGTGGAGGATATGGAGGTGGAGGATACGGAGGTGGCGGCGGAGGATACGGTGGCGGTGGTGGCTATGGTGGCTATTGATCTTAATGCCTTGCCACCTGCCCCATGGATCAATTAACACATTGTTCCGAAGAGACTTTAGACATACAGCAGGGAAGGTGCTTCACACCAAGTTTTGGAATTTTCAGTTTAATTCAGTGCTCCCCCAATGAAAAATGCATCCCTGAATTGAATATATAAATATTAGTCCCTGTTGTAACATTTGGTGAGGTTTTTAAAAAATCTTGCAAATTAATTCTAAATGAATTTCAAGTCATCATGGATACTATTGATATAAAAAATTCATTTGTAGAGAAATCTAGCTCAATTATTTAAGGAATGCATTTTTCTTTGGGTAACTGTGTAAATATAATACTTCCTTGTCCTTGTCAACAAATAGATGGTGTTTAGATTTTCAAAAAGTAAATGTAAAGTTAAATTCAATAATACCCACCCATCGAACGAATCAGTAACATAACAATATCTTTGTTACCGAGAACTCATAGGAAATCAGAAGTTGTTGACCCAAGCCTCGCATCATACATCACAGTTCAAGTTTTGATTGTTTGTACGAGGCACGCATTATATTCTGTCATTTCACCTAATAATGGCCATTCCTACTATATTATTAATTATTATGCCAATAGCAGCTAGAAAACAACCGAACTGGTTCTGAATTAGATGTACAGTGAACTACCTTGGTAACACAAACTTTGTTCGTTTTTTCGCCATATAACAAAAGACACTGATTCAGACAAAAAAGGTGCAATATATGGGCAATTTTTGAGTTGGCAAGGCTTCACTGTATTTTGGCTGGTGGTACACTCTTTGCCTTAGTAAAATGGTAATTTGGCATATTATCCTTCAATCTAATATTTACAGTTATTTGCCTATAAAAAGCTATGTCTAATTAAGATTGCATAATTTAAAGAGTTCTACGTTATTTTTCTCAAAATAATTGGAATTTATTTTTGCACTGGTCCGTAAAAGATGAGCAATAGCAATTATGTTGACCATCGATTAAAGATTCACAGCAAATGTAAAAGGCTCAAAATTGTTGTAATAGACAAAATACCTGAAGAAATGAGAATATTTACAATGGTGCCAACTTCCACACAAAGCCCTATTGTATTAAACAGCTTTTGGCATAGTAGTGCATTCATCCGCCGAGATGCACAGCAACTAAATAATATTTGAAAAAATAGTTTCTTGTGTGAGTGTATAAATATCGTCTTATTAATGGAATAAAAATGAAACAAAGCTTTAATACTGATTAAAATGGATTAGCTGTTAAGTTGTTGAATTTAACATTTATTCAAAATAATTGTGCTGCATGTTTTTAAATCCCTTCACAAAACTCCTCAGTGTACATGCACATTATAGTGCGAAATTGTTAACTTTTCCATTGTACCCTACTACATTATATAATTATGAAGTCTTAAAGAGAGTAAAGCTTGGATGTATTAATTAGAGCATCAATTCAGTTATGTAAAGACACAGTTAATGAAAGGCCTTGTAATCCAAGCTGCACACTCCACTATCAAGAGTCAGTTTCCTCTTGAATGGTGGTTGTACGGTAGGTTGAAATCAATTGTGTTATTAATATTAGTGCGATTTGTCCAATATATAATTAATTGGTCAAGGACGGTACTGTTTGTCATGATATTCAAACAATTTACGACTTTGGTTTTTGTCTCTTCGACATGTACAATGGTTTATTCTAATATCGTGTTAATCAAATTGGGTAAGTTGGGTCACTGGGTGCAAAATGGGCTTGCATCAAATGTCTTGCACTGCTATGTTGAAAGCTGTGATAAATTATGATGCCGTTGTCCCTTAACATTATTTCACCAATATTTACCCAAAATTAGCAATTAAAGGTGATTCTGGCCAAAATTGATCAAATTATAATCCTGAAGGGAACGCTTAGTTTTGTAATATCATTATTTGAATACCGCTTTCAGCAAAGACAAAATGACCATGTCCTTAAATTGTTTTGGTGTTTGATTTATTGTGACCATTGGATTAGCAAAGAGTATTAAAGTTTTGTAAGAAACCATAATCATGATTCTTGTTTTATTATTTCAATCTTATTTCATTCTTTAATTTATACTCACTCCCTGAAGATCAAACCAGATGTGATATAGTGATACTCAACATTTGTATTTGGTATGTATCAAATATTTTATTCCCATTGCGTTTCATATAAAAAGGCCGATTTGTTCCCCCTTTCCAATGATATGTAGCAATCGCTTGTGCTTAGCCATCTGCTTGTGAATGTGGGGAAGGTCTCATTCAAAATGTGCTAAATTCGCCACTATTTCATGCTCAAAAAAACAACTCTGTCATCTGCTCATTACTTCCACGGGTTCAATCAAGTGTTAGCTTGAAACTACTAGTGTCTAGTGATGCTCTAATGACTAATGAGCACAAAATAGTGATGGTTTTGGCACATTCAGAGACCTCTCCCATTTTCTTGAGTGTCTGAGCACTGAAATCCAAGTGATTACTACACTTGGATTAGTTATCATTGTAAAGAACACAAATAGGTTTCCATTGATGTTCAACACTATGAAGATGGGCAATTGAAAACTGTTCATTGCTTCCATGGTTCAATCAAGTGTTAGATTGAAACTACAGTGTCTAGTGATGCTCTAATGACTAATGAGCACAAAATAGTGATGGTTTTGGCACTTTGAGAGACCTCGCCCATTTTCTTGAGAGTCCGAGCACTGAAATCCAAGTGATTACTACACTTGGATTAGTTATCATTGTAAAGAACACAAATAGGTTTCCATTGATGTTCAACAATATGAACGTAATATAAACACTGAAAGATGGGCAATTGAAAAATAATTCTGAAGATTTCTTGAGGGGTTATATTCAAAACAAAGGCTAATTATTATGCTCTATACAAAAAAAAGATATATAGTTGGTAATTGGTAATGGCATGGTGTAGAAGTCCAAAGTATGCAAATGATCTCGCTGAATTCAAAGTCGTGCTCGCATGTTCAACAAAAGAATAAATCTCATAATCTTCATTTGCATATGTTTGGACTTAAACACTTTACCCAGCTCAAGTAGGAGATGACATAACTTTATATTTCATTTAGCGTTGGAGGAACCCACAATGAACCAATCGCCTACGATTGAGGTATTGTTCAGATGTCATTTAATGGACTTCAAAGCAACTCATATCATGCGCCCATGCATGAATTAAAACTAACCAAGCAAAACGTGCTATGTTAAACAAGTGACCATCATATTGATCATTATTTCTTTTTGGGAGTTTAAATCCTTGTATAAATGAGGATCGAGAGACGTTTGTCACTGTTATGGATAAAATGAACAATGTGATTTGAGCATGCAGTTCAGCATAGAACCTTATGTGCCAAAGCGTCTGGCACAAACGAAACAGCTTGGAGAATGATGATCCGGAGATGTGAATGTATGGCAGCCAATATAACAATTGAGGGTGGCCCAAGGCAAGGCAATTCGTATTCGAAATCTATAGATATACACAAAATGAGCAAATTTCCTCTGCGCAATATGACACCTCTCTTAAAAATTTAGTGGATACTCATGATGCATTTAGGGGAATTATACATGTTTAGTGCGTGGCTGGAAAATCTTTGATCACACACGATTACAGCATGTTATTTGACTTCCCCACCCATGGAATGTTTAAAATGTGTCCATACTTCTCTGGCCATGAAATTAATGCCATTAAAGGTTTATTATCACAAGTTTTGTCCGTTTTGGGGAGAGTAAAGCAACTTTTTCATACAAAGATTATTAGGGCCCCCTCCCCATTTTGTTGTTTTTGTGTTGCCCTCAAGTGCCCGAAAGTTTGTGGTCGGTCAACTTTCTTTTTAATTGCTGAAAAATATTACTACCAGACCGTGGCTGCCATGGTTCATGTCAAGACAAAATTGGTAAATGTCAATTTTACTATGAGCGTCAGGGGTCGCATTCTGACGCGTCTGCGCGTCCTAGACCTCTCACTTTCTATTAGTGACGCGTCAGGTTTCAAATTGAAAAGACTTGCGGGTCCCGATCAAAATTGAAGGGACCCCTTAAATTTGACGATGTATGTAAATGGAAACCTTAAGAAATTCTGTAAATTACATGCCCATCCTTTGCTCACAATATAAATTAATTAAACTGTCCGTAAAAAAGTTGAAATAATTCAAATACCCAAACTTCAGGACCCCTCAATTTCTTGGGGGACCCCTTAAATTTGTTTTTTGAAGTGCTACGGGGTCCTGAAAAATTTCATGGGACCTCTCACATTTTTGATCCAGTGCTATCCCCGATGAGTGTGTTTCCGCTGGGGCACTGCAAAAAGTAAACGCTAATAAACGCTAAGTTTCAATCGGTCAGTTTTTAATCCCCCTCTTTCTACTTGCGAAAAGTTACCGCTAAGTTCATCGATCCTAATCGATGGGCCACGACATTTGACCTTTTGTAATACCAAATAATGCCACCGCACCTGAACAAGATTGTTTCACAATAATGTGTATAAGCCAGCATGACACGGTTCATGGTGCAAACCGCTAAGAATCGCCTTTCTGTTTCTATTGGGTTTATTGCTGGTTCCAAACAAGGCATTACACACATCGGAGTTCACTAGACCGCCCCATACCGTGCGTACATCTGGTGAAGTCATCAAATCCTTTGACTATAATTGCCGCAAATTGGGCGTTATATAAGAAAGTCATAACAACTTTGCTCGACCTGGGTCCATCTGTGTAAAGTCTTTGTTCCAAACCTGGTTTGTGAAGGTTTTTGGGATTACCAAAAATACCGATTATTGCCAGGTTCTGCCTGTTTCTACTGGGCAAACTTAGCGTTTATTAGCGGTTTCTTCCCCAGCAGAAACACGCTCTTTGTTTCTAGTGTGATAACTGTAACAACTAAAAATTCAATCGAAAATGTCATAGTTTATTTCATATGGCTGTAGTAGTTCTCTTCCACAAGAAGAGAAGGGTACCTGTACATATTTTATTTTAAAATCAAATCATTTCAAATATTGTGATAAAAATATTTCGTCTATTATTATGTTACACTGAAACATCATAATTTTATAATATATACATATTCAATTATAATTCAACATTGACATTTAAAAGAGACAATTTTTTCAGGGGGGGGGGGTGGGGCAGGGGGAATCAACTATAACATGACAGAAAAATGCATCAAAATCATCGGTTTATGGTGAATTTTGGCATCGGAGGAAATATATGTTTAGTGGGTGGCAGGAAAATCTTTGGTCACACGTTTACCACATGTTTTTGACTTCTCCACCCCCATGGAATGTTTCAAATGTGTCCATACTTCTCTGGCATGAAATTAGTCCCATCGAAGGTTTATTTTAGCAAGTTGTCCGTTTTGGGGAGAGTAAAGCAACTTTTTCATACAAAGATTATTAGGCCCCCCTCCCAATTTGTTTACATTTTTTATTGTGTTGCCCTCAAGTGCCAAAATGTTTGAGGTCTGGTCGGTCAGTCATTTGTTTTTGCTCACAAATATTACTGACATACCGTGGTAGCCCTGATTTCAGGACTGTCGATTTTATTTTAATACACTGACCATCACCACGGCGCTGATGAACTCCACCATAATTTCATGATTCCACTGACCAAATACCCTGCAAATAGTATCCATTGACCGTACCCCCTCTATCGTTCAAATCATAGATCCTGCTCACATCCAGTAACCGCTCACATTTACTGACCAGGGAGTTTTGGCTCGCCGGCCGCAGGCCGGCCAAAACGACAGTCCTGATAATATCGAGCGGTTTCGCGCAGATATTTGCGCGAAAAAAAATAACCTCGCTTACAACTTATGTTTCATACAGTTATCACACAGTGACGAGTAACATGCATATAGGTTGTGTAAGATATTGACACTCAGATCTACAATGCAACCTCCCGCAGACGCCCACAGGCAATGTAGATAAGAACAATTGACACTGCCATATGTGTGGCTAGTGAGAGAAAAAACCTTGTTTCCCAGACCTAATAAAGAAATAGTGGAATTCTTTATTATCAATTAAATTGTTGATAAAGCTGTTGAAGATTTTATTATTTTTGTGTAAAATTATAATATTGTTGTTGTAATGAAATTACACTACATGCGAATTATTTTACTAGTAATTTTGAACGTGTTCAAATTTTTCTTCTTTGTTGTTCATAAACAAATAACATAAAACTAAGTCACTTTTGTTCCATTACTTACAGAATCTTAAAATAGTATCAACACTCTTCGATTAGCGCTCTTCTATTTCCCAAATGGGCCCAATCAAAAATATGTCGTACTGATAGTTGGCAATAAAAGATGTTGTCTATTTTAATAGAGCCGACTCTCAGACTGATGATCCCAGTATGAATACGACCAGGTACAAGCATTACAAGACAGATGATGCACGTGCTGCGCTGAGTCTAGGTAATATTTCTTGTGGCTGCACGCGAGGGCTCACTCTACAGTCTTTAGTAAAGGGATCGTCTAAGGCTCTATAGATAGAGCTAATACCGTGGCTGTGGTGGTTCATGTCAAGACAAAATTGGTAAATGTCAATTTTACTATGTTTTTAGTGTGATAACTGTTTAACAACTAAATATTCAATCAAAGATATTCATTTCCAGCAAAAAAAAATTAGTAATATTTTGAAAACTTTGAGATTTTAGGGTTGGTCGCTGAGGGCAACACAACAATTGTTTTTCTTTTACTTATTCAAATATTGATTATTCTACCACTTGCTACACTTTTGATCAAACCTTTTTAACACCATTTAATTTTTTAAATAAAAGGGGCACCATTTCCCCAAACAGGTGATGCGGGCAAGAAATGGCAACCTCCATGGCCTAATATCCCGGACTGTGACGCTGTAACACAAAATATCAATATTTGCAGTCTACATAATTTTTATAGTTTTAGTGCGGTATCCATAGCCAGTTGACTAATTTCAACAGGGGTTCTCAACATTGTGAGATCAAATGTACATGTATATATGATGAAGCGCCAAATGCACCCATTTTCTTACGTATTTTTTGATATTTTTGAGGAGTCCAACCACCATTACTCCAAGCGCCACATTTGGTGCATGTGCCGCCAAAGCCCTAGTCTAAATGATACATAACACTGTGGTTTCAATTATACATAGCAATTTCAATAGATGTCAGATTACAGTTTTGTTATCAGTCTTCATAATTAGCAGACTATGTTTTGTCATAGTTTTGAAGAAGTTTCCATAATTTCAATAGCTCCTAAAGAATTCAGTTCCTGTATCTCCTTCTCACTATAGCCGACCTCCTTCAAAATCTCCAGTGAATGCTGTCCAATATCAGGCTGAGCCGTTGTGCTCGGAACAGCGGGTGTTCGAGACAATCCAGGGGCCGGCTTGGGCTCCACGACGCCCGTAACGCTCTGTAAAAATGACCCACGCTCTTTATTATGAGGATGATCGGGTGCCGTCCTCGTAGTCATGATTGGTGTGACGCATGCGTCTGTGTCGTCAAAGATCTGGGTCCATTCTGCTTGCGTCTTGGATGCAAATATTTGAGTGAATCGTTGTCGCATTGTTGACCATTCGTCCCTGTTCATCTGTGTAGGGAACTCTTCATCATCTGACAGACCTAATCCTGAATTATAGGCAAACAAATTTGTACAAGAAATTAATGAAAAGAAATCCATTTTGTGCTTTAAAAAGTTGATTGAATTAACTGTTTCTAAATAATGAAATAATAATTGTGTAAAAATAAAAATGTGTACATACAGGGTGAGTCAAAAAAACTGCAACAGTGAAAAGAAGCCATCTTGTTTTTAAAACTAAGTTGAAGTTTGAAAATGTTGAACCGTTATAAGAATACCCTACTTGTTACTAACGTTGTGTGAAAAAATTAAGTCAATATCATTTTCCGTTTGCCTTTGGTGAACCTTTTTACCCGTGCACTAATTTCATACGTTTGTCCACGAGATACTCAAAACATGCAATAAGATCGCAAAATGTGTTTCTATTCAAATTTGGAAACTTGAGTAGATTTGTGATGTAATTGGAATTTAATGCATCCTTTCTCGTTTACATGTGAGTTAACATAATCAATTTACCTCACCGATGCTATAAGGAATTAATAGCACTCATCGACAGTGATTATTTTAGTGATGATTTATATGGCAGAGCTCTACCCTACACACCAGATACACACCACTTTCACAGTAGGACACCTCTCACTCACCCCGACTTAGACAATCATCTACTAAAACACACACACACCAAGTTGGGTAATAATTACAATGCTGTAATTAATCAGGTTATTTACGATGTCAAATTTACAGCATTCTGAAGCTGTACAATAAGTGAAATTTGTGGAATTCTGGATTGGCTGTGTATGTGCTATTAGAATTGCTTATAATGTTCTAAATTTGGATGAAAAACTGAACCTTTCCAATTTTTTGTTGGCGGGATATTCAAATATGAAAATGCAACGTGTGCAATTTCAATTGAAAATCACTGTGTTCGTGGACAAACACGTAAATTAGGGTGTGTGGCAAAGAGGGTCACCAAAGACAAACAGACAATCCAATCGACTCCATTTTTTTTCACGCAAAGTTAACAAATATGTCAATCATGCCATGTTTAAAAAGTTTCAAAATTCAACATGGTTTTAAAAACAAAATGGATTCTTTCCACTATTGCAGTCTTTTTGACTCACCCTGTACATGTTTATTTAAATGTCTACGATGTCCCAGAATGATTCATAACATGTTTGAAAAAATATATTAAAAAATATAAAACATCAACAGGGTGTCCTATTCGAATACCGTAATTTGCAAGATAAAAATAGACACGTTACCTCTGTATACTGTTAATCTCATTAACACTTTCCATGCGGTTATTAGTTTTACCATATACAAAACAGATTTTTCAAAAACCTTTCCCAAATTTCAAGGATTACTGAACTTAATACCAGGCATGTTTGTACTTATTTCAATGCATTTCTCATGGTGATTCCAAATATGGTAATGAAATTCAATAATTTTGACATTTTTAAAACATTTTGTGAAATTTTGGAATGTCGTCTGCAGACGCCTGCCGCATGGAACATGTTAAGATACAAGGGTTGGTCAATATGTAATGAAAGTGACCTTGTTATGGGACGCATGAGTGATTATATTGAGGGATAGTGTGATCATAAATATCAATACAAAGTATGAACCTTTGTCTTTCATAAAACACACTTTCTGATTTTTAGATTTTTAGATAACCTTGGTTATGTAATGTCATTAACATAAACACAATAGCACTGACTGAAATCTTTCGATATTTGTCTGGACATAAAATAGGCCAATATCTCTGTAATGCAAGCATCTAGAAACCTGGGAAGAAAATTGTTGTTATTTTCTTCCCAAATAGAAACAACACTTGATGTCGGGTAGATTGAAACTTTATTTCACTTTCTCTTTTCGCAGTTGGGATGAGTATTACTTTATAACATATTCTATTAAATCCTCCAAACTGGTCGGTTCATTTCTTCATTTTTTTTCAGATATTTTGATTTACCACAAAATTAGTGATTCACTAACTGGGATTTTTTTCTATGAAGTGGAGCTACTTGAAATACAGATATTTGTAGACTTTTCAACTGCTATTCAGTGACACATTTGTATTGTATATAAAACCTTAAGAGTGACCAATAGTTGTGCTTTTATGCAACAAAATCCCCAGCTAAATATTCGTTCATTATTTTCAAATATCAGTTCAGCATGGAGTGATATCACTGTATTTTAAGCAGGCCCGTAAGAAGGGCCTGCTTAAAACAAAGTATGAAAATCAGCTTAAATTGTTCAAACATTGAAACTCTTTTGCGTGATGCGCGCAGAAACTGGCCATTTTAACACTAAAATGGTCCAGATAACGTTAAAAAAAATTTCACTTGTCTTTTTTGTTAAGGTGGGATGTTCCCCAACTTGAAATTTTAGGGGGAAGTGATTTCTGCCGCCTATCCCTGTCATTCATTACTCTTATATGCGATGCAAGAAAGTTGGAAATCGTTTTGGATTTTCAAGTATACTATGTTTCCCTAAAAATGTGTAAGTGCATTTCTGGTATTTTTTTACTTATGTTCTTTCAATAATCAAACTAATTATACACCGTTTAATGAAATCAGCTTTAAAACTGATTACATTCAAGCCTGGAAATAAGTTATCACACCGTCTATACCGTCTATAGCGGGTAACTTTGGCGTTGGGCGGGTGAAGATGCAAAAGTACCAGACTGAATGGCAGGTAACTTTTTTCCAAACTCACAGTGGAATTTCAGTCAGCCAGGTTTTTTGTAGGTTACCTACCCGACTTGCCGGTTAAAATATTCTGAAGTTCCAGCCCTGACTACATTTACCTTGTATTAACTGGTTGTAAAACTGAGGTTCCAGAGCCCCAACAGCCATGTATTTGCCATCAGATGTCTCGTACGTGTCATAGAACGGTGCGCCACTGTCAAGAAGATTGGTGCCACGTTCTTGGGATAACATACCTAAATCTTCTATGGCCCACAGGAATGATCCCACATAGGCAGAGCCTTCAACCTGTTGATGTATGGATAATAGATTGGATATAACCTAAATCTTTTATAGCCCAGAGGAATGATCCCACATAGGCAGAGCCTTCAAACTGTTGATGTATGGTCAATGGATTGGATATAATCAAATACTATACATGAATTTATTACAATTTCGGCATATTCTCATAATTTCTTCCAAATGTTTATAAAACCTATGACTTATTATAGCAGCCACTATCAAAACCATTAATCCAAACTATAATTCCTGAATAAAATCTTATGATTTTTATTTCTATTACGCACATGTCCATTATTTCTTCCAAAAGGTTTACAACTGATTGCATGGAATATGATGGTGAACACTAACGCATAATGTCCATTATTTAATTATGAAAAACCTACGACAATCGTTGCAAGACAAAACCGACAAAATGAAAAATAACTGTAATTTAATGTCTTTCTCCATAAGCCTTATCGCCAATCGGAAAAAAATCCATTGATTATCCTTTTCTGATGCATTGTGGGATCCAGAACGGGGCAGATTTTGCCCTTTTGCGATCCCACAATGCAACAGAAAAGGATAATCAATGTTTGTTTTTTTGATTCGCGATAAACCTTATTCTCACCATATTGGAATCTATGACTTGTCCCTTCCCTGATCTTGTCCTCTCCAATAATGCAGCAACAATACCAAATGCACAGGTTAGTCCACCGCCTGCAAAGTCAGCCACCAGATTGTGTGGAGCGTAGGGTTTCTCACCTTTCCTACCCAGCATACCAAGTATTCCTGTAATTAGATCAACATTTTACACACTATCTATTTAAAAGTCACAGAAATGCGACTTCAAATCTACATTTTCCCTATAAAATATTTGTTCAAAATGTAATAAAGGAGCATTGGTGAAAATGGGTTATCAATATAATAATGTACATAGAAGGACCATAAGAAAAACAGTGCCTAGTAATTATGGAATTAATGCACGTATATGAAAACATCAAGTATTAGGCTCATTAGATTAGACAGGGTGATTAAACTGGTCAAAATGGTTTCAGAAAGCTTCTAATTCTATTATACCAGACTAACCAAAGAATTTAGAAAGATAGCCTTGCATACACCACCAGACGCAGGTCATCTTCCAGTAAAATCTTAGGACCTTATCTCCCCAAGCACTCTTTTTAGAATATATTCCCCTCTATACCTCAAACACTTTTTTAGGACGTAGTCCTCTCCCCATCTGCTTAATATCTAGCCCTTAGCCCTACCCACACACTAACCTGATGTAGCAATATAGTTGATATCATGTCCAGCTGCATTCATGTATTTCCCAGACTGACCATAGCCTGTCAACCTTGCATATACCAGACATGTGTTCTCTTCCACACCCACCCAAACACTTACCCGATGTAGCAATATAGTTGATATCATGTCCAGCTGCATTCATGTATTTCCCAGACTGACCATAGCCTGTCAACCTTGCATACACCAGACGTGTGTTCTCTTCCCTACCCACCCAAACACTAACCTGATGTAGCAATATAGTTGATATCATGTCCAGCTGCATTCATGTATTTCCCAGACTGACCATAGCCTGTCAACCTTGCATATACCAGACATGTGTTCTCTTCCCTACCCACCCACACACATACCCGATGTAGCAATATAGTTGATATCATGTCCAGCTGCATTCATGTATTTCCCAGACTGACCATAGCCTGTCAACCTTGCATACACCAGACGTGTGTTCTCTTCCCTACCCACCCAAACACTAACCTGATGTAGCAATATAGTTGATATCATGTCCAGCTGCATTCATGTATTTCCCAGACTGACCATAGCCTGTCAACCTTGCATACACCAGACATGTGTTCTCTTCCCTACCCACCCAAACACTTACCTGATGTAGCAATATAGTTGATATCATGTCCAGCTGCATTCATGTATTTCCCAGACTGACCATAGCCTGTCAACCTTGCATACACCAGACATGTGTTCTCTTCCCTACCCACCCAAACACTTACCTGATGTAGCAATATAGTTGATATCATGTCCAGCTGCATTCATGTATTTCCCAGACTGACCATAGCCTGTCAACCTTGCATACACCAGACGTGTGTTCTCTTCCCTACCCACCCAAACACTTACCTGATGTAGCTATATAGTTGATATCATGTCCAGCTGCATTCATGTATTTCCCAGACTGACCATAGCCTGTCAACCTTGCATATACCAGACATGTGTTCTCTTCCCCACCCACCCAAACACTAACCCGATGTAGCAATATAGTTGATATCATGTCCAGCTGCATTCATGTATTTCCCAGACTGACCATAGCCTGTCAACCTTGCATACACCAGACGTGTGTTCTCTTCCCCAACCCAAACACTAACCCGATGTAGCAATATAGTTGATATCATGTCCAGCTGCATTCATGTATTTCCCAGACTGACCATAGCCTGTCAACCTTGCATATACCAGACATGTGTTCTCTTCCCCACCCACCCAAACACTAACCCGATGTAGCAATATAGTTGATATCATGTCCAGCTGCATTCATGTATTTCCCAGACTGACCATAGCCTGTCAACCTTGCATATACCAGACATGTGTTCTCTTCCACACCCACCCAAACACTTACCTGATGTAGCAATATAGTTGATATCATGTCCAGCTGCATTCATGTATTTCCCAGACTGACCATAGCCTGTCAACCTTGCATACACCAGACGTGTGTTCTCTTCCCCAACCCAAACACTAACCTGATGTAGCAATATAGTTGATATCATGTCCAGCTGCATTCATGTATTTCCCAGACTGACCATAGCCTGTCAACCTTGCATATACCAGACGTGTGTTCTCTTTCCTACCCACCCAAACACTAACCTGATGTAGCAATATAGTTTATATCATGTCCAGCTGCATTCATGTATTTCCCAGACTGACCATAGCCTGTCAACCTTGCATACACCAGACATGTGTTCTCTTCCACACCCACCCAAACACTTACCTGATGTAGCAATATAGTTGATATCATGTCCAGCTGCATTCATGTATTTCCCAGACTGACCATAGCCTGTCAACCTTGCATATACCAGACATGTGTTCTCTTCCCTACCCACCCAAACACTAACCTGATGTAGCAATATAGTTGATATCATGTCCAGCTGCATTCATGTATTTCCCAGACTGACCATAGCCTGTCAACCTTGCATATACCAGACGTGTGTTCTCTTTCCTACCCACCCAAACACTAACCTGATGTAGCAATATAGTTGATATCATGTCCAGCTGCATTCATGTATTTCCCAGACTGACCATAGCCTGTCAACCTTGCATATACCAGACGTGTGTTCTCTTTCCTACCCACCCAAACACTAACCTGATGTAGCAATATAGTTGATATCATGTCCAGCTGCATTCATGTATTTCCCAGACTGACCATAGCCTGTCAACCTTGCATACACCAGACGTGTGTTCTCTTCCCTACCCACCCAAACACTTACCTGATGTAGCAATATAGTTGATATCATGTCCAGCTGCATTCATGTATTTTCCAGACTGACCATAGCCTGTCAACCTTGCATACACCAGACGTGTGTTCTCTTCCCTACCCACCCAAACACTAACCTGATGTAGCAATATAGTTGATATCATGTCCAGCTGCATTCATGTATTTCCCAGACTGACCATAGCCTGTCAACCTTGCATACACCAGACGTGTGTTCTCTTCCCTACCCACCCAAACACTTACCTGATGTAGCAATATAGTTGATATCATGTCCAGCTGCATTCATGTATTTCCCAGACTGACCATAGCCTGTCAACCTTGCATATACCAGACATGTGTTCTCTTCCCCACCCACCCAAACACTAACCCGATGTAGCAATATAGTTGATATCATGTCCAGCTGCATTCATGTATTTCCCAGACTGACCATAGCCTGTCAACCATGCATACACCAGACGTGTGTTCTCTTCCCTACCCACCCAAACACTTACCTGATGTAGCAATATAGTTGATATCATGTCCAGCTGCATTCATGTATTTCCCAGACTGACCATAGCCTGTCAACCTTGCATACACCAGACATGTGTTCTCTTCCCCACCCACCCAAACACTAACCTGATGTAGCAATATAGTTGATATCATGTCCAGCTGCATTCATGTATTTCCCAGACTGACCATAGCCTGTCAACCTTGCATATACCAGACGTGTGTTCTCTTCCCCACCCACCCAAACACTAACCTGATGTAGCAATATAGTTGATATCATGTCCAGCTGCATTCATGTATTTCCCAGACTGACCATAGCCTGTCAACCTTGCATATACCAGACATGTGTTCTCTTCCCTACCCACCCAAACACTAACCCGATGTAGCAATATAGTTGATATCATGTCCAGCTGCATTCATGTATTTCCCAGACTGACCATAGCCTGTCAACCTTGCATATATCAGACGTGGGTTCTCTTCCAGTAAAGTCTTGGGACCCAGTCCCATTTTCTCCATCACACCTGGAAATCAATAGTGGTAACATAATTGTATTTGTTTAACCCTAACCTTAACAGAGGCCTCAAAAGACCACAGCAAATAGCTGCTGTACCGCAAGTTTCACGATTCTATCTTGTGGCCCGATCCAGTAAAGCTCCCCCATTAGCGTAATCAGTTAGTCGTCCGCCTGTCACACTGGCGGCCTGGGTTCGATCCCCAGCATGGGCAAACAGTGATCTTTTCCCAACAATTTGAACCGTTTTTCTCCCTGATTTAATTGCCAAAAAACACGATTAGGGAGTTAGGGTTAATACATAAGTTAGATTCTCATTGTATTATGAAGCCTTTTCCTGCATAACAGGGCACATTACACTATATTTTTGTGGATCTTATCAAAGGTTGCCGGTTTGAATATTGTCAGATTTTCAATGGTTATGTGCACTGGTCTACTCTGGGGAAAAATCAATAATGGAATCAACATCTTAGTATGAGTCTCGTTTGTTCCTGAACATGACACATTGCCAGGTTTTACTTTCAATTACATCCCCACTTAAAGTAATTCAATATCTCATCCTTCCCTACCTGGTAAATTGAAATTTATTCTAAATCTATTTTGTTTAATATCCATGTGGTATATAAAATAAGTTAAATAAGAGGTTTGGGTTTATACACCGTCTGATTATAGACCATGGATTAGGTTTAGACTAAATTATTAGCAATGTATAGACTATAATTATGTGTACTGTCGTGTCGTGGCAAAAGGGTACAGTTGTCGGTAAAATGTATTTTGAGATATTGATGGAATTAGGCATGGAAAAACAAAGACAATAAAGAAAATGTGACGGAAATATTTCTTCATAACATAAGCAAGCAGTATCCAATCTAAACCACAAAGGTGTCATTTTGAATCATTCAAAAGCTTCTTTTGTTGGTATTAAAATCTCAAACTTTCTGTGAGAGACAACTGAACCCTTTTGCTGCGGCTGTACACATTTAAGGGGGGTGTAAACCCTCAGGTATAGCCTCCGTATAACTTCTTCATTATTCATTTAATCTATATAAAAGTAAACACTTTTTTGCAGGAAAAAACCCCTGCTTCCTAGGGAATGTTATCAGGCTTGTAATAAAACCAGTATGACAAAATTTGACACAATATATTTTTAGTTATCTTTTCCAAACCTAAAATGGGTCAATAAACTTGTTTTTTATAATTTTCTCCAAAATGGTCAATTTCATGATCATGGTTGGATTCATTGAACCCTTTTCTGCAAAACAATGTATACTTTTATAAAGATTAAATAAATAATGAAGACGTTACGGCAGTTTTACGGAGGCTATCAGTACCAGCAGTACAGCACCCGTTGGGATGTTCATCCCACTTACCAGGACGGAATGGTTCAATCAAGACATCCGCATTCTTGCACAACTTTCTCAACACAGAAGCGCCCTCTGGTTTCTTGAGATTAACAGCCACCGACAGTTTGCCTCGTGCTAACCTATCCATGGTGCCAACTTGCTTCACACGATCTACTCGTATCACTTTGGCACCAAAGTCCGCCAAAATGACACCAGCGTGAGGCACCGGAGCCAAACCTGCCAGCTCAATCACTCGTATCCCTCTTAGTGCCATTGTTAAAATTAATCATAAAGTGTGTTATTGGTCACGGAACTCCACTAGCCTATTCCTACAAAAGAGAAATATGATAAGATTTATATGCAGTAATGGAAATACTCACATGACTTTCCACCCGGGGTTGACGATCATGTGTGTCGCAGCTCTATTAATAATATTGTATGTACTGATCATAACAAAAGTATAGCTTTATTCCGTAATAATAAGAGCGATTAAAATCATGTCATGGCCAGTTCACCCCTCGCTAGTCTAGTGGTTGACTTACATGCTTTACAATGCAGAGGTCCATGGTTTGATTTGCACTAGGACCACTTGATCAACTGATTTATTTCTTTTTGTAAAAGTTGGGTTAGAACATAGACGGTAACCGTCTATGGTTAGAAATATTCTAAGTCCACAAAGTGTCTAGTTCCTAGTCAACCCTGGGTGGAAAGTCATGTGGGTATTCCCATCAATGCAGATTTATATAGTGGTACCGTATTATCCCTATTAAGCGCCCAGGACCTTATAAGTGCCCACCCCTATTTTTCTCAATGACTACCAACAAAAAATCCCTTATAAGCGCCCACCTTTTCAAATGGTCAGCATCCTCAAATGACCAATTGTACATTTTTGTTAATACATCAAGTGGTCAGCCTTCTCAAATTCCACGTACACGTACATTGTATTTAGTACATCAAATGGTCAGCATCTTCAAATGATCATCAAATTGTCAGCATCTTCAAATGGTCAGCATCTTCAAATGACCACTTGTACCATTGTACATTTGATTTAGTACGATAAATGAATTTTAAAAAGGTAACATAATAAGCGCCCACCCAAAATGACTTTGCTAACCGCCCTGGGCGCTTAATAGGGATAATACGGTACATGTATTTCAACAAAATGACACTACCTCACCACATGCATTTCTTCATTAAATTAGTGTGGTTTCTGCTCTGTGCTTTTATGCATGATGTAAATCAATCCGATAAAATGTCCTTTTTACAAAAGGGTGCATAATTCATGGCAACTGTTGAATCCAACACAATGGAAATTATTCTACATTTCAAACCAACATTTAATTAGGTATAAAACCAGCTCACATTCCACAGTGGAAATGTAACATACTCTAGTCTTAATTAAATTAAAATTAAAGGGACACTAAGAGATGTGTTGGAGGCTGCCCCCTATAATTTTGACAAAAGCTGGGATTGGTATGTTTACAATTATATTAGGCCAAACAAAAAAATAGGTTTGTCTCAAAGCTTGCGCGCGCATTGGTTTTGAAATGCCCAAAATACCGCGTCTGAAGTGCAGGAAATTGTAAAATCAATTTTTTTCTTCTTCAAAACAATTTTTTTTAAATAGTTTTTATTAAAAATATCGGCAGATTTATCCTTTTCTCAAATATTTATATGACTCAGTTCTTCGACAAACGCTGCACAATTGTTCATTGCTATACATAACCAGATTACACAGTCTCTTTACCATGATTGCATTTACACTTTGGTGCTGTGTAGATAGATTAAGGGCAATTTCTATTAACAAAGCGTGTCAGAGACTATAATAATATGGTCTTCTTCACATACGGATAGTACTACAATATTTATTCGCAAGGGCCATCAGCATGCAAAAAGACTTGTGGTTTCGCATCTGCTCAGATGATTTTTGTACTACGGGCTGTTAATTATGACATCTGGGACTGGGAGCATTAATTGATTGTTTTTTCCATGAGGCCACGGCAGATCAAACTTTCTAGGATGTATTTATAATGACATTAAAAATGGGACAAATTTATGCGTTTGGGGCTCTTCTAAAGCCCTTTTTTTTTACAGACAAACATACACAGGCCATCAAAGCCAGTACTGGCAGTTAGTGGATTTGATTCCACAGTCAAAAACATTTGGGTTGACCGGGGGTTGGCATGCCTCTGCTCTTAAAACCGCTGATGTTGTAACATTTGGCTTTTCAAACTTGTAATAAATATTGTTAATTGTTATGGTCCGTGTTGTGATTGTAAATTGTTAACACTGGTGGTTTTTTTAAGTCTTTCTTACGTTCTAAATTGAAACACAGAACATAAAACTGGGCTCAAAAAGAAACTTAAAATTTTTCACATGGTCATATCTTGGAAATCTGTCCATCCAAATGAACCAAAATGACACACAGGATTACTGACATGTGCTTCGAGTAGAGTATTGAAGTAATCCGGTATAACATTTTGGTTCATTTTGATGGACAGATTTTCAAGATAGATAGGATTTTAAGACATGACATGTGAAAAAATGTTAAGTATCTTTTTAAAGAAAATGAAAAAATAAGATTTTAAAAATCCACTTGTATACATTGATTTACTATTGTTTTCTCATCTTTATTGTCCTTCCATTTACACATCTACATCACAATAATTTTGTTACAAATAAAAAACAATATCAGAAAGTGTCAACGGTTGCAAAGAGTACAAATTGACACAAAAAAAAAAAAAAAAAAAAAAAAAATGGAAGACAAAAAACTGCGCGCGTCGCCCGATTTTTAAGCCTTCGTGAGCTTTGAGACAAACCCTTTTTTTTTGCCTTACTTGTATGAACTTACACCTATAAGGATTAAATTAAGAAAAATCACCCCTATAAATTGCAATGTGTTTTATATAGGTACCGTTGTGCGCCCTGCCCTAGGTACAATTATACCAATTTGCCCATCGCACAGGTCATTTTTCCATTACATAGTAATGTCAGCCTTGTAGTTGAACCTAATTTATTTTGATCTAATTATGCAATCACGCAGCATGGCACTAAATGGCGTAAGGTAATTGGATAGCGGTTTGGCAGAATTAACATAGGTGTAAAGTGATTGGATGATTTTTCTGGTTGTACAATTTCTTAAACCAATCAGAGGATAATTGTATCCAGAAATATCGCGCACACGATTGTGTAAATTTATATGCTGGGCAGAATTATTGGGGCCTCTCAATATAATTGTTGAGTGTAAAATATTCTGATTATTGTGACCGCTAAAACCACTTTTAGCCGGCACCAAATTATGTTGATACTGCGAGGTAAGGCATAGGGTAAGGATAGATAGTGAGTGGGATTCTTGTGTGTTTTTATTACGATTGGAGACTTTTAGCGACTTTTAATGACTTTCGGATTGACTTTTACGATAGCAGACGACACGGCGCTCAGTGTGTAGTGTTGTCGCTGATGAGTTCTAGCTGTAAGCTTATGGAATAGGTTCTGGTTCGGTTTACACGACTACAAATTAGTAAGAGAACAGAACACTAGCATAGCCTATAGGCTGAAAGCAGACATCTAATTTAATTGACCTTTAGGCAGATCTCACAAGAATTTCAACTTCTAATCACAATCCTTATAACTAATGCTTACTGACAAAAATGCTGTGCATTCCGAGGTAGCGAGAATAATTTGTAGCGTAAGTGTAGAGTAAGATAAATGTAGTAATTTAAGTTTATTGTAAGGTATTTTTCTGTAAGGTTGCCTACACATTTGTAGTTGGCCTTGTTTGTAAGCTTTTTAGAGGAATGTTTATAGTTGCTGACCCCTTTTAATTGTTTGAGACTTTATGAATGGGGAGAGTGGTCTGTGCTCGCGTAGTGATAAGACGTGCTTCGTGAATCCTCCCGAGGTCGCGACTTTTCTGTACTGAAAATAACATCTTTTCAGCAACTATCACCATAAATTTGTGAAAGTAGTGTTCTATCAACATCCTTGAACACCTGGATCATCTTTTCGCGGATTCTTATCCAATTTATTCCATCAAGATTGGACTTGAGTTGTGCTTGCTTTTATTTATAATCCAGTCGCCATTTTGTGTTGTATCATCATTTCTCGCGGGACATTGAAAATCATCATCATGGAGTAATTTCAGCAACGCCGTGATCAGCAATGGCAAATCGTAGGCTGTAAAGTACTACGGGCATGGGACAGGTGGCTTATTCATCGTCAACTATTATTTCTTCCTGTGTGGAGTTGGTTCGTATTGACAATTATTGTGATATTTATGCATCGTTTTGCTGACTCATACGACATTGGCCATGACGCCATTTTGTCAATCAATAATAACATGCTTGGTCGTGACAGTGATCGGAAATGGACTCATACTGAGATTTCAATCCCAAGAGTGGAATGAAACAGCGAATTATGCTAATAGCAACCACTGCTTACGTTTCGCTCCAAAATTTGAATTTAAATATTTTCCAGCAAATACTGGCACCATCGCCACATTCAACATTGACAATTTTTATGCTATCCATATTAGGAATCAAATCAATAGCATAAGCCATGACCAATCTTATAGGGACATGATCCTAACTAGAGTTGCCCTGTTGTACTACCTTTCCATCTTAATGCAATCTGGTGACCTACATCCAAACCCTGGGCCCTATAAACCCAAGTACCCATGTGACGTTTGTACCAAAGCGGTCAAATGGGGCCAAAGGGCCACTTGTTGCGATAGCTGCAACCAGTGGTTCCATGTTGATTGCATGAGTATGTCTACCCCCAGTTATGAATTACTCACAGACAGTAATGTTTTTTGGATTTGTAGTGGGTGTGGCAACCCAAATTACGCCAACTCCCATCTTTTTTCTAGCACCATTTTGGATCTAACAAATAGTTTTTCATGTCTGAGTGACAGTAACAATGACATTTTTGGCTTCCCTCTTGCCACATCATCCCCTCAAACTAGGATGAATTCAACCAGTTCTAGGTTTTCCACTAGTGATAGTAGTACTCGCCCGAGAGGCAACAGTACATCCCAGAGTAAGTCACCCAAGACCGGTACTCCCAATCCAAAACCAAAAACCTTCAGAAACAGAACTTCCTTGAAATTCATGATCATTAATTTTGGTGGTATCAGAGGTAAAACTGCAGATGTAGCTGTCAGTATTGACAATTATTGCCCTGACGTAGTCATAGGTACCGAAACTCATCTTAACCCTGACGTGAATAGTAGCGAGCTCTTCCCACCTGATTTCTCTATTATCCGAAAGGACAGAGATACAGGTCATGCTAAGGGAGGAGTCCTAATTGCAATCAGAAATGACCTCGTTGCTACCCACCGCGTAGATCTAGATACCGATTGTGAGGTCGTCTGGGTAACACTCAAAATCAGAGGCACTAAAGATTTAACTATCGGATCTTTTTACAGATCCCAGCTGTTTGGCAAGACCCCTGAATACCTAGATGCCTTACGTAAATCACTTGAAAAGATCAAAAAATCCAGTAAAGGTCAGATTATCCTGGGTGGCGATTTTAATCTGCCGAGTGTGAATTGGGACCAACTTGCTGTTCTCCCGGGTGGATCTTACGCAAACCTCTCTCGTCAAATGCTGGACATTGCAAACGAGTTTAATTTGGAGCAGGTTGTCCGTGAACCCACCCGGAAGAAGAACATATTGGACCTCCTCTTCACTTCAAACCCAACTCTTGTTGAGCGTTCCTGGGTAGTGCCTGGGTTAAGCGATCACGACGGCATACCCATTGTTATTGTGAGCACCAAGCCCAAATACATTAAACAAAATCCCCGCAAAGTGTTCATGTTCCAAAAAGCTGACAATGAAGGATTAAAATCACACCTTAAAGATTGGTCTGACCAATTTATCAATTCTCAATCCATTGCCTCTGAGACCGACCGTAGTGTCAACTCACTGTATGATGAGTTCCAGAAAGCAATTGAAAATGCCATGGATAAATTCATACCATCCAAAATCATTACCAAGAAAAACATATCACCTTGGATTGACCAAAAAGTCAAACGTCTTCTCCAACGTAAGAAACGTGCATTTAAATCCCACCGTAGACTCAACACTAGTACCAGCTATGATCATTTTAACAACGTCAGGAAAGTAACCCAAAAGTCTTCAAGACAAGCATATCGCAAATATATTAAAAAAATATGCTCTGATTCTTCCAAACAATTCTACAGCTTCATCAAAAGTCTCAAAATTGACACCATTGGCATCCCTGCCCTTTCTAGACACGGCAAATTAGAGTCTGACAACAGAACCAAAGCCAATATCCTCAATAATCAGTTTAGTTCAGTCTTCACTCATGAAAACCCTGAGGTTCCCTTAGTGGAGGATTCAAATACTCCATCTATGCCCAACATCGCCATTTATGAAGATGGAGTGCTTAAGCTCCTCAAAGATCTCAATCCAAACAAGGCATCTGGACCTGATGGGATCTCTGCCAGAATTCTTAAATTGGCAGCTGAGGCACTGGCACCTGCCCTCTCCCTTATCTTCCAGAAGTCCCTGGACACGGGAGAAGTCCCAGCGTCCTGGTTAAGAGCAAACATCACCCCCATATTCAAACAAGGCGGTTCTCGAACGGCGCGTCTCGCCTGTTCATCAAAAGTGACTTGAAAGAAATGATGATGAAACATATGATACAATGTAGCACTGTCACAAAGGTATGCATTGTAGTAAATGCAAGGGATGTAATACCTTGAAAAATTTAATCAGCAAAAAGAACACACCAACCCCCTTCCCTCCAACAAATCACATCAAGATAGGCCTTACGGATCTTATTTGACCCCAGATGACCTCTGATGACCTCGAAAAAGTAATCAACAAAAAGAACACACCATCCCTCTTCCGTCCACCAAATCCCATCAAGATATGCCTTACGGATCTTATTTGACCCCAGATGACCTTGAATGACCTCCGATGACCTTGAAAATTTAATCAGCAAAAAGAATACACCACCCCCTTCCCTCCACCAAATCCAATCAAGATAGGCCTTACTGATCTATTTGACCCCATATTTGACCCCCGATGACCCCGAAAAATTACTCAACAAAAAGAACACACCACCCCCCTTCCCTCCACCAAATCCCATCAAGATAGGCCTTACTGATCTATTTGACCCCATATTTGACCCCCGATGACCCCGAAAAATTAATCAACCAAAAGAACACACCACCCCCCTTCCCTCCACCAAATCCCATCAAGATAGGACTTACTGATCTATTTGACCCCATATTTGACCCCCGATGACCCCGAAAAATTAATCAACAAAAAGAACACACCACCCCCCTTCCCTCCACCAAATCCCATCAAGATAGGCCTTACTGATCTATTTGACCCCGATGACCCCGAAAAATTAATCAACAAAAAGAACACACCATCCCTCTTCCGTCCACCAAATCCCATCAAGATCTATTTGACCCCATATTTGACCCCCGATGACCCCGAAAAATTAATCAACGAAAAGAACACACCACCCCCCTTCCCTCCACCAAAGCCCATCAAGATAGGCCTTACTGATCTATTTGACCCCATATTTGACCCCCGATGACCCTGAAAAATTAATCAACAAAAAGAACACACCACCCCCCTTCCCTCCACCAAATCCCATCAAGATAGGCCTTACTGATCTATTTGACCCCATATTTGACCCCCGATGACCCCGAAAAATTAATCAACAAAAAGAACACACCACCCCCTTCCCTCCACCAAATCCCATCAAGATAGGCCTTACTGATCTATTTGACCCCATATTTGACCCCCAATGACCCCGAAAAATTAATTAACAAAAAGAACACACCACCCCCCTTCCCTCCACCAAATCCCATCAAGATAGGCCTTACTGATCTATTTGACCCCATATTTGACCCCCAATTACCCCGAAAAATTAATCAACAAAAAGAACACACCATCCCTCTTCCGTCCACCAAATCCCATCAAGATAGGCCTTACTGATCTATTTGACCCCATATTTGACCCTGATGACCCCGAAAAATTAATCAACAAAAAGAACACACCACCCCCTTCCCTCCACCAAATCCCATCAAGATAGGCCTTACTGATCTATTTGACCCCAGATGACCCCGAAAAATTAATCAACAAAAAGAACACACCACCCCCTTCCCTCCACCAAATCCCATCAAGATAGGCCTTACTGATCTATTTGACCCCATATTTGACCCCCAATGACCCCGAAAAATTAATCAACAAAAAGAACACACCATCCCCCTTCCCTCCACCAAATCCAATCAAGATAGGCCTTATGGATCTTATTTGACCCCCGATGACCTTGAATGACCTCAGATGACCTTGAAAATTTATTCAGCAAAAAGAACACACCACTCCCCTTCCCTCCACCAAATCTCATCAATATAGGCCTAACTGATCTATTTGACCCCATATTTGACCCCGATGACCTCTGGTGACCTTGAAAATTTAATCAGCAAAAAGAACACACCACCCTCCTTCCCTCCACCAAATCCCATCAAGATAGGCCTTACTGATCTATTTGACCCCATATTTGACCCCCGATGACCTTGAATGACCTCCGATGACCTTGAAAATTTAATCAGCAAAAAGAATACACCACCCCCTTCCCTCCACCAAATCCCATCAAGATCGGCCTTACGGATCTTAATTGACCCCATATTTTACCCCATATTTGACCCCGATGACCTTGAATGACCTCCAATGACCTTGAAAATCTAATCAGCAAAAGAACACCCCACCCCCTTCCCTGACATCAAGTCCCATCAAGATAGGCCTTACGGATCTCTAGATATCGCGTCACAACGCGTCTCAAAAGTTGTAAGCATATTTGACCCCGATGACCTTGTATGACCCCCGATGACCTTGAAAAATCAATCAGCAACAGAACGCACCACCCCCCTTCCCTCCACCAAGTCCCATCACGATAGGCCTTACGGATCTCCAGATATCGCGTCACAAAGGTATTTCTTAGCACACGGCATACGGCATACGGCATACGGCATACGGCATACGGCGGACGCCGGACAGAAATAGTGATAACATAGTCTCTTTCTGATTACATCAGGCGAGACAAAAAGGCGATAGAACCGTTGCATCAAATTACCGTCCGGTTTCACTCACATCCATTTGTAGCAAACTCCTTGAGCATATCATACATTCCAATGTCATGAAACATTTCAATAAATACTCAATTCTCACTGACAAGCAACATGGTTTCCGTCAAAAGCACTCTTGCGAATCACAATTAATTCTCACTACCCAAGACCTGGCATGTTCTCTCAACAATAAGTCCCAGGTAGACATGGTTATAATGGACTTCTCCAAGGCCTTTGATGTAGTCCCCCACAACAGGCTCATTTCAAAATTACGTAGATATGGCATACATAACGCAACATTGACCTGGATCAGCAATTTCCTCAGACACCGTACCCAGAGAGTCGTCGTCAGCGGCGATAAATCGGCCTGGACTGACGTTCTTTCCGGCGTCCCTCAGGGAACGGTGCTTGGGCCTTTGCTGTTCCTGGTCTATATAAATGACCTTCCTGACAATATCCAATCATCGGTTCGTCTTTTTGCTGACGATTGCGTTATTTACCGTGAAATCAGAAATGACCTAGACTCAAATCAACTCCAAGAAGATCTTCATACACTTGAAAAATGGAAAGAAAAATGGCAAATGAAGTTCAATTCACAAAAATGCTTCGTCATGAGACTCACCCATGCCAGATCTCCCAAGATTCACCCATATTTACTAGGAAATGAAGAACTAGCCACTGTCGAAAACCATCCTTACCTCGGCGTCACCATCTCAAACAAACTCAACTGGAATGGACACATACAAGGGACCTGTGCAAAAGCTAACAGGTCTCTCGGTTTCATAAAACGAAACCTATACTCATGTAACAGATCAACTAAACTCACAGCATACAGATCACTTGTCCGACCACTGACCGAGTACTCTTCAGCCGTCTGGGATCCTTACACAAAGAAAAACATCGACCAACTTGAGTCTGTCCAAAAAAGAGCAGCACGCTTCAACCTAAGCGACTACAAGTCCAGAACACCAGGTTGTGCAACCCAGATGGTCAACGATCTCGAACTGGAGACCCTCGCCACAAGAAGAACCAACCGACGTTTATGCATTTTCCAACAAGCAAGACTCGGCCACCTGTCCCTGCCTATTGGAAATCTCCTACAACCTGTCCAGCGCCAATCACGGCTTCATAATCCCGATTCATATAACACAATCTCAACTAACAAGGACTGCTATAAGTATTCCTTTGTACCAAGAACAATACGCGACTGGAATTCATTACCACACAATATTTCATCAATACCGAATCCGGATAGCTTCAAGGCAGCAGTAACAAATCATTACAAAGCAACTAAGCAAGACTAAGCAAGCAAGAATTTAAGCACAGACCACCTGATCTTTTGGCTCCACCCTGGAGCGTTGATCAGTATCAACACTGAAGACTGGAGGACTACCGTAATCTACTGAATAGCAGAGTCAGTAGGCTTGACTTTACGGTATCTATCCCTGCCAATCTAGTTCTTCTAGGCTAGCCTATTCAGGCCTAGCCAGTCATCATCCAAATTTATCCTTAAAACGCTGGTTGAATTTTGTACCGGTTTCCCTTCCTAGGCATCTTCTGGCTTTTTCTTCATTACAAATTAATTATGACCTAGCCCTTTAAGATTCCTCTGAAAAGGTGCCATTATTTGTGTTCATTTGATAAACGTTGATCTATCGTTACCTAATACCATGGCATTACAAGTATGGGTTTGGGTGGATTTTGTGTAAATTGTAATTTGCTTGATTGATATGAATAACAGGTTTAGGTCATTCTGAGAAATTTAGCTATTGCTGTGTGTGTGTGTACCAATTTCTTTAGTATCGTGCGAGTTATTTAGTTAGGCAATTATCTGTGGAGTGGATATCACTTAGGCCCACCCCCCCCCTACCATGGCATTACAGTACAACAAAACATTGATTTTTTGAATTTGAAGAAACTGCTTTTATTTTTAATGATCGCTAAAAATATTAAATGAATAAAAATATGAATAATAAATAATGAATAAATGCAGGCGGCCTCAAAAAAGGAAGCAGGCAGGGACGCGACACATACATTTTATTTTACTTGGCCTGCCCTAGGTAAAGTCACAATTTCATTTTAACATTTTACATTTCAACACGGGGGGAAGAGTATGACAGGAAGCGTGTGTGTGGCATATTGATCCATCAGAACAATACGGCCGACTATCCAACCTTGCATGCATTCCCAATTGCACTACCGGTAATCGATCATGTACACATCATAGCTGGGACCGATCGATGCAGAAAAGAAAAATGTGAAAATGAATATCGGACTTCACCTTACATTTTGCAGTGTCACTTTCTTAATAATCACCCGATCCTAACGTGCAATATCTCACATTGAAGAAGATAAATTTCTCAACAAATTTATTATTTAATATTTTTAGGTAGGATAGCCCATTTAATGCCCATTTATTACCTGATAGTGTATAGTTACTTTTTTTGATGACTGTTGTAGACTGTAGTCAGTCAGTCACAACTGCTGAGACTACTGCTACCTAACCTTTTGATTTTGATTGTTTCTATGTCTTACCTCTAAACTCTAATGTTATCTAACATACACACGTACAGTGAGTTCCACCTACCAAAAGTAAACAAGAAATCTGGACTGTGCTCCAACTCTTTCTGACCCCATTCACTCACTAAAACACAAAATTTATTTTTGGCTCAGGATTTACACACAGCCCGTCACCCAATGTTGCAGAGTGATGAAGTAAGATTCTGCCCGCTACTTGTGGTACAGGACCACATTCATGACGTCACTGCTTTATTACGGAATAAAGTAGGGCTTGCCTTGGCCACAAAATACTGAAAATGTGTAGTGTGAGCGCCACACGCATTTGTTCTACATGTTAAACACTCATGTCAACAGTGTAAAACAAAATTTGGGCTTAGCCACCCCAATTTATTTTTCTTCGTCATCAATTGTTTCCCTATGACCGTAAGTACAGATTTGTGTGTGTTTTTTTTCAGTGAATATTATCAACACGAAGGGGTATGCACCTAGCTACCTAGATATGAATGAATCTAGTGATCTGCACGCCATAAATAGACTGATGGGCTCAGTGGCGTGCGCAAAGGGGGGGGGGGGGCGGGCAGGGGGGCCTAGCCCCCCACCCCCGTTTGGTATATCAGTCGGGGAAAAAATGATCAATTGGGGGGAAACTACTGCCAGTCGGGGGCTGGGCCGTCGTTAGAGTGTTTTTTATGTGGGGAGGGGGTGTAATCCAAATAGACAAATAGTCGGCAAATTTGTAGATGTAGTCGACAAATGTATGCACATGTTGGTAAAAAAGGGAATGTTATAGAGAAAAATGATGAAAACGCTCATAGTCATAATTGTCCATTAGTTGTTTACTGTGCTGTCTTTTTGACTGTGCGATTTTGTAACGGTGCAATTTTGTGACTGCAATTTTTTTTTTACTGTGCAATTTTTTTTAAACCTACGCCCTCCACACTTACGTGAAATTCATGAGGTGACTGCAAAAAAAATGAGGCTACCTTTTACTATTTTTTTTGTACATCGGGGAAATTGAGAAGAATCTGAGTCGGGGGAATTTCACAATATCCTGCGCACGTCGCTGGCTGGGCTATATAGCGGCCGAGCAATAATTTGGTTAAGAGCTGACTAAATATGGCACTAAACAAATCTTATATGAATAATATGAATATTTTCATATTATTTATATAAGATATGTCTTTATACATATAAAAAATCAAACGGGTCGAACCGGGGTCGAACCAACCACCCTCCTCGATAGATTACGAATAATTTATGAGCAACGTTCCCGCATCACAAATATTGGCCGATATCTTAAATTTTGCGACCTTGCGCTGTCTCTACCAACTAATTTTTGGTGCAAAATTCTGCTTCCGTGCCGGTGGTTTTAGTGCTCGAAGCAGGCTTTTATATTCAACCCATATTGGCCATTGCTGATTAGAAACTATTAAACGAGGTGTGTTAGGTCCATTTTGAAATTAAAGTAAGTGTGCAGGCACGATATCGCATGCTTTTTAAAAGTTTTTAAATTTAAGCTTATTTTACTAGAAAATAGAATTATTAATAATAATATTATAATAATGAATAGAATTTTAATTTAAATACTATTTAGATGTCATGTTACGTATGTAGTCTTGTTATGGAGGCTATAGTCAGATTTATAATTAAACGAACACTTTAAAGCAGCGTATTGCGTACATTGCGTGAAGCGCGCATAGCCGTAAGCATGATAATTTTGGGCGCGATCATCTTTGTGATGCTTGCGTGTTGTTCGTTCAATTATTAATTTGACTATAGTCTGGGTATAGACTTATTAGACTATAGTACAGGAAACCCATATGCTGGTGGGTTGTTGTTTTTGGTTTCCCCACCAGTCATATGGGGACAGATAGTAAAACATGCAAAATACCCTATGATAGGGAGTCCGGCACTTTTTGCATTTTTTCACCAAAACCCAACAAGTTTGGTATCATTGGAAAGAGGATCAAAAAAGAAATTCAACAGTGCTTGTTTCACCTCTGTAGCTTGTAGTATGGCGGAGTTATGTTAATTTAACCTTCGGCCGACACCCGTTTTCATTCTGTCAAAATCATGCCGTAAAAGGTTGAGGAAATAGGCGACGATTTGCCGTCGCGAAACACTTATTATTAAAAAATTGGTTTAAATTTGAAATTGGAGATGCATTAGAAAGGCAATTTTAAGTTTACATACCGTGTTTTCTCTATTTAACGCCCCCCCCCCCTCTAATAAACGCCCCCCCCCCCCTACTATTTTTAGACAATTTTTGATGATTTTAGCCCTTTTTTGACGGAAAAAAAAGAAGAAAAAAAAAGAAGCCCTTTAGCTTTAAATTTAAATAAAGGGAGGAAAAAGAAGAAAAGAAAGCAAAAATTATTGAAGAAAGAGGAGAAAAGAAAAGGAATAAAAGAAGAAAAAGAGAAAAGAATGAATAAAGGAAGAACAAAAGGAGAAAAAGAATGAATAAAGGAAGAAAAAAGGAGAAAAGAATGAATAAAGGAAGAAAAAAGGAAAAAAAGAACATGAAAAGGAAGAAATTAGAAAGAGAATTAAAAAAGGAAAGGAAAGGAATACACAAAAAATAAGATAAAGAAAGAAAAGGATGGAATAAAGTAAGGAAGAAAAGAAAAAGGTGAAAGAAACAGGAAAGAGAATGAAAAAAAGGGAACCTTGGCTTGGGATTAAATTTGAAATAATTAAGAAAAATAAAAACAAGTTTTGAAGGAAAAACAATAAACAAGGAAAGAAAATTATAATAAGCAACAAAAGACAAATGATACTTGTAATAATGTGGAAAAATCATGGAAATGTTTGAATTCCATCTTAGTTTACACAAAAATGTTGATTCAAACTACTGTAGAAAGTCTAGAATGCTGACATTAACAAATTTCGATTTATACACCAACACGCCCAATTGGGCGAAATTTATTTATTATTTCTTTTGTCTGCATCACGCTTCGACGGTAAATACACGTAATGCTGCGCCACGAAAAAAAAAGTTGCCAATTTTGTCGCCCAATATTAGCGCACGGCGTAAACTTATAAACAAACATTACTAAGGTTGATATTTTAATTTTTCGTGATTATCGCAACCCCATTTTGGCAATATTTATGGAAGCACCATGGTCTAAAAAAAAGAATTTGCGCTTCTTGGCGATATTTCCAAGTGAGAAAAAAAATAAACACAGACACTCAAAATTGCATAAGCTTTCATTTAATAAACTGTCAAAATACTGTTATGACCTGTAAATGCATCATTTTGAAGATTTTTCACGCGCAAAACTAACACTAAGTTGACGTTTTTCAAGGCCATCACAAATCAGCAAAAAAATGAACTTTTACTTACTCAAATTCAGTCAAGTTTGGTATCGATGAAAAGATACGAATTTTCTCTACAAAAACTGGTGTCATTACCCATAATTCCTTGCATATCCTGTATAGCACGCCCCCTCATTTGAAGCAGACCATTCCGTAGCAGAAGACAAAATGGAGTCGCAATCGGCAGCATAAAAATACGCTCCTCAAATACGCCGACAAGAAACTTAAATTTTCAACACTTTAATGGTTTCTTTTGTGACTTTTCATATTCTTTTTGAAATATTTGATATTTTTTCTTCTGGAAAAGTGATTTCTCAACTTATTTTGACAAGGTAAATATAAAGAAATTGTGACTTTTTCAGAGGTACTTTTCCCATGAAAACAGATACGTTTTCGGAAATCGCCATTCTGCCGGACTCCCTACCTATGACATGCAATAGATGCGGAAAATAGTCTACTTTAATTTGCTTTATGTTATAATGTCCGCACTTATCCGCATAAAAATATGATAACAGTATGAAAAATAAAGTGTTTTATACTTATAAAACAAATAGTATGGGTATATCACTATATGGCCATTTTCATGATTTTAATCTTATTTATGACATACATACATGTACTAGTACTTAGTAGCTGTGAATCCTAGCTAGACTAGAGCTAAGCTATGGAATGAACCCATTCAACTGGACGTCAGATGTTTTCATCAATATTTTGCAAGATTTCTGAATAACATTTCGCACAATTTTGCTTCCACATTTATGTCCACTGATTCTGTATACATGGTTTAAAAAGCTTTAAAAAGTTCAACCTTTTTCAAATTTAATTTTGAATTTGGATTGCCCCATTCTCGCTGTACAGTAAACAATGACGCTGGCTGTCTATGCTAGATTTTCGTATCTATCTAAAATTAATTAATACATGGGGTAAACCTGCAATGACCCCTACATGACCTTCACCCATTTTGTCCAAACTTTAGGGCCCTCTCTCTCATATGAAAAGTCAGAATTTAATCTCAACTTAACTTTGGTGACAATAATATTTTTGAAACATTAAAGGTATATTATGTGATCTTTCCAGGGAACGCCCTCAACATCGAAAAAAAAAATTGAAAGAAGATTTTCTTGCAGATTTACATTTCTGATCATAAATCGTACATACATTCCAAGTTACAGGGCGATACGATTCTTAATTACTTCAAAATCATGATTTTAGAGTGAAAATAAACTGTCAGATTTCCGACAGTTTATATTTTCACTCAAAAATTCACTCTAAAACCATGATTTTAAGGTAATTAGGAATCGTATCGCTCTGTAACTTGGAATGTATGTATGATTTATGATCAGAAATGTAAATCTGCAAGAAAATCTACTTTCTAAAAAAAAAATGAATAGAGGGCGCTCTCTGGAAAAGATCACATAATATGCCTTTAATAAAAATATGTACAATTTATCATAGTCCACACCGAGTTCAAATATTTTATTAGGTAATACTTCCACACACATGTCATATTGTGGCTCATAGTAAAATTAGGGAAATATGTGAGGGATTTTTGGTCGCCAAATATGTTTATTCGGGTGAACATTTTGTACTTGCATTATAAAAATGCAATTCTAACAATTGTACAATCAAAGATAAAGTTAATTTACAAATAAAACATTTTACATAAAAATGTTCCAAGATGTAACATCAAAACATTGGAACAAAGCATTAAACACAAACATGATCAGAATGTTTGTGGAGAATCCGTCGTTTTATGGATAAGTCTACTTGTGCACATGCAGTGAGATCTTTGATTCTTTCCCGGTTGGACTATGGCAACTCATTGCTTGGCGGTTTGTCTGCGAACGAGACTAAGCGTTTACAAAGACTGCGAAATTGCGCTGCGCGTCTTATTTACCATGTTGGCAGACGAACTAGCGCGAAACCATTGCTCCGAGAATTGCATTGGTTGCCTATCCAGCAGAGGATTGAATTCAAGATCTTGGTGCATGTGTACAATTGTATGAATGGTTCGTCACCAATTTATTTACAGGCTTTACTTAACGTTTACAACTCAGGCCGTGAAGGGCTTAGGTCATCTCAGGATTCTACACTTCTTGCCGTTCCCAAAACTAACAGATCCTTTGGGGATAAATCATTTTCAGCTTTAGGACCAAGAATGTGGAATATCCTACCCAGTTCTGTGCATACCACCCCAAATGTGAAATGTTTTAAAAAGCTTTTAAAAACTCATCTATTCCCTGTGGAATAATTCAGCTTGGTTGTTTACACAATTATAGTAAATAATGTATATATTGGTCTTTTAGTGGTTTACATTTGTATTACTTTTTAAATGCAGTTTTTAAGTATTGTTGATGTATGCAATGTTAGGTATATAATGTATATGTATGTCTGCAGCTAAATAACAATTTAAATTACGGGTTCTGGGCTGTTGTTTGGTTTGTAGAGAGGGTAGTGTGTATGTGGTGTGGGGGTGAGTTTGCGTGGCTGTGTTTGAGGGGGTGTGGCGTCGGGCTGTGTGTTTCTCTCAGTGCTGCTTTTGTGTATTTTATCATGTAATATGTATGTATAATTCTTATTTTACTGCTGGTTTTTGTTCAACATATTTTTATCTAATGTATACATATTGTACAGCGCATTGGTCTTCTGGAAATGCGCTATATAAATCCTTATAATAATAATCACCTCACACTTGAATTCACTATACCAACCAAGGCATAGTTGTCTTATGGGCACTTTGAGCCTCCGGGAATGATGTATCATGTGTGACAATACAATTTTTTTATGTAATTTCAATTCCAAAATCTTGAGTGGTTTTTTTTAAAAATAGTAAGTGCAATCAGTATCAAGTTTTAGGGGTTTTTGGGTTCCTTTTTATCAAGCATTACAGCCGATATAAGTTGATTCAATCAATCATCTTTTGCCAGAGAAGCCAATTAGGCACAAACAATTAATAGAAAACATAAAAAGAATGGATATTTTACCAATTTGAATGAAACAGCATTCTAATACAAAAGCATCATTCATATAGGAGCAGGTCGTGCAGTAAGTCATAAAGATAAAATTGGAATTAGGTCTTAGGACTAACTGTATTTTCCTCTTGATGTTTTGGCATCAAATAACAGATAGCTAGATGCATCATGGAACTCATAACTGGACCCAACAAGTCTCAACCGGTATTTGTACCCCATGTCAGCATACAGGAAGCATCCAACCTATTTACCAAACTCTACAATTTCCAAGTTGATAAAATAAAACAACTGGACGGATACGAAGTAAAGAACTTCTACGTCAGAACTTTGCCAGAGATGAATGGCGAGAAGGGTGGAGAATATGTCCTGAAAATATACTCATCAAGTAAAAACAAAGAGGTTGTAGAGGTTTCGGTAGCAGTGATGCTGCACCTGAAGGATTGTGGGATAGTGTGCTCAGCACCGGTCAAAACACAGCAAGGAGAGTATCTGACAATGCAGGAATTTGACTCCCAGAAGGCTGTGGTCTCTGATGGCAAGAGCAAAGGAACTACAAAAGGTAATAATAAGTTATAGGATGTTTTAGATTCATTCTTTGCATGAATGATTTGGGAAAATCCTATGGAATAATTACCTGGAGTCCTTCCTCCCTACCTTTCTCTCTCCAGGCAATTCCCATCAATGTTTCACAACACAGTTTTATACATGTAGGCCAGAACTTTGTTCCAATTGGATTGCATTGAACTTGAGAGTGTTTATAGGTTTATAGTGAAATCATTGAAAAATTGGGGAAATTGCCCGCGACATTTGAGGCTGTTGATCATTGTTGTCTGAGATTGGTACTGTGCAGGGGTAGAATTTCGGCGCGAATCCGTGAATCGATTCGCGTAAAATCACTACCGCGTGAATCCAGGTGGATTCCCGCAACAACAAAAATAATAATAATATTTTTTTTTTATTTTTTATTTTTTTCTAAGTCCAAAACAGGACCTTAGATGACTGGTATTTGACCCTTAGTCAACAAACATGCCGAATTTGGAAGTTGTGCAAGCTTATAGCCTTATTCTTGATAAATTATTTTCATTAATTTCGCAAAAATCCATGGATTCTCAAAATTGGCGAGAATCCATGGATTCTCGCAAAATCCTTCCGCGAGAATCTTAACGGATTCGCGTGGTTGGTTACGAAATTCTACCCCTGCTGTGCGATCAATTGACAATGCTCAAGGGATTTCATTTTGTATCTGTTACTGTATATATGCAATGCAGTAACATTGGTTCAGAATTACATGTAGATAATAAATATTGTTCCACACGAAGTAATACTAATTATTTAAGTTTCCATTCTGAGTTTTATTTGCCTTCAATTCAGGTATATCCTTTGTGTAAGACATTCATTCATAAGTTATAATCTAGGGTCAAGACCCCATTACAGAATAAAGCTGTACAATCCTTGAATCTGTCAATTTAAAGGATTTTGTGCTAGGTTAATTCCATGCTGTCTTACACCAAGGTTAAACCTCAATTGAAGTCATGCCCACAAGATCTAGCAGGGTTACTTCCCGCACCATATGTCCAACGCCGTGCTACCCGTTCGAGCGTATCAATGCCAGTCCATGCTCTTTCTCTGCCGACAGCCAGAACTCGCTGCTTAGACAGAAGCTTCATTCACACTGCTGTTCCCTTATGGAATAGTCTTCCAGATGATATTGTTGGTAACATTTCAGCAGCTGGTATCCAGGCTTTCAAGTGCCGTGTGCACGGTCATCTTCTCACAAACTCTTAACTTGTCATAGCCTTCACACTCTTTCATGACACCCTTCATTCAAGTCCTCTCAACATCCGACTGATACATATATTAGCATGGTGGTCATGGGTTAAGTGTAGGTTAATGCTTGGTTGGGGAGATGGTGGTCTGTAAAGCATGTAGCCAGCTGGGCTGGTGATACGGTCATGCCCCAACAGGTGACAACAGGCAGCTCCTGGTAGATTTAGTTCCCAAGTTTGTTGTGTAGGTTCTCTTGATGCCCATCAGACCTCCAGATATTATTATTTTTCTATAATTTATATTTTGATGTTGTTCTCTATGTTTGGGCTTTTATCTTATTATTATGTCACTTTCATTGGCATTTTTAACCTCTGCCCATTTGTGTGTCTTGTTTTATGCATATTTTCTGAGTTGCAGTGAACCAATTGATTGGCCTTTCAGAGCTCTCTTTCGAGAGTTACCAGTTTGATTTTTAATCACTCTGGTCATTAACCTTGTTAATGTCTGTTGGGCTATTGTTCACATTTGCGCTTTATATACAAAAAAAAACAAAAAAAAATGGATGCCGTCACATAATGTCATTTTATTCTGTTAGGGATGCCTCATGGAGTTAATGATTTCTTCTTTTTTAGATATTAAGTATCTATATCTTTTTTTACAAGGTTGGCTTTTACAAATAACAATATATTTTGTGTAACGGGACTCGGCGTGCAATGTATATTATTTTATTTGTGTAGCAATTCCAAATATTGCGTAGCATTTCATCACAACTGTATGCAATACAATTGGGAAATTGATTAGCAAATCTTCAAAATTGTGTAGCATTTCGCTATGCGATACCGGATATATTGCGCCCTGATACAGGGTTGCCCCCCCCCCCCTCGGTTTTATGAAATTGTAACTGCCTATAAAACTCTTGGGAGTTAAACTTCATCCCTCCGGATATCTAATGATATCGCCCTTCTACTTTGTTGCTTCTCTATAGGCTCGTTCGTAGTACAAACAGTGACTTATCTACCAGGACAGATGTTAGCAGATGCCTGTCCTGAATCTGTCCCTCATCACTGGTACAACACTCTTGGCAAGTATCTGGCAAGGTTGGACGTAATGTTCATGGTAAGTACAAATACAGTATATCTGATTTTAGGGATATAGACTATAGTCTTGATTAATTATAGAACGCACAAGTTTCCACTAGCGTATACCCCCTCACTACCGCCAGTAGCAACCAATAGTTCCTACCTAAAGTCATATTAAGCCTTATATTTCATTTCAGGGCTGGAACTTCAGATTTATTTCAACCAGCCAGCCGGGCAGGTACTTTTGTATCTTCACCTGCCCGATGCAAAAGTTACAGGCAGTCAGCTTAAGCCCTCCCCATTTTCCCCAAAAATATTTTTAAATGTTGACTTTTAATGTTAAAATTACCTACAATTAGCTTAAAATTGGCCTGAAATTTCTAATATCAGGCATATTAAAAGCCAGATTTGCTGTGTGTTTCCCATGGATCTTACCCTCCATTGTTTTCTCTTGTAACCCCATAATAGACCATATTCACGCGGCAGCCATTTTCTAAAATTTGCCACCCAAGCCTCGTTCTCGTTACATATACCTGCGCCTGCGTGACTTGGTACCACGCTTCTCGCGCAGTTCTATTGTGCAGCGCGAGGCGCAGATAGACCAAACGGGAACGAGGCTTGGGTGGCATATTTTGGAAAATGGCTGCCGCGTGAATAGAGTCTATTGTCCTTGCCCCTTGTATGCCCCTCCTTCACCCAGTAAAGAAATGATGCTGGCCCTACCACTGGATGTTTTTAGGTTGATGTCTGAACCTTAACACTTTCCACGCGGCCATTATTTTTACCATATACAAAACAGATTTTTCAGAAACCTTTCGCAATTTTCAAAATCTATCCCAAGTATTACTCAACCAATACTAGGCATGTTTGTACTTATTTCAATGCATTTTCCATGGTGTTTCCAAATATGGTTATGAAGTTTAACAATTTTGACATTTTTGAAACATTTTGTGAAATTTTGGAATGTCGTCTGCAGCCGCCTGCCGCGTGGAAAGTGTTAACTCTGGAATTAAACAAAGGTCATTAAATGCAAAATAAATCCTTTTTACATAGTTTCAATATCAATCTAAATAACTATTTCAAGTAACATCAAAGTAGAGAATGCAAAACCAAGGATGGACATTGTTAAATATGAAATCGGCGATCTATAAGGACAGGTCGTTTTAACTCTTCTCTAAGACTCCTCCAAAACAGTTGTTGTCCATATCCATCGTTTGGCCATTTAAGACATCGTACTTTGCAGAATAGCTGTCTTAATATCAGTGTCATTTTCTCGTTTGGAATGTCTTCAAGGATTATCAGGATGAGCACATTGCGACCTTCTTCCAGTAATCTCTGATGAGCCATGCTTAACTGGAAGTAGCACCAATTATCGTCGATAAAACGAGAAGACAGTATGATTAGGGATTTCCTGCTCCTTATGATACACATTGAGACTGCATTGATTAGCAGACGCCCAGCAGGAACATCTCTGCTTCTAAGACAAAGTCTGAAGCGTTCATCTCCTTCCTCGACATTCGGTAACAGCCTGCCATCTACCCAGTCTTCATCCTCTTCGTGATACGCAACGTAAGCATCAAATCGAGGGATTCCATTTTCATCGTCATCATCTTCATCATCATCATCATCATCATAATTATTTCCAAAATAATTGTGATAGTATCTTCTGCGGTTGAAGAACAAGAACAGTCGATATTGAATATGCCAGCGATATCGTATAACTAAACAAGCAATCAGTATTAGAGTAAAGGCGCATGGAAGGCTGATGGATAGGTATAGCCAGAGAGGTGAGCGGCAATCCAAATCTATCTCTGTGATGCTTAATCCTTCACTAGATTCTGGTGACAAACATTGGTATACTCCTTCAGACTTTATTCCGCCCAGAAAAACTTCTTCATCTCTGAGTATCCACTTCTTTAATATGTCGGCACCGGGACAAACACAAGCAAATGGGTTGTTGCTAAGATCTAAGTTAACCAGGAACGCATGACTTGATCTCGATAAGAATATGTGAGAGACTGTAGTTATTCTATTTCCATTCAGAATCAATGCTTGTATGTTTGTGAGGTACTGCAGATTCTCCACTGATGTTAGATGATTGTCTGTTAAGTTAAGGTAGGTCAGATTACTCAAGAACATGACATCCTCTTTATCAATCAGGGCTATCTGATTAGAACTCACATCTAGTATTCTCAGCTGAGGGGCTTTAATTGTTTTTAATTGTTTTATAGATGTTAATTTGTTGGAAAACATCGTTACTTTGTCAACGTATAGCTCAGTTAAGCTAGGAGCATGAATAATGTCATTATCTGTCAAGTCTAAACCCCCGTTTGACACAATTAGAGAGACCAGATTGTAGCAATAGGTTTCGCTGACTAGATAGATTGTAGATCCTACAGCAGAAAGGGTGTTCAAATGAGGTGCATATGTGCATAGATCCCCAAGGCGTATGAATGAATAGTCACTTTGTGGTTGTAACATTTGATTGCCAAATATAACACTCTGCAGATTTTGAAAGACACAGTCATAAACAAAACTGTCGATAGAGTTGTATGAAAGATCCAACAGTGTTAGGGAGGATATTGCACAAAACGGACGGAGATCCACTTCCCTAGGGATGTTGTCCTTACTAAGACTTAGCAGCTGCAAAGTGTTGTAAGAGCTGAATATTTGAAAAGCATCGGTAGAGAGAACATTGAAATATAAATTCATTAAAACTAATTCTTGTAAGTTTTCTAATCCATTGAAAGCACTTTTTGAAAACACAGCATTTTCTATACGTCCATCAATACGTAGATAGCGAAGTTTTGGAAACCATTTAAAAGGTGAACCTTCAATCTGAAAAGTCTCCAATCGTAAGTCCAGTGTGTGCATTGAGGAGTTCCATTTGGCCCATGCACTTAGAGTTGATGATTGAAGCATGATAGTGTATATGTCAGAATAAGATAGTGTAACGGTTATTTTTTCAAGTGGGGAACTCATGTTACCCAAACTCTGGACAAGTGTGTCAATGTTGATATCGGTAATGGAAAGGCCCAGATCAGTTAGATGATTCAGCAGTTCATAGGGTTGATGGACTGTATGCATCCATGGATATGGAAAATAAATAAAAGATGTAAAGTTCATCTCATTTATGCATTTGTTGAAAATTACATTGCTGGTACTATGTAATTCCAATGAGCGCAGTGATTGGAGTGAGCAAAAATCGGTATCCGTGAAATTGCAAGCATCACCATACGTGGCCAGGTCTAGATGTTGCAGTTTGTTCAATCCTGTGAATAAACCTGTGTATTCTAAGTTGCAGTCAATATCTATTGTGAGAACCTGCAGAGATGCTAGTTTTAGGAAAGGCAAATCTGATGTTTCTTTGACAGGGAAAGAATATATAAACACAACGTCAAGTACCAACAGATTATCTAAACCAGCAAAGGTCGCGTTAGTGAGATTCGAGATATAATTGATACCGAGGTAAAGTTCACGTAAACTGTGGAGATCTTGAAAATATGAGGTTGTCAGATTGTCTATTTCGTTATGATCAAGATGGAGGAATTGCAGCTTGCCTAGTCTGTCGAATAGACCATCAGGTATAGTTCCTATAAAGTTTGAACTGAGATCAAGCCTTTGTAAGTGATTTAGTCCATTGAATATATTATGTGGTAGTTCAGATAAGTAATTGACTGACAAATTAAGAGTTTGTAACTCGCCAATGCCGATAAATGCCCCCTCGTCCAGGTGGGATAGATGATTTGAGGATAGGTCAAGAATCTGAAGTTGTTGAAACCCATGGAATATACTTCTAGGCAAGCGTGGTATTCTATTCAGGCTGATATCAAGCTGCTTCACTGTCTCAATATGTGGTAGTGGTGGAATGCTGATTAGTTGTCTATGTGCACAATCTACGCTGGTACTGTTGTAACGCTTGCAAGATATAATTCCTGTTGGGTAGATGTATTTTGTAGAACCTGGCGTAATGGTCCTACAAGAAAATATGGCTAGAGTGACACACAGTGTGATGAATTGTATGACCGATGCCATGTTGTGGTGGGGGGTGTGTGCATAGCTTGAAACACAAACTAAACTGTGTCTTGGTTTGATATACCATTCGCTATAATGAAACATACATTCAATTTCTGGTGATCATGTGACGGTTGCTCTACTTGCAATAACTTGTGTTTGATATTAAAGGCATATTATGTGATCTTTTCCAGAGAGCGCCCTCTATTCATGATTTTTTTTAGAAAGTGGATTTTCTTGCAGATTTACATTTCCGATCATAAATCATACATACATTCCAAGTTACAGAGCGATACGATTTCTAATTACCTCAAAATCATGGTTTTAGAGTGAATTTAGAGTGAAAAATATAAACTGTCGGAATCCTGACACTTTATTTTCACTCTAAAACCATGATTTTGAAGTAATTAAGAATCGTATCGCCCTGTAACTTGGAATATATGCATGATTTATGATCAGAAATGTAAATCTGCAAGAAAATCTGCTTTCAATTTTTTTTTCGATGTTGAGGGCGTTCCCTGGAAAGATCACATAATATACCTTTAACACAGTGGAACATGTATGGTGTGGGTGATGAATTTCCATGTTTTGTGAACAAATATGAAAGTTCTTTTTAGTTGTATTAGTTTCCAGTGCTTGTGAAAGTTAATGTTAGCTCTGATTAGCTGTTACATATCTTGGGGTAGGGGGTGGAGGGGCATGTCAACTATTCAATGTAGTCTCTTTCATATCCAGTCTATTATTGACTGATTACTTATCATTAACCCGAACCCTACTACATAACACAGAAACAACATAGTCAGCACCACTTGGCTTGCGCGCACACAAGTTCTATCTCATGTAGCACTAAAATACGGGTATATATGATCTCCAATATTTTAGCCTGTGAAGCCCTCCCTCCCCTGTGGCTGAGTGGTGGTATTTCTCGCCTGTCACGCAGCCGACCCGGGTTCGATTCCCGTGGCCGGCGGACATAATTTGTTTTTAACCCCTCCCACTGTTCTTAGTTCCATCCCCACTGCCAAATTCTAGGGTTAGGATTAAAGAATGGGGTAAAAATTACTGCTTTATTCTGTTCTTGGAAAAAATAACTGAATATATAGATGTGGGTTCAGTCTGATATAGGCTTATTTGTCATCAAGTCCAATTTATCGAATGTAAGTCAAAAATATTGCGTTTATACATTCCATGTATAAATTGCACTTTTTGTCGAAGCCCGGTGTATGAAAAAAAGCAAACAAAACCTACCTACTTACCTACCCACCGACCCACAATTTTTTTCTCTCTGGAGGGCAACCAAACATATTATTTTTTTGGGCCTAACAATCAAAACAAATAGTTGAAACTGAAAGTTCTTTACATGATATAATATAGAAAGCTGTACTTCTGCAGAATAAGATATTAGAAATATGTGCATAAAAGCAATGACTTCAAAAATCCTCTGAATTAATTGTTTTTATCTTTGTTTTGATAAGAAGTTAAAGTTTTGACATGTTATTAATTACAGAAAGTACATACTGTACTAAAATATTTGTATTGGTTTGAGGAAATTGGTTTTGAGATCAATCAATCAATCTAGTTGTCACCCTGTTATTGGTTACCGTTAAAGTCATATTATGTGATCTTTTCCAAGTGATGCCCTCTATCATTGATTTTAATCTGAAAGCAGATTTTCTTGATTTGCATTTTTGATGATGAATTGTAAAGATCTTCTAAGTTACAGAGTGATATGATTCTTAATTACTTCAAAATCATGGCTTGATGTTGAAATAAACTACTCAGACAAATGATTTTCTGAGTGTTTTTTTGTTTTCATGAATATAATTCCATGAATATAATTCCATGAATTGACACCGTGTTGATACCTATTACAGTGTTTCAGGCCCGTTTCAGGCTACAATCGCAAGTGAACAGAATAGTATGGAATGATTTATCATGAAAATCAAAACAACTGAGTTTGAAAAATTCCTTGATTTAGTAAGGTTCCTGTGATAGTTTTCACGGAAAGTACAGTCAAGATAGAATAATAATATAATAATAAAGGTCTTAATTTTATTGTCATCACAACCGGCTGAATTGGAACAACATTACAAATTAAATACATTATTAAACAATGCAACATTCAGGCAGCAGCTAAATCAGCGCCAAGTTGCGACATAAACCAACATGAACACACATACATAACCACTATACAGTGACCCCCTAATAGGCAATGTACAGTCAAAAGTAACTGACCAGGTAATTAATAAATGTGCTGATAACTCTAAAAGTATAACTCCTACATAAACATATTAAATTATAAACATGTTGAGAAATGTCTCCTCTTGAATTTGAGATATTACACGCTATAGAATGACTGATTATTAAGGAAGTTACAATCCCAAATGTACTGTCAAGTCTGATTTTCATTTTCACATTTTCAACACAAGGACTCAGACCGGCAAATTATTGATTACTGGTAGTGGTAGTGCCAATTCACCTGTCGATGGCCTGGTTGTTGGATAGTCGGCCAGTGGCATTGTTTCGGTTAATCAATACGGCACACACACTTTACCTGTCATACTCTCCCCGTGTTGAAAAGAAAATATTAAAATGAAAATCAGACTTTTGGGATGGTAACTTCCTCATTAATCAACCATTCTTAGCATGTAATATCTCAAATTCAAGAAGAGAAATTCCTCAACAACTTTATAATTAAATATGTTTATGTAGGAGTTATCAAGGCTCAAGATAAGCAGGCGCTGGGCGATTTTTACCCCTCGTCCTTCTGCCATAGCGCCCGGTAATGCTAAAAAATTAACAACCGAGCGCTGATATTTGCTGATATTTTGCCCAAACCAGTGCCCGTTGAAGGAAGCTTGCCCAAGACATCGAATTTTGAATTGCCAATGTTGCCACGCTGGATATTTTGTTTAAAATCTAAGTCGAATATGTTATTTGGAAGTCTCCACATTTCATAACAGCCAAATGTTAGCACAAAAATACTCATTTTACTGAACAAAAGATGTATGCTCTTAAAGCTTATTTGATTTAATAAAAAGTTAACTCCCGGTAGAATGAAAGTAGCTCCTGGTTTTCAATAAATTCCATGATCCGGGCGCTACTTTTGAAAAAAGTAGCTCCCGGTAAAAAAAAAGGTTATCTTGAGCCCTGGGAGTTATACTTTTAGAGTTATCAGCATGTTTATAACTTGGTCAGTTACTTATTGTGATGACTGTAGACTAAGTGCCTTGCCCAAGGACACAAACACATTGGCACCAGCAACTTTATGATTAGGAGTCCTGCGCTATTCCACTGGACCACACATGCTCTACAGATTTATGAGTCCAGAAAGTCTTTCCAGATGGACAAACTTCATCATTATAAGAGAGAAATAAAGATATGCAAAACAATTGAAAAAAGCACATAATATTGCGTAATTAACCCTTACTCCTCTGGCGTGTTTTTGTGAATAAGATTAGCAGCCCACAGGAGAAATAACAGGTCAAATTTGGGGGAGAAAATAAGGCTGCGCCGGGGATCGAAACCAGGGTCGCCAGCACGGAAGGCCAGCACCTAACTGATTGCACCATGGAGTCAACTGGAAAATCTTAAGATTTTCTTCACCTTTTGATTGCCTGCTTCGCCATTTTATAGCTTGCCCAGCATGGACATCCTTGTCCTAGACATTCAGTCACACCACCAAAACTTTCCCATACCAAGTATTGCCCAGGGAGATATAGACTGAGGGTGCCTGGGCTACCAGCATAGTTTCCAAGCATGGTTTCATGGTGTTTATGGTTTAAATGGAAACAGGCAACAACCTACAACCTAGACTAGCAACTAGAAACAGGCAATAACCTAGATTAAATCCTTCAGTCGTCTAACAATATCGCAAACGAATGCGCCCAAAAGATTTTGAGGCCGCCGTTGATGGGGCTGTTATTGGGACAGTCTATGCAACCGACTTATTAGTTATCAAGACTGGTTGTGAAAAAAGAGTGTTCCTCACAGGGTATTATGTACATGTAGCTGTACCCAGAGCTCCAATGGTTGCCTGATCATGGGAGTGCAAATTGCAAAAATCATACAAAATAGTCAAATCAGCCAGGGTGTTGAGGTAGAGAACCCCCGTAAATACAGACCTAGGGTTTCAGACCCTCAATGGTACACATCCTCATCATAAAATAATATGAGTACCTCATGTGGGCATCAATCCAATATCTTTGTAATTTATCTATGAAATGGATCTGAGGCGTCTAGCCTACAAATCAAAGATAAATACATGTAACTGATATGCATATAATTATTTCACAGGCCACTTAGCCACTTTTGTTGAATTTTTTCCACACTACATGTATGTACATATTTTGGCCATTTTTGTTTATATTAACAGAGCACAGCACCTTCATTCACCTGTATAAAGAGCTTTTCTACCTCAATACGGCTGTGTTTTTCATGATTTTTGCAAAACAGGACACATGTTTATGGATTTTCCAGCACAAAATCACACCCTCAATTCTTGCTAAAACGCAACCCATCCCTTTATGTGATTCCCCCCCCCACTCCTCGATGATTGATGCCCGCGTCTGATACTTTGATGCATGTGTTATAGAATACACAATATTGACTGTTTTCAATTGTTTTTAACTGTTCACAGGACTATCCTCACAGTGACCATCTACCAGTCATGACCCATTATGGAGACAATTCACCATGGTCCCTTACTACTGTGCCTAGATATACCCCTCTGCTCTATGTGGTAGAAGATAAGAAGCTTAGAAGTACAATTGAGTCGGTCATTAATGATTTCCAGCAGGAGGTTGTCCCAAAGATGGGACAGCTAAGAAAAGGTACATAATACTTAATTTTGATTTAAACAGTTTATTGCTTTTCTATGTGTGTTAGGGAGTAAGATCTGAAAATATGACTGAATTGGTTGTTAATATCTTTAACGGGAAGGAGGTTGTGCGAATGATGGCACATCTAAGAAAGGGTATAATTTTTTTAATGTTAGCTTTAAATCAAACAATGTTCTGCTATTCTCTACATGGTTGAGAATAAGAAACTGAGAAGTACCTCAGTTAATTCTTGCATATTTGACACCTTGATTGTTGCGATACGATGTTGCAGAGCGGAGTTATTGTCATTTCAATGGTCGTGGTCCAGTTTCAAAAGTTACAATCATCGCTGTAAATTATAAAATATGCACTGGATTTTTTGCTTTGATTAATCTATACTCTTTCGGGCCGTTAATTATTGGATAATTTTTAAGTGTCTCGATACTTTTTGTGATGAGTTTATGACCACTGTGTTTTTGCATCATGAGCATGTATTTGGTCACGGAGCCTTGCTGGACACTGGATTAGGGTAGTCAGGGGATCTATGATCAGGTCTAAATAAAACAATATTAAACGTATAGACCCAAACAACACATTTGCGCTAAAGAGTTACACCAGGCCCTTACACTTGTGTATCGTTTGGGGCAGCAGGGGCCTGGCATGTCCTTACCAAAACCGTGCGAAAAAGCAGGCATTCAATAACCAAATCAACAACAGTCTAATCCCAACCATTAGTACAAATAACGTGGTTCTTTTTTCGAATGAAGAAAAGGTGAAATACGAGTGGCACTTGTTTTTTTAATATATTTTGAACATAAACAAGAACTGCTGTTATTGATTATTTACATTGATACTTGTCAGGCTTTCATCGGGATTCAAAAGCCGTGAAGAAATGTGACATAACCTACATGTATTGAAATACATTAAGGTAATGAAATAATGTGGTTTCTGATGAGACTAAACACATGGTATGGTAAATCTAAATAGCGTAACACATGGTGTCAAATGTGTGATTTGACTCTGTGGTAGCTCCCGCCAAAATTCCTGATAATTCACAAGATTTGAATAATACTAAATTGCATAACAGGGAGGGCCACAGGGTGTAATGAAATAATGTGGTTTATTAAAAGTATAAACCATGGCAGCATATAGCTAGGATTAATTAATTTCAGGTCAGAATTGGGCATGAATTATATATTTATGTATGGGATATGGGGTATGACGGAAATCATTCAATTTCAGGTCAGAAAATAGGCCTGCATTTTTTTGAACTCATTAATGTATTCTCACATTCTTAGTTTCTATCACTTATAAATGTGTTGTTTCATTTTGTAGGAGCTGGTAGGCCCGACTTACTAGTGGGAGCCCGTCGGAAGGATGGGTGTCCCGCTATTCATAATAATTTGTGATTTAGTGACTTGGCCATAACACTGTAACTGTCCATGCACTTTTGTACATGTTTTGTACATTGTTATGATATCTAGCCATTGTCAACAGTAGACTATGGTGAACTAGGGCTGCTGCCATTATCCTAAGTTTAATAAAAAAAATGTTTCAAATTAAGTTAAATGTCCTGTTATACAGGTGCGTTATTTACTTGGTCTACCACCAGTTAATTAATGAACATTCACCGCATTGTCTCTAAAAATACCCAGGGGCTTGAAATCTTTTGATAGGGGCTTTCATTAGAAGTGAACTTTGAACAATAAATAGTCAGGGTTTTATGTAAAATAGTGGAATAGTTTCATCTTAGTGAAAAGGGAACAATTTAGTGTAACATGGTGCTTTTCTGAGAAGAAATAAAAATGTGAGGAATTTGAAGTGAAAATTGTAAATTGTATGTGAAAAACACTGAATTGGAGCTTAACTAAATATTTCAAGATGTTTTCGGTGTTTTTTTACACAAGACAATGTGGTATCTATTTCTACAGCATTATCAAAGTCATTACGATCATAGTTATTATTGTCATACATAATGATGGCAGAGTCCATGTAGCATACATAATCTGTAGTATAGTTACTGTGCAAGGACTAAACTGAAGCTGTGTATAGTTTGACTGTCTTGGTCTTGCAACCTACAGCCAGCATACCATCACCTGCGAAGATTATAGCTATTGGATGCAAGTCCTCCTGTTCTATACATGCAATTTTGTGACCGGTGAGCAGACTGTACTGATCTATCCCACCATTCCTTCCAATCAGTAAACTGTCAGTCTCTTCATCATAGCAAACTGCCGATATCCAATCAATGTCAATACTGAGAGTTTCTCTACCTGACTCCAAGTCAATCACACACACCTTGTCGTACTGACCTATTGCGACACGTGTGTTGTTGATAGCAGCAATCCTGCCTGGCCTGATACTTGTGTTGATTGTCTTCAGCACCGTCATACCATCAGGTGTGTGTACTGTAATGACAGACCGGGCAAAGTCTCCTGCAATAATCCTGCCATCCTTGGTAGTGGTGATACATGACAGTCTCTCACCAATATTGGTATGTAGAGGTGCAGTGTAGCAAACACGCTGAAATTGTCTTGATGTAGAATACACATGGATGGATCTTCCTTTGGCTACAAAGTACTTTCCATCTGCTGCTATCGCTACATAACAGTCGCCATAAAACTGAGAGGGAAATGCATTTAGACTTGTTTGTTTCTTGTACTGACCATTTGATTGCTTACAGTATATGTGCAATACATTATTTTCACTGATTGCAAGGATGTCACCAGATCTATTTGATGCTATGCTGCATATATCTATAGAAAAACCTTCCAATTTAGCAGTCTCCTGTATCTTCCTTACCAATCCAACAGTATTCCTCTTCTTCACACCACCCTGACCAATCTGCTTCACCGTTATTGTACCCAATTTCAGTGCCACCTGCTCCACCTTGAATTCCACCTCCCCAGGCTGATATTGAACCAGTCCCTCTTCGCCATAGGCTGGTATTGCCTTAATCTTATCCATCAGTGCCTTGTGTTGCATTATAAAGTCATGACTCGATGTTCCCTCCACGACTGCTCTAGTTTCTGCGACTATGCTCCGTAATTCATGCACTTGTTTCTGCAGTGACTCCTTCTTTTTCTGGCACAGCTTTAACTTAGTATCATTCTTGCTTCTGATTTCAGCCTTTAGAGTGTTGCTTTGTTGCACTAATAAGGCCACCGCTCTGTCAATTTTCCCCTCTTCAGTCTTGATAGATGACAGAATTTTCTGTTCGGTTCCACCAATTTCGCGAGATTTCTTCTCATACTGCAGAATATCTTGTTCTAGTTTGTTGATCGTAGCATCCGATAGTTTCGTCTTCTCCCTACGTAACACTTTCACATCTTGAATTTCATGTTGAGGTTGCTTGTGATTGACCACAGTACAAGCACGACACACAAGGACATTGCAAGTCACACAGTAGAAATGCATCTTTTCCCCATGGTCTGGGCAAACAGGAACCGGGTCATCCTGGATTCTGCTCTGTGATGAAGGATGACTCTGCTGCTCTTGCTTTTGCAAATGTTTCTTGTGCTTCTCTGAAAGATTGCGAATACCAAGGTTGGTCTTTAAAGCTGCCACACCATCTTTCGACAATCTGGTTATCATGCGGCATTGTGGGCAATCTATAGCACTGTCCTTGACTAGGTGTTTGAGACACAATTCACATATCACATGCGGACAGTTCAAATCTTTAGGCGTGTGTGGATCAATGAAGAGTTCAAAACACACACAGCAAGTCAATTCTTCTTCTATACTGTCGGCGTATGAGTGTGCCATGACGACCTGGTATGACCAAAATCAAAGACTCGATCTCTTCACCTGTTGAAAGCTATGTAGTAAGTAGGCATAGATCCTCGAGGATCTATATATATGGTTTGTACAGGGCTGTCCTGAGGCGCTCGAAGGTCATGTCCAATTTCATAGATTTTTACACTTCAAGTGATGGAATATGTCAACTGCATACAAAACTTGTGTGGTGCCAGTGTAGTATTGCACAAACAATGGTAGCGTTATGGTGTAGAAGTCCCAAGTATGCAAATATCTCACTGAATAAAATGTCATGCTCTATCACACATAACACACTAGTACTCACAACAAAATAAATCTCATAATTCTCATTTGCATACTTGGAACTTCTACACGTACCATACTGCTACCCGAACAATATAGGACATTGTACAGTGCTTGCATGTATGTTCGGGGTGTACATGTATTGTACTTATTCACTGAACACTCATGAAATAACCACACAAAACATAAGCCATTTGCGATGTGTCAGTGCATTGCCGTTACCGCACTATGCCAGGGTTCCCACAGCCTGGAAAAGTCATGGAATTTTATTTTCAATTTCCAGGCCTAGAAAAGTCATGGAAATTTGTAACAATGACAAAAGTCATGGAAAAGTCATGTAATTTTGTGAAGACAAATTTATTTTATTTTTTAAAGCTTGAACATACATATTTCAGCATCGTAAATCCGCTTTTTATGCCCGACAATTTTCACTGATACAAGCATTTTGATTACATTATTTACCCTAGATATCCACATTAAGAAGGTAATAAAGCAACAAACTTGTTCTGTAAAAGAGACTGATAATTGATACAGTGTTCAAGCCTGAGTAGTCAAAGAAAGTCAAATAACTTAACATTATTTTCAGCAACAGTTTTGGTAAGCGCAAAGGAGTACAGTATACATGTACATTTGACCTGATTATTGTTCAAAGAACAATTGTATGTAACAATTTGAAAATCTCTGTGACTTCTTTTGTTTATCCCACAGGGTTGTTTTATGGGGACTTCAACGACAACAACATCCTTGTGCGTACCACAGATGCAACCACCCTTTCCATCCAACAAGAGCGCCCTCTAGATCACTCAGGTGACTTCGAGGTCGTTGGCCTCATAGACTTTGGTGATGTATGCGGCATGTGTCTCGTCTTTGAAGTAGCCATCGCATCGGCATACATGATGTACAGACAGAAAAAGGGAGACCGACTGGCCGTGGTGACAGATTTTCTCCAAGGATACGAGTCTGTTCTGCATTTAGAGAGTGAAGAGTTTGCGGTTCTTCCATTGTGCATCGCAGGACGGTGCGTACAGACCATACTGATGGGGTTGTATTCCTATAGACAGGATCCAACCAATAAGTATCTATTGGTGGATATTAAAGAGGCTTGTGAGGTGATTGAGTTGCTGGGTAGCATGCCAAGAGACGATATTGTGGCAAAATGGAAGGGGGATCATGATAGGGAAGGGAAGGATTTGTGATGATGGTGATGGGATCATGTTAGTTATCCCCTGCATGTTCACACAATACGGACAAATACACGGCCTCATATGATATGGCCAGGTCTGGAAAAATGTGGAATTTGGGAGGGAAATTTGGGTATTTGGAGGGAAATTTGGGTATTTGGAGGACATTTTGGGTATTTGGAGGGAAATTTGGGTATTTGGAGGGAAATTTGGGTATTTGGAGGGAAATTTGAATATTTGGAAGGAAATAATTTTGTGTGCTTCCCGGGAAATATACATTTTTTCCAGCCCTGGATATGGCATGCCCAACCATAGGTATTTTTCTGTATTGTGTGAACATGCATGGGGATAACAAATTTATTGTTTAGTCAAGCGACCTCGACAGTGGCGTGCGCAAAGGGGGGGATGGGGGGGCCTAGGCCCCCCAGTTTGGTCTACAGTCGGGGGAACCTACTGCCAGTCGGGGGAAACTACTGCCAGTTGGGGGATGAAGCGTCGCTAGATTTTTTTGTGTGTGTGGAGGGGGTGTAATCCAAATAGACAAATAGTTGGCAAAATTATACATGTAGGCGACAAATTTATGCACCAGGTTGGTATAAAAAGGAAATGTTATGGAAAAAAATGATGAAAACGCTCATAATTGTCCATTAGGCCTAGTAGTTGTTTACTTGGATGTCTTTTTGACTGTGATATTGTGACTGTGCGATTTTTTTTACTGTGCGAAATTGTTTGACCGTGCGAAATTTTTTGAACCTACCGCCCCCCCCCCCCCCCCCCCCCCCCCCACTTACGTGAAAATCACGACACGAGGTGACTGAGAAAAAAATTGGGGCTACCTTTGAGAAGAATCTGAGTCGGGGGAATTTCATTTTTTAAAGTGGGCCCCCCCCCAGTCACAATATCCTGCGCACGCCACTGGACCTCGAAAGAAAAGAATAAACGGTATCGAAAACACTTCAAAATTTCAAGAACCAACCTCCAACGCCGAATTCAATTCTTATTACTATTTTGCCTCTGTAATTTTTTTGAAGTCAACAGGCTCTGTGCTACACCTCTCTCCAATAAGTAAGCGCGAAAAACACAGCCGGCCTTGTTGTTGGCATTTAATGTATTTATAGGCATGTATTCAGCCTTTTCCTACATATAAATCAGTTTTTGCAAATTATCTTATTATTTTCTTTAGGCCAAACAAAAAAAAAGTTTGTCTCAAAGCTTGCGAAGGCTTCAAAATCGGGCGACGCGCGCTGTTTTTTGTCTTCCATTATTTTTTTTTAAACTTTTTTTTTTATTTGTGTGGCAATTTTTACTCTTACTATTTGCAACCGTTGACACTTTCTGATATTTGTTTTTTCTATTTGAAATGAATATTGTGATGTAGTTGTGTATAAGAACAATTGTGCAGCGTTTTTTGAAGAACTGAGTCATGTAAAAGTTTGAGAAAAGGAAAATCTGCCGATATTTTTAATAAAAACTCGAAATAAAAATGTGTAGGGAAAAAGAAAATTGATTTGACAATTTTCTGCATTTCAGACGCGGTATTTTGGCAATTCAAAACCAATGCGCGCGCAAGCTTTGAGACGAACCTTTTATTTTGTTTGGCCTTAAAAATAGGTTTTTTTTGTGATTTATTATATTTATAATCTGCGAATGCAACATGTTCCAAATGTGGTGGTCAATTTCCCCCACTTATTACATGCAGCTGAATATAATGTTTGTATAATTCTGAATACAAACAATAGATGAATTTATTTTTGTATGTATGTACAGGATCTCTTAAAAATAATTATAATACACCATTAGGTGTTTATATTTGTGAGATTATTATTTCTCTCAACAGTAAATAAGCTTACCTTGGTGGGGTAGCTTTCTGGCATCAACTCGCTTGCCTTTCACCAGCCCCAGTGTTGGAATAGAACAATTCAAACAACAAAATTGAATTAAATTAGTTGGCTATAATTTGAAGAAAATCATGTTTGATTACTGAGAAATGAGCATACTGAGAAATGAGCAATTAAGTAAAGGTATATAGAAAACACTTCCATCCTAGTTTGCTCATATATTCTATTTTTTTCTTTAAAACTTAATAATATGCCAGCTATTAACGAAGTTCAATATAACTTCGCACATAAAAGTTGTCAAGGATATTTTCATCACATTTGAAACTTGATATTGATCAAATCTAGGGTTTAGTGCAACAAAGGGCTATCTGCATTTTTGGCCAAAATGAGATTTTGGTATCAAAATAATCCGCACAAGATCAGGAACATAATTATGAGAAAATAGTAAATTCACCTAATCAAAAAGGTTTGAATAGCATTTCTTTTAAAGGCATATTATGTGATATCATTGATTTTTACTATGAAAGCATAGATTTTCATTTTTGATCATAAATCATAAAGATCTTCTAAGTTACAGATCGATACGATTCCTAATCACTTCAAAATCATGGTTTGAAAATAGATTGTACCGCTCTGGTACAATCTATTTTTTCAAATTTTACTCTAAATTCACTCTAAAACCATGATTTTGAGGTTATTAGGAATCGTATCGCTCTGTAACTTGGAATATATTTATGATTTATGATCCGAAATGTAAATCTTCAAGATCTGCTTCCAATTCTTTGTTGAGGATTGAGGGCGTCCCCTGGAAAAAACCAATAGGTGACGATGATGGGTACAAATATTTAATTCATTTTTTCTCAAAATGTCCGAAATGCAGATAGCCCTTTGTTTCCCTAAACCCTCGAAATGTCAAAGTTTACTATCATCAATTTGCACGATCGTTCAATCTTTGTAATTTGCACGATCGTTCAATCTTTGTATCACAATTGAAAACTAATTCTAAATGATGGTTAGTCTGAACATTGCCAGTTATTGACAAAGATCAAGATATTAACCAATAACATTGCGCATACAATTTATCAAGGATTTATAGGGTGAAATCATGTTTACTTATTGCCTATTTTGCACAATGGTCACATTTTTTTAACCTAATCAGAAACACAATTAAGGTTAGTTTAGATTAAAAAGAGTCATGGTAAATCTCTCTCCTCCTTACATTGAGTTGTATTGTTTTCTGGTCGTTATGATTGTTACAATCAATTACTCTAATATAACATGAAGAAATGTTTTATTCAACAGCTAACAGTGGCGGCGCTACAGGGGGCAAGGGGGGGGGGGGTGTTTGACAAAAAAAAATATTTGGTCCCTCCTTCCCCCCCCCCCCCCCTCCCCTAAAAAAATCAATTGAGTCAGAATGAGAAAAAATTGACAATTTTAGCCTAAAAGGCAATATTTTTCAGCGCTTTGCGCACATTTTCTTACCAAATTAGGTTAAACTAGACCAAATGTTGACAATTTTAGTATAAAAGAGCTAAATTTTGCGGGCAAGCACACATTTTCATACCAAATTACAGATATTCATGTGATATGGTATGTATGTCAAAAGTCACATACAACAATTAGTCCCCTAAACGTTGATACCTCGATGCTGTAATGGATACCCTAAAGTGGGATGCCCCCTAAAAAGTTCCTTTTTCAGAAAGACGTCCACGACGTTATATGGTGAAATCTGGACCCTTTTCGACATTTTTTTTGGACGCAGATGCATACCCGCTCGTTATGTTCACACCTCCCCCCCCCCCCCGGGGTAACCACCCGCGCAAATGAAAATCTGTTTAATATGCAAACTTGGATGGAAGTGTTCTTTGACTACTGTTACATAAAGAATAAAAGCAAGATATACCAACTGGGTGTGGGGAAACAAGGGAGAATAACGCGATAAAACTGGGAACTATACTACGGCAAGCAATGAGAAATGCTACGCACTGAAACAACACCACACGGAAATGCACTGGGACAAAAACAGCCAAAAAAGAACAAAAATAAGGACCGACGTTTCAAGTGGATATACCTCCCTTCACCATGGACAAAATATAAAAACAAATGTGATACAAACTATAAAGAAGATAGTGAACTATACAATTTCACCACTATAAGGGGGCTGTCATTTTCTTCGGGAGGGGGGGCCACAAATATGGTGGTGGGGGTCATAATTTTGTAAAATCTAAAATAGGGGGGGTATAGTTTGGTGTAGCAATTCAGATTCTAAAATTTCAAAACGGCAATTTTTTTAGCGCTTCGCGCGCATTAATCTAAGCATATCCCTTATAAATGTACATATTTACAACACCTTTCCTGTTTATTTTTCATTATTTGCTATTTTAGTCATTAAAAAATCTAACTTCGATAGGCCGGGGGGGGGGGGGGGGGGGTCATAAAATTATTTTGTATCGGATAGGGGGGGGTTATAAATTTATTAACAACGGCCATTGACATATTTGTGACCCCCCCTGCCGAAGAAAATGATAGCCCCCTTATTATAGCACAATGTTAGCAATTGATGTTGCCTACAAGACATCCAAGTTACCACTGTTACGTAATCGATCATTTCAACGTAATTAATGAACCAAATCAAATTCGAATTTTTGTATATTATAGCCAACACATTTTACTTTATTTTATCGTTTGAATTGTTCTATTCTCACACATATTTATGCAGGCGTCAATGTGCATCCTACCCTCCTCAAGGTAAGTCAAAGATTAGACCCTAATCTTTGCCTAGTGATATTTTTAATGAGGTGAATCTTTAACTAATTTATCCTTTGGATAGGTGAATCTATGACAAATCGTCACATATGCTGTAAAAGTAGAAATTTTTGCGAGGTTTTTATTTTCGCGAATTTCGCGAATCAATCCTCATCCGTGAAAATATAAACTCGCGAAAATTATTGACTTCCATTGACTTTTGTTCACAAATGTTGAAAATCGCGAAAATAAAAAATCGTGAAATGCCTGTTATGACCATTTTCGTGAAAATATCTTATCGCGAAAATATTGACTTTTACAGTATTTCAAATTCTCCCACATATTACTATTGAACGAACATGTTTCACTAAGGTGAATCTTCACCCTACAAATTGCAGGATAGACCTATTTTTGACCTAATTTATCCTGAAGAAAGGGGAATACAGGTGAAAGCTTGAATTCAAGCTGGACATTGATGCCTGCATTAGGAAGTTATGATCACCTAAAGGTGTGTTGTAATTTTTGTGTTATTGGATGTTATTATCAAATAGGTCCACTATTATAGAATAAAACAATAGGCAGCAATTGTTTTACAGTTCATTTACATTATAATTGATAGCTGCCTTGAACTGTTTTCTGCACAAGAGATCTATCTGGATATATTGCCTGTAATAAATGGACTACAACTCATACGATGTTTGATTCAGGTCAATTAATCAAAATAAAATTACTATAAATTAACAGATGTTTTTTGTAAAATGTGTGTTGATTTAGATTAAGTTCAGCTTTTCACTCAATCAATCGCCTTGGTTCAGGGTCTAAGGTTACAGGTAGGAGAACAAAATGAGATGTGGGGTTTTATATTCTGCGGATATTACTTAAAGGGGCATTAAAGGTAGATGACCCGATCACATTTTCGTAACACAGAATTATTTCAAACATACGGAGATTTTCATATCATATGAAAGCTCGTATTTTTCTCATCATACTGAAATTTGACTGCCTAAATCGGTATAATTACGGAGAAATCGATGAAATAACGTCGAATTACCGCGAATGGTGGTAACCACCGATATAGTTTGTGTACTACTCAATGGGTACAGTTCACAGCATCTTGTGCGTCTAAAATAAGAACCATTAGAGCTATGCAATTCAAACTTTGGAACACGACTTTTTTAAGGATGACCTTTCATGTAGAATAGAAAACTTCAAGTTGAAAATCGGAACATCTACCTTTAAGCGATGTGGTAGAGGCAGCGCCCTCAATTACATAAATATATGATAAAAACTGGGATTTGTATATTTTTACAATTGTATTACATGTATGAACTTACACCTATGCTGGTTGCGGCTTACATGGTTAAGGGGGCTGTCAAGTGTCAGAAATAGCTTCCGTAAAACTGCCGTAACTACGTCATTATTCATATATTCCGTATAAAAGTATACATTTTTTGAAGGAAAGGGTTCAATAAATCTAACCATGAACATGAAATTGCTCTAAAAAGGACCATTTTGGAGACAATCATAAAAAACGAGAATTAATTCGGACAAGGTAACCAAAATATATGATTTTTGTAATCTTAAAAGCCGCAACCAGCATTTTACATGGTTAAGGGTGGTATATTCCAACATATTTAAAACATTGTTTTAATCAAGTTTTGCTTGGTGGTTTTTTTAGTATAAACAACATTAATGGCAATTTTTAATGTTCATCTTGAATTCTGTAGTAAATTAATTAAAATTAAAAAAATTCAACATGACATTGTGTCCCTTTAAGCTTTTTTTTTTGCCCATCAACATATTTTGATATTAAAAGAAATCCCATATTTTCTCATTATTTCTGTAAAATGTTTGGTGCAAGATGTGTTCCGTTTAGACGTTATAGGCCAAAATGCAGTGAATTACTGCCAAAGGTGGTTAACCACCAGGCCAGTTTGTGTACTACTTTATGGGCAAGTTTCATATCACCTTGCAGGTATGCATCTCAAACTGTAGAATAGACTATTTTAACACTTTCTACGCGGCTGCAGACGACATTCCAAAATTTCACAAGTTTAAAAAATGTTAACATTATTGCATTTTATGACCATATTTGGAATCACCATGAGAAATGCATTGAAATAAGTACAAACATTCATAGTATTGGTTAAGTAATTCTTGAGATAGACTATGAGATTTGGGAGAGGTTTATGAAAAATCTGTTTTGTATATGGTAAAAATAATAGCCGCGTGGAAAGTGTTAAGGATGACCCTTCATGTACAATAGAAAACATCAAGTTAAAAATCGGGCCATTAATTGGAACACCTACCTTTAAAATATAATTATTCTGGTTAACTCAAAGAACAATGAGTAGTTTCTTGAACAGATATTTTGCAAATGATATGGTATATTTCAAAATTTACTGTCTTCAGTATACACCTAGCAACAACTTAGTCCCGGACCAGCTTTGAGGTTGGCTAATTCAAAATAGATAATCAGTATCAAAAATCTGAGATGTACATTAAATGAGCAAATTTCTTCTCCGCAGTTTGATACCACATTCAACAAAATCGAATGGATTCTTATTAAGTTATGGCGGTTTCAATGACCTCGCTAACTCGCCCCCTGATGGGCCCAAGATTACGGACTGGCTAAGTCTAGTGGAAGCTACCATCTTAAAATGTTTAAGTAACAGCAATATTCATCACACACACACAATCTATCACGCACACCCCCACCCTTCCAATGTAGACCATTCGTTAAAGATTTTGTTCATGTCTTATTTGAGTAGTTTAACATTTTGATATATGCATAAGTCACCTTGTCTTGTATTAATTGTTTCTGTCTTTAGTAGATAGCGTTTGATTTAGGCATATGGGGGATCATGTCTTATTTAAATAGTTACTGTCTTTTATAGTAGATAACATTTTGATATAGGCATATGAGTCATGTCTTATTTGTATAGTTGTCGTCTTTAGTTGATCAACAATGAGATGAGTGATGAGAGTGTTTGCCCTAACAGTTTTCCTTGGTCTATGCCATGACCTACTCAGCATTGACTCAAACACTGTGGTCCGTATGCACAAAAGAGTTAGACCGGGTCTAAAGTTAAACCTGGTCTAAGCGAATTTTGGTTTTTGTGAAATGCAAACTTTCCTTACATTTCTTTCTCAAATCCCGCACGGCTGTTTGACAGTCCGATTTATTATGACGTCATCTTAACGTTTCTCAATACTTTCGATAGTTCGATTATCACGCAAACCAGTTGAGTGCATGTACTATGTACGCGTCCTATATCTCAACGTGCAATTATGCGCAAGCCGCAAATCTAAGCACCATTTACACTTATTTTTTTCTCGTTTGGCCTCTCTCTAGAGTCTCTTATTTAACGTTGGACCAGCGGGAAATCTTATGATTCATACACTAAATACAAAAATTTCTTGTGCATAAGATGCTATCATTTTCGTATCCGGGCCTCCAATATTTGGTTTGTATGTTAACATTATTTTGGTAACATCGTTTTCAAGTTTGCTTACGAAACAGCAGTTCCCTATATCTCAACGTGCAATCATGCGGAGCTCCGCAAATCTAAGCACCATTTACACTGATTTTTGTCTCGTTTGGCCTCTCTCTAGAGTCTCTTATTTAACGTTGGACCAGCGGGAAATCTTATTATTTATACACTAAATACAAACATTTCTTGTGCATAAGATGCTTGCATTTTCGTATCCGGGCCTCCAATATTTGGTTTGTAATTTCACATTTTACTGCTCACACCGTGTGTTTCTTTTAGTATTCGTCATTTGGATTCTCAAAATGGATGCCAGTAACACACAGGCAGCAGGTATAGGACTAGTAAAAAAATGTGCCCTCCGATTTGCTTTTTTGTATATTATATCACATTTTGAGTTACGTATAATGTTTTTTTCAATCTGCGACTTACGTTCGCGTTGAAACCGCAACCAAAAAAGTCTTTTTTAGAGCGCGCAAGGCTAAAAAAGCTGAATATCCTAATATGTGCCCCACGATTTGCTTTTTGGGATATTATATCACATTTTGAGTTACGTATAATGTTTTTTTATCGAACTGGTCAATCTGCGACATATTTGGCGGAATAACTTACGTTCGCGTTGAAACCGCAACCAAAAAAGTCTTTTTTAGAGCGCGCAAGGCTAAAAAAGCTGAATATCCTAATATGTGCCCCACGATTTGCTTTTTGGGATATTATATCACATTTTGAGTTACGTATAATGTTTTTTTATCGAACTGGTCAATCTGCGACATATTTGGCGGAATAACTTACGTTCGCGTTGAAACCGCAACCAAAAAAGTCTTTTTTAGAGCGCGCAAGGCTAAAAAAGCTGAATATCCTAATATGTGCCCCACGATTTGCTTTTTGGGATATTATATCACATTTTGAGTTACGTATAATGTTTTTTTATCGAACTGGTCAATATGCGACATATTTGGCGGAATAACTTACGTTCGCGTTGAAACCGCAACCAAAAAAGTCTTTTTTAGAGCGCGCAAGGCTAAAAAAGCTGAATATCCTAATATGTGCCCCACGATTTGCTTTTTGGGATATTATATCACATTTTGAGTTACGTATAGTGTTTTTTTATCGAACTGGTCAATCTGCGACATATTTGGCGGAATAACTTACGTTCGCGTTGAAACCGCAACCAAAAAAGTCTTTTTTAGAGCGCGCAAGGCTAAAAAAGCTGAATATCCTAATATGTGCCCCACGATTTGCTTTTTGGGATATTATATCACATTTTGAGTTACGTATAATGTTTTTTTATCGAACTGGTCAATATGCGACATATTTGGCGGAATAACTTACGTTCGCGTTGAAACCGCAACCAAAAAAGTCTTTTTTAGAGCGCGCAAGGCTAAAAAAGCTGAATATCCTAATATGTGCCCCACGATTTGCTTTTTGGGATATTATATCACATTTTGAGTTACGTATAATGTTTTTTTATCGAACTGGTCAATCTGCGACATATTTGGCGGAATAACTTACGTTCGCGTTGAAACCGCAACCAAAAAAGTCTTTTTTAGAGCGCGCAAGGCTAAAAAAGCTGAATATCCTAATATGTGCCCCACGATTTGCTTTTTGGGATATTATATCACATTTTGAGTTACGTATAATGTTTTTTTATCGAACTGGTCAATCTGCGACATATTTGGCGGAATAACTTACGTTCGCGTTGAAACCGCAACCAAAAAAGTCTTTTTTAGAGCGCGCAAGGCTAAAAAAGCTGAATATCCTAATATGTGCCCCACGATTTGCTTTTTGGGATATTATATCACATTTTGAGTTACGTATAATGTTTTTTTATCGAACTGGTCAATATGCGACATATTTGGCGGAATAACTTACGTTCGCGTTGAAACCGCAACCAAAAAAGTCTTTTTTAGAGCGCGCAAGGCTAAAAAAGCTGAATATCCTAATATGTGCCCCACGATTTGCTTTTTGGGATATTATATCACATTTTGAGTTACGTATAGTGTTTTTTTATCGAACTGGTCAATCTGCGACATATTTGGCGGAATAACTTACGTTCGCGTTGAAACCGCAACCAAAAAAGTCTTTTTTAGAGCGCGCAAGGCTAAAAAAGCTGAATATCCTAATATGTGCCCCACGATTTGCTTTTTGGGATATTATATCACATTTTGAGTTACGTATAATGTTTTTTTATCGAACTGGTCAATATGCGACATATTTGGCGGAATAACTTACGTTCGCGTTGAAACCGCAACCAAAAAAGTCTTTTTTAGAGCGCGCAAGGCTAAAAAAGCTGAATATCCTAATATGTGCCCCACGATTTGCTTTTTGGGATATTATATCACATTTTGAGTTACGTATAATGTTTTTTTATCGAACTGGTCAATCTGCGACATATTTGGCGGAATAACTTACGTTCGCGTTGAAACCGCAACCAAAAAAGTCTTTTTTAGAGCGCGCAAGGCTAAAAAAGCTGAATATCCTAATATGTGCCCCACGATTTGCTTTTTGGGATATTATATCACATTTTGAGTTACGTATAATGTTTTTTTATCGAACTGGTCAATATGCGACATATTTGGCGGAATAACTTACGTTCGCGTTGAAACCGCAACCAAAAAAGTCTTTTTTAGAGCGCGCAAGGCTAAAAAAGCTGAATATCCTAATATGTGCCCCACGATTTGCTTTTTGGGATATTATATCACATTTTGAGTTACGTATAATGTTTTTTTATCGAACTGGTCAATCTGCGACATATTTGGCGGAATAACTTACGTTCGCGTTGAAACTGCAACCAAAAAAGTCTTTTTAGAGCGCGCAAGGCTAAAAAAGCTGAATATCCTAATATGTGCCCACGTTTTGCTTTTTGGGATATTATATCACATTTTGAGTTACGTATAATGTTTTTTTATCGAACTGGTCAATATGCGACATATTTGGCGGAATAACTTACGTTCGCATTGAAACCGCAACCAAAAAAGTCTTTTTTAGAGCGCGCAAGGCTAAAAAAGCTGAATATCCTAATATGTGCCCCACGATTTGCTTTTTGGGATATTATATCACATTTTGAGTTACGTATAGTGTTTTTTTATCGAACTGGTCAATCTGCGACATATTTGGCGGAATAACTTACGTTCGCGTTGAAACCGCAACCAAAAAAGTCTTTTTTAGAGCGCGCAAGGCTAAAAAAGCTGAATATCCTAATAAAATCGGGCTTGTATGAATGGCCACCGTCAGAAATAAATAGCTGAACAAAGTAAATGAACAAAGAACGTGATTAAAATGGATCTAGCAGTGATAAAATGTATTTAAAAGCCCCCCGTCCTAACTGGTGCATATCCCTTTGTTCTATAATCCTTGGTTACGGAGCTGAGCGGCACGGTTAGATTTACCTAGTTTTACCCGATAATCGATAATTGATAATCAATCTGTGCTGCCCTCTGTTTTGAAGATGCGATTATAAATCGGACAATTTACACGCGATCAAACAGCCGTGCCCGGGCCTAACAATTATCGGATTGACGATCATGCTATTAACAATCAAGAACATGAAATACTGCGTGAGTAACCTATAGCAGAGATGTGCTTCTAAATCTTCGACATAGTCAATCTAGAGTTCTGTTTTAGGTCTGGGCCACATTAAAATCCCTCAGACTTTGCCCAAAGAAACCGACTCGGAGAGGTACTGCTGTGGGGCGTATACGCCACTGTAATGTAGACAGCAATAAATCAGTGCCTGGTCATTCGTCCTCGTGATAGAACGGCTAAAATTGTCGAAGCACCCAAACCATGCAAACAGAGAAACCTTGTCTTTCCACATATGAACAACTCTGATTTCCTCACAATTGGTTTATGGAACAGTTCCATTTGTACGCGATAAATTTATCGCGACTGTATCGAGGCCTGATATGTTTTGGACCCGATGTTTTTCAAGTTGATACGCGATAAAATAGTCATCAGGCCCCGATAAAATAGACATCGGGGCCCGATACGAGGCCTCTGCCATACCCTGGGGTATGTTTAGCAAATAGAGCGGGACATTGTTTAGCAAATACACGAGGATAATACAATTTACGTTAAACATCCATAATCAATAACATTATCTCTAAAAACATGAAATGCTGAATTTGTACCTTACAACTAGAATAAATAACCCGAAGCTCTAATTACATACCGACCACTTATCTTTCGTTATATTTAAACAAGCGGTAATACGCTACTCGATAAATAATCCTTTGCTACTCGCAACTGTACGCGCTAAAAATCTCATCGGGGCCTGATAAAAAACTCATCGGGGCCCGGAACATTCTCGCAATTTTTATCGCGTACAAATGGAACTGCTCCCTTATGGAATACACGTTCAATGAAAAACAAAACAACAACCTGTTCAGATTATGTTATTTATCATAACATGGATATCCTTTTTCTAGTGGAAACATGGCTTTCGGACTCACATAACGTGGTTATCATGGTTATGAATTGTGCCCACTCGGTTATGGTTTTCTAAATGCACCTCGACCAAGCGGAGACAACCATGGTGGTCTAGGAGCTGTGTTTAGGAAAGAACTTAAACTTCAAATAATTTCCACTGCTTTTAACTCTGTTTCTTTTGAGCATAATTTCATCTCAGATGCAAAAAGGGACATTTATTATGTGCTCAAATTCCATGTTGATCTACCAACAAAGCCTAATGTCGCTCGCTTCCTTGCTATCATTGATGGGGCCGGGTTTCGTCAACTGGTGAACGGCCCTAGTGACATAAACACGGGCACACCCTTGACTTAATTATTGCCCGCCCGGAAGAGAACTTGATAAAGGATTGTGAAATCGGACCCAGACTATCTGATCACCACATTATCAGTTGTAGACTACCTTTAAATTAAAGAGACCATCTCCAAACGTTCGAGACATTTACTGCCCTGATGTTTTCCAACATTGACAAAGAGTTATTTGAAAATGACCTTGATCTTGGTTTTAGATCATTAATGACCCCGGCTTGTGATGTAAATGAACTTACTGAATTCTATGCAAAGACAGTCATCGCAACTTTAGATCAACATGCCCCGTTGATACAAGAACCCGGAACATACGCACCACTCACCAGACAGCCTTGGTCAAGCTCGTAGACTTCGCCGAAAGCATGAAAAGAAGTGGAGAAAGACACGTCTTGAAGCCCATCACGAACTTTATATTGAACATAACAATACTGTCAACATCTAATAATTGATAAGGCTAAGAAAAGTCATTATGCAGAACAATTTCAGAGTGCTGATGACTCTAAGTCCATGTATAAGATTGTCAATAGTCTGTTAAATAGTAAATGTAAGATGTTACCTGGATACAAGTCTGCCCAAGACATGAGTAGTGAGTTTGCCACCTATTTCCAAAACAAAGTCTCTAAAATATACACAGATCTTGAACAGGAAGTTGCTACTTGATACAGCAAATTTGAACATCGACATGTATGATCATGATGTTTCCAATGTATGTGAGTTATCTGTTTATAATCAAGTTACAGTTGAAGATGTTAGAGGTATTATAAGAGGTAGTGCAACTAAAAGTTGCCTGTTAGATCCTCTACCTACCTGGTTATTGAAGGAAAATATTGATGTGTTTTTACCAGTAATAACTAGTATCATTAATAAATCCATCTCCATCGGTGTTTTCCCCACCTCACTGAAACATGCAGTCATAAACCCCTTAATAAAAAAGCCTTCTTTGAATCAGAGTGAATTGAAAAGCTACCGACCAGTCGCGAACATACCATTTCTCTCAAAACTAATAGAGAAACATGTTGTTACTAACATCAACAACCACATGCAGACAAATCATCTTGGTGACGAACTGCATTCTGCGTACTTGCGTGGACATAGCACCGAAACTGCGCTATTGAAAGTGAAAGACGAAATCATGGGACACGTGTACAACCAGAGAGGGGTTTTCCTTGTCTTACTTGATCTCAGTGCGGCATTCGATACAGTAAACCACGATCGTCTGTTAACTCGAATGTCGCACGAGATAGGGGTAACGGGGACTGCCCTTGACTGGTTGAAGTCCTACTTTATAGGTAGAACAACATCTGTTGGTATTGATGGTATATACTCAACACAAAAACAATGGACTATGGACTTCCTCAAGGGTCCATTTTGGGCCCTCGTGGTTTCACAGTACTATTCCAATAGGCAGGATTATAAAAAGTCACTCGCTTTCTTACCACACGTATGCCGACGATATGCAGATCTTTTGTAGTTTTGACCCAGCTAACCCATCATCAATTGAAACTGCCTTGTCATCAATAACATCATGTATTAATGACCTCAGAACATGGATGACATTTAATTTCTTGAAATTAAATAATGACAAGACCGAATTTCTGGTTATTACATCCCTTCACAATAAACGCTGGATGCCTGATGTAAGCCTTAGTATTGGTGATGATATCATCCGCCCTTCCAAAAGCGTCAGAAATCTAGGTGTTATTTTTGATGATGTGATGAGTTTGGCGCCACATATTGCTTCTCTGTCAAAGAATGTCACATTCCACCTACGCAATATTAGTCGCATCCGTCGCTTTCTTGATAATGACACCTGCAACCACATAGTTTGATCTCTTCTTGTACTATCGCGTCTTGACTATGGTAATGTATTATTAACTGGTACTAACTCAAAATACATCATGAAACTGCAACGCTTACAAAACTGGAGCGCAAAATTAATTTGTCGTGCTTCAAAGAGTGACCATGCCAGCCAGTATTTGCAACAAGTGCACTGGCTTCCCGTGAAGCAGCGTATCCTGTACAAAATGTTTATGTATGTATACAAATGTCTGAATGGGTCTGGTCCAAATTATATCACCTCATCAATCCCGCTGTATGAACAAAGCCGTTCCGGTTTACGTTCAGCCTCAGACACTTCGCGCCTCACCGTGCCAAAATATCATTATAAAAGGTCTGAAATCCGCTTTTAACAGGAGTTTCACACTCTCTGTACCCACACTTTGGAACTCGTTACCATCAGAACTTCGTTCTGCTACATCTGTTTTTAGTTTCAAGAAGGGTCTCAAAACCTACTTGTTCCCTCAATAGCCCTTCCGCATTGTTTTAGTTTGCTTTTTCTCTTCGCTTCTTTTCATATTTGTTTACCATCATCACGGCGCCGTGATCTATATGAAATGGCGCCATATAAATGCCTTGTAGGGGTGTATGTACAGTTAAGCCCACAATTATTCATACCCCTTGGAAAATATGAGTTTTTTGCGTTTTTCTCATATCTATACCAGCTGGAGTGTTGGAACTTCCGCTTTACACTAAAGACAATTAGTTTGCAAGTACAAATCAATATATTTGGGCTCAACATTTTTTGCATAACAATAGAATTGAACAAGAATTATGATTTTATGCCTGTCCACAATTATTCATACCCCATACCAAGTCTCAGGATTGAGGCCACTTTTTGTGATAATACACATGTTTTTGACATTCCAAACATTCTTTATATTGTGTGATAGGCTTTTATATTGTTGTGTAATTATTCCATGATGTGTGCATACAATGTTATTGCATTACAAATGTGTCCTATTGAATGTACAGTGAGGAATGTTATAGGACAACACTCTAGCTCTTTGACAGCATGGCGAAGAAGATCAAATAACTTTTGTATGCATATTGTGAATGCTCACAAAGAGGGGAAAGGCTACAGAGCTATTTCGAAACAATTCCAAGTGCAAGAATCCACCACACAGAGCATAATTAGGAAGAACAAGACGTTCAACTCACTAAAAAACATTGAAGGATGCAGTCGGAAGCCAGCGGTGTCCCCTTGTTTGGCAAGAAAAGTATTGCGAAAGGCCAACAACAATCCACAGATCACCATCAATGCTCTCCTGAACAACCCTGGCAATTATTGGACCAAGATATCATGGCAGACACTCCAGCATATATGGCACATGAGAGGTCTCCATGGAGGCCGACCAAGAAAAACTCTACTCCTTAAAAGAGACACAGAGAAACTTGTCTTGTATCTTAAGCAACCCCAACACTGAAGACCAAAGATCCAACCAGAAGTGCTCTTGCAAATGCTAGATGAGTTTCTTATTGTCTCTTTTCAGGAGTAGAGTCTTTCTTGGTCGTAGTCCATGGAGAACTCTTGTGTACTATGTCTGCTGAAGTGTCTGCCTTACTATCTTGGTCCAAGACTCAACAAGGTTGTTCAGGAGAGCATTGACGGTGATATGTGGATTGTTGTTGGCCTTTCACCATACTTTTCTTGTCAAACAAGGGGACACTGTTGGCTTTCGACCGTGTTCTTCAGGGTTTTTAACTGATTTGAAGTGATTTTAACTGTCTTGGTCTTCCTAATTATGCTTTTTATGGTGGAATTTGGCACTTGAAATTGCTTCGAAATAGCTTTGTAGCCTTTCCCCTCTTTGTGAGCATTCACAATGCACAAAAAAGGTCCTCACTGAGTTATTTGATCCCCTTCGCCATGCTGCCAAAGAGCTAGAGTGTTGTCCTATGATATCCCCCACTGTACATTGAATAGGACACATTTGTAATGCATCCACATTGTATGGAATAATTGCATAACAATATAAAAGCCTATCACACAATATAAAGAATGTTTGGAATGTCAAAAACATGTGTATTATCACAAAAAGTGGCCTCAATCCTGAGACTTGGTATGGGGTATGAATAATTTTGGACAGGCATAAAAACACAATTCTTGTTCAATTCTGTTGTTATGCAAAAAATGTTGAGCCCAAATATATTGATTTGTACTTGCAAACTAATTGTCTTTAGTGTAAAGCAAAAGTTCCATCACTCCAGCTGGTATAGATATGAGAAAAACGCAAAAAACACATATTTGTCAAGGGGTATGAATAATTGTGGGCTTAACTGTATGTATGGTCTTATTTGTATTATTGCTGTCTTCAGTAGATAACATTTGATATAGGCATATGAGTCATCTTGTCTTGTATTATTGCTGTCTTCAGTAGATATCATTTGATATAGGCATATGAGTCATCCTGTCTTGTATTATTGCTGTCTTCAGGCATATGAGTCATCTAGTCTTATTTGTATTATTGCCGCCTTCAGTAAATAGCCATTGATATAGACATATCAGTAATCTTGTCTTATTTGTATTATTGCTGTCTTCAGTAGATGGCATTTTGATATAGGCATATGAGTCATCTTGTCTTATTTTAATTGTTTCTGTCTTTAGTAGATAGCATTTGATATGGGCATATGAGTCATCTTGTCTTATTTGTATTATTGCTGTCTTCAGTAGATAGCATTTGATATAGGCAGACTCATGGATCATGTCTCGAACACCACCATTTATGACACGACCAAGACAGAGCCTCTTATCAACCGTGCAAGTCACCAGCTGAGATTCCTTGGACATATTCTCCGTCTCCATGATGAAGAGCCTGCAGTGCTGTAATGCTGTCTTTAGTAGATAGCATTTTGAGATAGGCATTTGAGTCATCTTGTGTTGTATTATTGCTGTCTTCAGTAGATAGCATTTTATATAGGCATATGAGTCATCTTGTCTTGTATTATTGTTGTCTTCAGTAGATAGCATTTGATAAAGGCATATAGGCCTATGAATCATCTTGTCTTATTTGTATTATTGCTGTCTTCAGTAGATAACATTTTGATATAGGCATATGAGTCATCTTGTCTTATTTGTATTATTGCTGTCTTCAGTAGATAGCATTTGATATAGGCATATGAGTCATCCTGTCTAGTATTGTTGCTGTCTTTAGTAGATAGCATTTTGATACATAGGCATATGAGTCATCTTGTCTTATTTATATTATTGTTGTCTTCAGTAGATAGCATTTGATATAGGCATATGAGTCATCTTGTCTTATTTGTATTATTGCTGTCTTCAGTAGATAGCATTTAATATAGGCATATGAATCATCTTGTCTTATTTGTATTATTGCTGTCTTCAGTAGATAGCATTTGATATAGCCATATGAGTCATCTTGTCTTATTTGTATTATTGCTGTCTTCAGTAGATAGCATTTTGATATAGGCATATGAGTTATCTTGTCTTATTTGTATTATTGCTGTCTTCAGTAGATAACATTTTGATATAGGCATATGAGTCATCTTGTCTTATTTGTATTATTGCTGTCTTCAGTAGATAGCATTTAATATAGGCATATGAGTCATCTTGTCTTATTTGTATTATTGCTGTCTTCAGTAGATAGCATTTAATATAGGCATATGAATCATCTTGTCTTATTTGTGTTATTGCTGTCTTCAGTAGATAGCATTTGATATAGGCATATGAGTCATCTTGTCTTATTTGTATTATTGCTGTCTTCAGTAGATAGCATTTTGATATAGGCATATGAATCATCTTGTCTTATTTGTATTATTGCTGTCTTCAGTAGATAACATTTTGATATAGGCATATGAGTCATCTTGTCTTATTTGTATTATTGCTGTCTTCAGTAGATAGCATTTAATATAGGCATATGAATCATCTTGTCTTATTTGTGTTATTGCTGTCTTCAGTAGATAGCATTTAATATAGGCATATGAATCATCTTGTCTTATTTGTGTTATTGCTGTCTTCAGTAGATAGCATTTGATATAGGCATATGAGTCATCTTGTCTTATTTGTATTATTGCTTTCTTCAGTAGATAGCATTTTGATATAGGCATATGAATCATCTTGTCTTATTTGTATTATTGCTGTCTTCAGTAGATAACATTTTGATATAGGCATATGAGTCATCTTGTCTTATTGCTGTCTTCAGTAGATAGCATTTTGATATAGGCATATGGGGATCTTGTCTTATATTAATTGCCAATGTCCAGTAACTCGATTGAAAATCCAAGTTTTTCAAGTGAAAAACTTTGAAAAACAAAGTTTTTCGAGGTTTATCAATTGAAAAACCAAGTTTTTCGAATTATTGGACATTAGGCATCGAAAAACTTGGTTTTTCAATTGATAAACCAATTTTTTCGAATTATTTTACATTCCACGTTGAAAAACCAAGTTTTTCGAATTATTGGACATAAGGCGTCGAAAAACTTGGATTTTCAATTGATAAACCAAGTTTTTCGAATTATTTTACATTCCGCGTTGAAAAACCAAGTTTTTCGAATTTATGGACATCAGGCGTCGAAAAACTTGGTTTTTCAATTCAAGATAATCCAATCCAAGTTTTTCGAGAAAAACTTGGATTTTCACTTGAAAAACTTGGATTTTCAATCGATAAACCAAGTTTTAAATTGATAAACCAAGTTTTTCGAATTATTGGACATTAGGCGTCGAAAAACTTGGATTTTCAATTGATAAACCAAGTTTTTCGAATTATTGGACATTAGGCGTCGAAAAACTTGGATTTTCAATTGATAAACCAAGTTTTTCGAATTATTGGACAATAGGCGTCGAAAAACTTGGATTTTCAATTGATAAACCAAGTTTTTCGAATTATTTTACATTCCGCGTTGAAAAACCAAGTTTTTCGATCGAATAACTTGGTTTTTCAAAATGATAAACCAAGTAAATGGACATTACACTGCAAATTGAGTGTTTTGAAATTAAACATCTAAACATGTTTACTTTCTGAGCGCTTGTGTCCAATTGCTAAGCACTTGATAGGTGCTTAGCAATTAAACATACTCGACTTAACAAAACATGTTTAATTCTTTAGCATTACATATTTAAAGTCTAAACGTTTGCTAGTCGAAACACTTGCTAAACACATTAGGCCATATACGTTTAGTAATTAAACACACGTTATATGAAGTAAATACTTCCTAAACATGTTTAGGCTATCAGGCGTTTAGCATTTAAACATCTGTTGAACACGTGACGAACAATATTGAATGTTATTGGTTGAACGTATTGGGTCATGTTAGCGACTGTCGCCATTTTGGATTTCACTAAGTGGGCATCGTATTTAGTAAATTGGGATGGAAAATCAGATTTTCCATCTCAAATTGAACCAAATAGAACTGTGATGTCACGTGGGAGGCCGTCAAATATGTTATGGTCACAAATGTTGTTCAGTGAGTTGGTGAGACGTTACGAGGTAAGGTGGTGAGAGCCTATACATGTAGTATCAATTGTTATGCTCATCGTGTGTGTGTAATAGTTTAAGCTTACTTAACTTCAATACAGCATATGCCGTGATCTACATTTATGATGAGCGAATAGTTTGATGAATTTAAGTATAGGATCTAACCATCTTACCAACAATATCACATCAACTTCTTATAACTTTTGACCACAACCTAACATGTTGACGGCCATAGCAACCACTGACAAAGCCTGATTGCATGCACTGCCACGGAACATGTTTAGAATCTAAACATTTGATCATCTTAAAATGTTTGCTTTCTAAACATTGAAGTGATGGACATGTTTCAGTGCTAAACATTTATGATGACACTAAACATGTTTAGCATTTAAACATATTTAGAAAGTGTAGTCAAACTAGTGTTTAGCATTAGTGTTTAGGTTGTAAACATGTTTAGTAATTAAACATGTTTAGAAAGTGTCTTCAAGATAGTGTTTAGCTTTGTGTTTAGGATCTAAACACCCAATTTACAGTGTAGGCGTCGAAAAACTTGGTTTTTCAATTGATATTCCAAGGTTTTTCGAGAAAAACTTTGATTTTCACTTGAAAAACTTGGATTTTCAATCGAGAATCCAAGTTTTTCGAGTTACTGGACATTGGGCCTGCCATATGCTCCTGCCTACATTACTGAACTTCTAACATTGTATAAACCATCTCGGTCTGGCTTGCGTTCCACATCAAAAAACCTTCTGGTTATGGAAAAGTCATATCGGTCATGGGGACAGAGCCGTTACCATTGTTGCGCCTAGGCTCTGGAATTCACTTCCTAATCATATCCGAGCCTGTTCATCTCTCTCATCATTCAAAACTTGCCTCAAAACTCATCTGATACTGCTTATAATTAAGATATTTCAATTGATTTTGTGATTTATTGCATTGTGTAATTTGATGCTTTTTGTATGCATTATTTGTATATGTATAATGTTCTCTGCTCTGGTTTCATTGTTTCTTTTGTTTAATTGCTCAATGCGCCATGAGTGCTTTGGCAGATTTGCGCGCATTATAAATGTTCAGAAGGAGGAATCACAAGAGTTGGATGTGGAAGAAAATGCTTTACACGACGAATAACACCGAAACATTATTTGATAAGTAATCTAATTAATTGTTACTGTCTTCAGTAGATAGCATTTTACTATATATAGGCATATATATGCATCATTATTATCTTATTTTATATGCTGCCGTCTTCAGTAGATAGCATTTGTGATCTTGTCGTATGTCTGTATTATATTTGCCGTCTTAGATACATGTATTCCAATTAATGCTATCTTCAGAAGACAGAATCTACCAACGCGACAGTGTTGCTGTTAAATGCATATTATGTGATCTTTTCCAGGGGGCGCCCTCTATTCATGATTGTTTTTAGAAAGTAGAAGTAGGCTTGCAGATTTACATTTCTGATCATGAATATATTATTCTGTTTTACAGAGCGATACGATTCCTAATTACTTCAAAATCATGGTTTTTAGAGCGAAAATAGAGTGAAAATAGATTGTTCGGTAGCGCACAATCTATTTTCAACCCGTAAAACCATGATTTTGAAGTAATTAGAAATCGTATCGCTCTGTAACTCAGAATATATTTATGATTTATAATCAGAAATGTCTGCAACAAAATCTACTTTCTAACAAATCATAAATAGAGGGCACCCCCTGGAAAAGATCACATAATATGCCTTTAAGTACGAAACATATTTTTGTTAGGCTCAGTGCATCTATGAAGTTGATATTACATGATAACAAATGTTGTCATAACAATGTGACAAATGTGGCTATTTTATAGTCTGCTTTTAACCCAAAGGGCTGAAACAAGCAGTCTGCTCAGTGCAGCTTGTAATATGTCATAGCGCCATCTACCGTTCAATGTACTCCCTGACTTGCGATGTATAATGAAAACATTAAATCCAATGCTGTTACAGTTAGATGTGTATAAAGCCCTAAGGTCTATTGAAATTAATGTGAACAAATCCACCATCATTTGTGGATCTTGATAGTTTTGGACCTGAAAAAGGGAGCTTGGAAAATCCACTGCATATGGGCCTAGTGCCACTCCACCACCAACGTTTTTGCATACAATTACCATATTCATGAGGTGATTTACTACGGCGATTTTACATTGGAATTTTGACTTGCCCGATAAAATCATGAATTGTTATGCTTTTAAATTATGAATCTGAATAGGAAACATGAATTTATTGGTATAAAATGTACAATGAACACAATGAAATGGTAATTGGGTCTGATGGTTTAATACTTTGTCGACAACACAGTGATAACTTACAAACTTCCAGGGGGAGAAATACTTGTGGGCGGCAGTGTACTTTGAATTGATATAACTAATATCTCACTGACCAACAATACCGTATGTTACTAAACTGTAATTTTCGTATGGAAATTCCAAGAAAAACTCATTTCTCAATAGTTATTTCAACGATGGGGATCGTTTTCTTGTTTACAAAAGTCACCAGGTATCCGTAAAGAGCACCGTGGATCGGTCATCGAAACAACCTTGTTAAACGGTCATTTTTTCTTGAATATCCTAAATGCGATTGGGGACTGGAGTTTGTAACCTTTTCATTTTAAAACTATACATTTGTAAATGGACAATGCGAATGTCGATCATGTCGGTCATAGCGTAATAATTATACAATGTAGGCCTATCCCAATTATTTTTATAGACCGATAGACTGTGATACATTAGTCCATTGGCTAACTCGCCCCCTGAACTGATGGGCTCAACGTTAAGGTGGCTTACTCGGTTATGATGACCGGCAATGATTTGCTTCAAAATAGCAGAGGATGTGTATATTGATAGAAAAGATGATATGCCAAGTTTGATTTTTTTCCAAAAAGCAGAGAACGCAGAGCAAGATTTGCTGGACACTGCTTCAGGGGTCCAAGGAGCTTGTACACACAAACTCATCCATTGGATTCCAAAGCACGGAGTAAGAAAGCGTGGTAGACCAACCCTGACCTACATTGACATACTAAAACGTGATACAGGACTGCAGGTGGAAGAAATCAAGACAGCTATGTCACTGGAAAGGAAGATCTGGAGAGGCATTGTGGTTCGGAAAAATCATCCGCCCTAAGTCAAGTCAGGTCTATATTAGTCCTACCTTTAGGACTACTCTATCTATAATCCTAGACAAATTGCTCCCCATCCGAGAACCGACCAACCCGAGAACCGAACCCGTAGCACTCTTTTGACTCGGCTGGAGGATGGCTGACTCAGTGTTTCTATATATTCTATCTTAGTATAGTATTTCCATGGATAGTGGCCCTACGAGGAGGGCTAGGTCTATATTGCCAAATTTTGTGAATTTCTACAGAAAAAAAATACATGCTCAATTTGTACAAACAAGGTGTCATATAAAAGGTAATTAAGTTTAGTAAATTCTCTCGTGAGCTTTTCCCAAGTGTTTCTAGACTTTTGTACAGCCTTCTGAACAAAAGGCTAAAAAGTAAACTGTATTTGCAAAAACTCACTAGAGAATTTAGGCAATATGCTTATGAATTTATTTCCAAAGTTTCATGGCCATAGCACTTTCCCTTTAGTCTACAGATTTACAGAAATTCCAGAAGGTGAAAATTTAGGGCATTTTCAGAAAATAAAGAAAAACACAGGAAATTTCAAAAATGATCCGAAAGTCTTGAAATAGGTAGAAGAAAGACTTCTTATCTTTACTGTGGTCTCAGTATAAAGAGTAATTGATTTGGTATTACAGCAGTTTTTCTGTAGTGGCGTACTAGGAGCCGAGTTAGCTACCTTAAGGATGGCTATTTAGTCTAGGTTTTAAGTGGAAGCTACCATATAATTATCTGTAACTGTTTTAGTAACGGCAATATTTATCACACACAATACACACCCAACCCTTCCAATTCCAATGTATATAGACCATTCGTTAAAGATTTTGTTCGGAAACAAAATGCTGTACCAGAATGATTTATGCGCGTGCGCCACCATAGAACAGATACGCCAATGAGCGGTTGTGTTTTCAATTATCGGTGGTCAATGCCATGCCAGGCAGTGCCGAATGCTATGTCGATAATGTACACGGTGTGCAATTGATTGCCGGGTCGGCGCTACTATTAGTATTATACACCCGTCCGTTAGTGCAGATGATGATTTCAGTCACGGCAAATGATCTCTAACTACGCAGCCGTCGTCACACTACTATTTAGTATTAACCATTATCGTGATAGATTCCCACTAGGGACAGTAGTATGGAGATATAAATCATAAATACAACATTGAACTTACGCCAGTTAGCCAGTGCAGTGCGGTGAATGATGACACGCTTGGTTAAGACATTTTATGTACCAGTAAAATAAAATCAGCGCTAAGTGTATCGGCATTTCTTCTCGGCTTTCTCTAGTAGTGAACATATCTGATTTGTGGCCCTAGCTCTCTCGCTATCTGGTAACCTGTATTACTACTAGACACATGGAGCACCAGAAGAAATGGTAGTGCCATCGGAAACTATTTAGTGGCCATTCTGGCATTTCATTCTAGTGCAGAAGCTGCTGCAACCAATACTGCCGACATGATGCATTGGCATCAGCTGTCGTTAACCTTCAATTCACTGCTGACTGTTGTATACTGCCGCCTTCTTATGCTGTCACTGGTCAATGCAAGCTGCAAGCAACACGTAATGAGATATTGTGGCAACATGGGATGCCAGCAAGGTCTCTTGTCGAAGAAGTTGGACATGCACTTCACCTGTCAGAAATTGCGTGATGGAACCACGGACGAATGTAGTGACGAATGTCAGGTGGCTATAACGGAGCTGTTGACGGCTTACAATGGTTCCGAGGGTATCTTCACCTGTAACTGCAATGACACGTTAATGTTTTATGGACAAGACGACTGCGAGTTGGATCGCAGACGTTTATCGCTATGCCCTCCACTAGCTGCCTTATTTCCAACAGATCCTCCCCACTCGTCGCCGTGTATCGCCGCCAGTCAGGACTGCGAAGGCGACGCCAACTGTAAATCTCGACTGGATGCTTATTTAGAGAGTTGCAATCCAGAACAATCTAACCCTGAAACGACGCCGTGTAGCCGCGAGTGCACAGGCTCGTTGGAAGCTCTTCGTGCGGAGCCATTGGCGTCGAACTTTTGGGAATGCAGCTGTGCCGAAGAAACACCTGACAACTGGTGTAGAACTTCCCCACATGTATACCAGCAATTATGCCAGGTTCATGTCTTGCCGTCCACATCGGATTCCCCAGAAGTGCCATATAAACCGGTGGTCCCGAAGCCAACGTCACCTCCTGTTAAAACAGAAGAGCAAAGCCAACAGTCACAAGGTTCGGCAGAAGACAATTCCGCTAATCAAGACCAAAAAGGACCAGACAACGCGGCACCCTCTACCACTAAATCACAAACGCTACTATCTGTTCTCGTTGCGTCATTTTTCGGAATGCTAGTTTTATGTATATTATAGGCATAATGCTTAATAATTGATGTTGAAAACTATATTTTAAGATTTTTGTTGGTAGTATGGAGGCTTGTTTGTCAAAATCAAGACGGCGGCGTCAACAACGACCTGTGATAGAATTACTGTGTGTACTGTATAGGATGAAAAGCATCAAAAGGATACCAAACTTATCGGTAAACGTCACAAAGCCACGATATTTGTGTGTGGAAAGCACCACACATCGTATAAAACTCCACTTTTGTCGGGTATTACTGTGTCGGTAAGACTACTCTGCGCGCTGCAACATCATTGCCCGGCAACATTGCTTTTAACATTCCGAGATGTATTCAATCAAAGGGCATGTACATATACCAATTACTATTTAGTAAGAATGGTGCTACACTACACTCTTAATATCTAATCTATATATGCCATAGTAACTTGCACTCAATGTACACCCACTGTTAAAGCAGCAGCAAGCAGTAAACCATCAGACGCTAGTATTTTATTAGGTCAAGCTTTTGAAAGTGACAAGTAGCACCTCTACATTTATCATGGATGCATTTGATCAGTATAGTAATCGACAAGTACCGTTTTGTGACGCGTGGGTTACCTTGGACATGTTGGCATTTCATCACCAGTGTCACGACGGTTAATGCTCGCCGCGCGCTATCTACCCCTGATAGCAAACTAATAATGACACTTAGCGGCGTGTAATATAGCCGATCATTACTGGCATAATCTGCTATAAGTTGTATGTAAAGCGGTATATTACCAAGATAAAGATAGTGAATGTCAATACTGCGATGTGATTGAAATATTCGCACACACGCAAGTGTAAAACTTTCATCTGCTTTGTCCCGTCGACTGAAAGCATAGGTAAAGTTGAATTGATATTTTAATATTAAAAAGACTCCTGCGTATGTAGGCCTATATGTAAAATGTAAATGTTTCTAACATGTTAAAATTGTATATAAAGTTTGTACCTTGTATACGTAAAAGCAGCGGGACTGTAGAGACTTATACATGAAATACTGCCAGAAATAAAATTATTGACAGTTTTTCTTCACTCGGCGAGAAAACTCTTTTTGAAATGGTTCCTTGATAACTTTCTTTTTTATTATAGCGCCGAGCGCAGTATTAGGAGTAATTCTGTTATAACAGAATTATGCCCAGTATTACTATTAGCACACATGTCCATTTTCCAAATTTCAATTATGATCTTGAAGTTGTTGTAGCCTGTACAGTTTTGATTGTTACAAGTGCTTCAGCAAGGATGATGATAAAGTCTGTGGATAAAAGTTTGGAAAGTTTTTAAATTTATATCTAAACCCTGATAGCAAGCAAAGTGCAACAACATATCCAATGATTTTGATTTGTTTTAATTTTTTTTTAAATAATTTGACTCATTTCATGGGCGGGATGGAAAAACTTCATAACATTGCAAATAATAATGAATTGTACAAATTGATAATGATTCACACAAACACACAAATCTTTTAAAAATCCAAACTTACCGTCCATCGATGTAACGGGTCATATTTGTTCAAATTTCCACCCCTATTCTTTAAGAGTGTATAACTGTATATGACTGCATGTATTTACATTGTATGTAGTAGCAACAATTTGCATTAAATTATCTGCTGGCAGAAATCGATGCAATTACGTGAGATGTAATAATCATTAGCGAAACGTTTCTAATAAAATGAGATGATTCATTGCACATAACTTTAACACACAGCCTCGTGACAAATGTGACTATCTTTCTCGTCATTTTTATACCCTGAATGATACCATTTCTTGGCAAATGTTATATAATCGATTTGGATGATCTGTTCCTTAAATAATGCCAAGTCCTTATAGGGTCTTTCTATAAAGATATATTTGTGAATGCAATTGTCTGTCCCTCCCGCCCCCATAACATTCTTCAAAGATCGTGTTGGTTCAAAGGATTTTGGTAATTTCATTTAAAAGAGAAGTCATCTGTAATATCCACAACAAAAATATGTTTGAACCTCTGTATGGTTGACCATCACCTGTGACACATGACGCAATCAAACATGTCAAACGTACCTACACAATTTGTAATGCAGCACATCAAAGGGACTTTGCAGGTGAAATGCATTTTGAGTTTATTATGTGTGCTCTCAGGGCATTTTCTAAGCTTTAAAATGACACCAAATATTTATATCAAAATTGATCAAGGCATTTATATAGATTTTACGAATGAAAATTACTTCTAAATTGTCTTTATTTTTTATGTCATTTTTCATATAATTATATCTTGAAAAACACACAGCCGCAAAGTCCCCCCTCGCTCTTTTGATGTGCTGCATCACATGATACATGATACCCATTGTATTGCTGATTTGCTGTTAATTGATATTCACTCCATCACCTGAATGATACCAAACGTCCATATTGAAATTTGAAGCTCTTTGAACATAGTGAGAAAAAGTTTTAAACCCCGGCCCCCAACTCAACACAAAAGTTGGTAACCATGACGGTTCTAAAAATCGCGGAAAAGGGTATATTTTCGATTGTCAGCGCTGACACTTCGTGACAACGAAATCATGAAAATAGGGGTATTTCATGAATTAGTCTCCGCGAAATTCGAAAAGGGGTATTTTACGAAGAGAAAAAAACTAAAAACATCACAGTATGGATTTAATCATTTGATTAGAACATGTTAACAACCAAATACACCATTTGGGGGTACACCAGTTTATAACAAATGACCAAAAACGCCTGTTACTGTTGGGAGCAACAAGTCTTTATGTATAAAGTGTCTTTGAAAAGGGGTGTTTGAAATTATTGTCATTGTAAAGAAAAAAGGGGGTATTTTTCACCCTAATTTTGTCCTCGTTTTTGCCAAAAAAGGGGGTAAAATTGTTGAAAAATCCTTGCAAAGGGGTACTTTGAAAAAATGAAGAACAGTCATGGTTACCAACTTTTGTGTTGAGTTGGGGGTGGGGGGGGGGGGGGGGGTTAAACCTTTTGATGTCGTTGAAATTTACAAATAGTCTTATAAAATAAGAAGCAACATAGCGACATATGAGGAGACGGCTCATTTTCTTATACATTGTAGTACCAATAGGCCTAATTTAATAGGCACAAAGAGAACAAGATCAATTATCATTAAACTGATAATATTCTATATTGTCAAAAGACATTTGACGCTTATCTAATCCAAGTTGTCATCCTGATCTATAAATACCTGTTCGATTCAAATGACAGAATTTGATAAATTGTTGAAGATTGCTTGATTCCTTTTTCAAGTTGTGTGTTAGCAATCCATTGGCCTAATAATTAATTGATCGTGTCTTTGTAAAGTAGGAGAAGTCCTCAGTAAATTTTTGGTCTTCTCGCGCAACAACAGAAAGTTATTGAAGTTTTGACACAGCGAGTTTGAGATTAGGCCGTTCGTATACTGATGGGATCTTTATAATCAAAGACGCATTAACAAATAGATCGCATATATTATTTACGCTTTATTTACGTCGGTTACCGTGTTTAGGCATGGTTTAGCTGGTGGATTATCCCAGTGGGTCTGTGTATTCAGCCATGTTCATTTGAAAATACATTTGGACAAATGTTGACATATTGTAGTCCTTTTGTTGCATCAATATATTGTAAATACCCCGAGAGGCGTGTTTATACCGTGCAAACACACAGTTATGTTATGTGTAACTTGTAAATGGAACTTCAAGTGAAAGGCAATTGTAGGCTTCATAATTACATAATTGATTTTCTCGGTGGTCCCACAGATCACGTAAGCCTTATTACGCCCACCATTGATTATTCTGCGCTTGTTCGTATTAACACTTTTCACGCGGCTATTAATTTTACCATTACAAAACAGAATTTTCAGAAACCTTTTCGTAATTGTCAAAGTCTATTTAAAGGATTACTGAACCAATACTATGCATGTTTGTACTTAATTCAATGCATTTCTCATGGTGATTCCAAATATAGCAGTAGAATTTAATAATTTTGATATTTTTGAAACATTTTGTGAAATTTGCGAATGTCGTCTGCAGCCGCCTGCCGCGTGGAAAGTGTTAAACCAACCTAAGGGAAATAACGACTTCTTTATTTCTGTTGAAGATGAATGTAACGTAAATGGCAAAATTAAAAAGAGCAACTTGTTTTCTTCTTAACTCACAATAACAAATAAAAGGTCTTTTTATTCGCTCTGAAGATTGAGCTTGATCGTTTTCGTGGAACACTATAAAAATGGTCCTATATGACAACATTTTTACTAACTTTAGTCACTCATGAAAGTACGGGCTAAAAGTTAAACATATGCGTGAATAGGTGCGTAACTGGCAGGGAGCACCCCCCCCCCCCCCATCAACGCCTGTCCCCACATGCCCCCCCCCCCCCCCCCCCCCCACCTCAATTGAAGTCCCTATTAAGCTAGGGGAGACCGTTTTACAGGTTCTTGTACTTTTTCCCCATCACGAATTGTACATCAAGTCAATAATTATATTCAATATCACACTATGTTTGAAGTCAGTGGCTTTCAACGCACCATGTTGAGCACGATTCCCAATAAACGATTAGCGGGGAAAATCTATTCGGGCAAAAATACAAAAATACTTAGTTTCTCGTAAGGAAAAAAACCTGAAACGCCTCAACCATTTTTACATCAAACATATGCATAGTTTTTATTCTTTAATTATATGGTTTTTGATAACACTTTCCACCCGGCAGGGTCCTGCTGACGACATTCCAAAATTTCACAAAATGTTTCAAAAATGTCAAAAGTTCTAATTTCATTACTATATTATTTGGAATAACTATGAGAAATGCATTGAAATAAGTACAAACATGCCAAGTATTGGTTCAGTTTTTCTTGAGATAGACCTTGAAATTTGTGAAATGTTTGTGAAATATCTGTTTTGTTTGGTAAAACTAATAATAGCCGCGTGGAAAGTGTTAATACCACCTACTCACCCGGGGATCAGTCTGCTGTCTTCAGTAGATAGCAGTATGACGCACAACAGATCAATGGAGATGTCCATGTGTTCATCATAGACCTTCATTATTTCTAGATTTCACCTACTCATCCGGGGATCAGTCTGCTGTCTTCAGTAGATAGCAGTATGACGCAACAGATCAATGGAGATGTCCATGTGTCCATCATAGGCCTTCATTATTTCTAGATTTCACTTACTCATCCGGGGATCAGTCTGCTGTCTTCAGTAGATAGCAGTATGACGCACAACAGATCAATGGAGATGTCCATGTGTTCATCATAGGCCTTCATTATTTCTAGATTTCACCTACTCATCCGGGGATCAGTCTGCTGTCTTCAGTAGATAGCAGTATGACGCACAACAGATCAATGGAGATGTCCATGTGTTCATCATAGGCCTTCATTATTTCTAGATTTCACCTACTCATCCGGGGATCAGTCTGCTGTCTTCAGTAGATAGCAGTATGACGCAACAGATCAATGGAGATGTCCATGTGTCCATCATAGGCCTTCATTATTTCTAGATTTCACCTACTCATCCGGGGATCAGTCTGCTGTCTTCAGTAGATAGCAGCATGACGCAACAGATCAATGGAGATGTCGATGTGTCCATCATAGGCCTTCATTATTTCTAGATTTTGATACACTCGAGGGGTTGGAGCTAAAGGTCTTTGATCTACTATGGCTGCTATATGTAATATCACAAGGGTGCACGGCACTAACATCACTAAGCATATAACATATGGCAGCTATTACAGATAGTGCCTTGTTCACATCACTAGGTATCTTAACACACATGTATCTGCAATAGCTACTCTGAGTAATATTCTGTATACCAATTGCTCAGCATAACCAACTTCATAAACATGCAGCAGCTATTTAGTATAACAACTATGGCCTTGTGGCACTAACTATTATATTATAAGGCCAAACAAAGAAGAAGGTTTGTCTCAGAAACATTTTGCAAAAAGCTAAGTGATGTGCGATTTATTTTTTTAAATTAAAAAAAAAAAAGGCTATGAGGTATGCGAATTATTTTTTTATTTTTTGCTAATCCAAGCTTACAGAGACCTTTTAAAAAAAAAAAAACATTGTAAAAAATCCAACAACAAAACAAAATCCAAAAACAAATTCCCCAAAAAATCCAAAAAATGAATAAAAATTGTTTAGGCCTCAACGCGTAGACCTACGCGCCGTAGCTCATTTCACATCCAATGCGGGCGGGCTTCTGAGATCAACAATCTTCTTTATTTGGCCTAAGCCCTCGACATGATCAAATTCAAAAAGAAATTGCATTCATATAATTATTTCTATCCCATTCTTATCCCATTTTCTTGATATGGACCTCTACGGCGTTTATCCATGCAATGTTCTTTTTTCCCCAACTATTTCAACCATTGTGTTTTACTTTTTAACACCCCAGGTGTTTCTGAGCTTTTTAACACACCCAAGTGTTTCCGAGCACCTGACCACCTCTAAGTGTTCATGTTATTTTCGCCCTTCGATGGGAAGAAATGTTCGTAAGCAGTGCCATAATATACGTATCGTTGGAGAACTGGGTGGACATTGGAAAATGCTTATTATTCACAACAATTATAGACCTTTTGTTAAAATTAAAAATTATAGGGCCTGAACTTTCGGTCCTAAAGCATTAGCATGTATCAATGTGTATAGCAGGAGCTTTATCACTCAGGCATCACACGAGGCCTTTAAGACCCATGTGAGATATCATGCTGCCTTTATCACTCAGGCATCACACGAGGCCTTTAAGACCCATGTGAGATATCATGCTGCCGTTATTACTCATGCATCACATGAGACCTTTAAGACCCATATGAGATCTCATGCTGCCTTTATTACTCAGGCATCACACGAGGCCTTTAAGACCCATATGAGATATCATGCTGCCTTTATCACTCAGGCATCACATGAGGCCTTTAAGACCCATATGAGATCTCATGCTGCCTTTATTACTCAGGCATCACATGAGGCATTTAATACCCATATAAGATATCATGCTGCCTTTATCACTCAGGCATCACATGAGGCCTTTAAGACCCATATGAGATCTCATGCTGACTTTATCACTCAGGCATCACATGAGACCTTTAAGACCCATATGAGATCTCATGCTGCCTTTATCACTCAGGCATCACATGAGGCCTTTAAGACCCATATGAGATCTCATGCTGCCGTTATCACTCATGCATCACATGAGTCATTTAAGACCCATATGAGATCTCATGCTGCCTTTATCACTCAGGCATCACATGAGGCCTTTAAGACCATATGAGATATCATGCTGCCTTTATCACTCAGGCATCGCATGAGGCCTTTAAGACCCATATGAGATATCATGCTGCCTTTATCACTCAGGCATCGCATGAGGCCTTTAAGACCATATGAGATATCATGCTGCCTTTATCACTCAGGCATCACATGAGGCCTTTAAGACCCATATGAGATATCATGCTGCCTTTATCACTCAGGCATCACATGAGGCCTTTAAGACCCATATGAGATCTCATGCTGCCTTTATCACTCAGGCATCACATGAGGCCTTTAAGACCCATATGAGATATCATGTTGCCTTTATCACTCAGGCATCACATGAGGCCTTTAAGACCCATATGAGATCTCATGTTGCCTTTATCACTCAGGCATCACATGAGGCCTTTAAGACCCATATGATATCTCATGCTGCCTTTATCACTCAGGCATCACATGAGGCCTTTAAGACCCATATGAGATATCATGCTGCCTTTATCACTCAGGCATCACATGAGACCTTTATGACCCATATGAGATATCATGCTGCCTTTATCACTCAGGCATCACATGAGGCCTTTAAGACCCATATGATATCTCATGCTGCCTTTATCACTCAGGCATCACATGAGGCCTTTAAGACCCATATGAGATATCATGCTGCCTTTATCACTCGGGCATCACATGAGGCCTTTAAGACCCATATGAGATATCATGCTGCCTTCATCACTCAGGCATCACACGAGGCCTTTAAGACCATATGAGATATCATGCTGCCTTTATCACTCAGGCATTTAACAAGCATTCTCTCTTGCTTATTAGGAAAAAGGAATGACACAAATTGAGCATTGCTAAGAGGAGTTATGTCTATTTTAATAAAGGTACTCATTTTGGGAGTACCTTTAGAATACCCTACCATTTCGAAGCTGCCCTTTTTTTAACAATCTTCTTCGACGCCGCGGATCGTGATGTATCCCTTAATGATCTTCAACAAACGAGCTAAGGGACAACACTTAGAGACAACACTTAGAGAAAATATCGCGCTGATTTTTCTAAGTACAAGGCAGAATAGATAAGCTCAACCTTTTTTCAAAACAATCAACATCGGCGAAGTCCCGGTGTTGAAGCCATCATCTTCGACGGCGCGAAGCTCAACCTTTTTTCTAAATAAATCTGCATCGCGAGGAAGAACCGGTGGTGAAACCATCATCATCGACGGCGCGAAGCTCAACCTTTTTTCTAAAAACATCTACATCGTCGAAGCTCCGGTATTGAAGCCATCATCTTCGACGACGCGAAGCTCAACCTTTTTCTAAACAAATCTACATCGGCGAAGTCCCGGTGTTGAAGCCATCATCATCGACGGCGCGAAGCTCAACCTTTTTTCAAAACAATCAACATCGGCGAAGTCCCGGTGTTGAAGCCATCATCTTCGACGGCGCGAAGCTCAACCTTTTTCTAAACAAATCTACATCGCGAGGAAGAACCGCTAGTGAAACAATCATCATCGACAGCGCGAAGCTCAATCCTTTTTTCAAAACATTCAACATCAGCGAAGCACCGCTGATGAAGCCATCATCATCGACGGCGCGAAGCTCAATCTTTTTTTTCAAAACAATTAACATCAGCAAAGCACCGCTGGTGAAACAATCATCATCGACGGCGCGAAGCTCAACCTTTTTTCAAAACAATCAACATCGGCGAAGCACCGCTGATGAAGCCATCATCATCGACGGCGCGAAGCTCAATCTTTTTTTCAAAACAATCAACATCAGCAAAGCACCGCTGATGAAGCCATCATCATCGACGGCGCGAAGCTCAATCTTTTTTTCAAAACAATCAACATCGGCGAAGCACCGCTGATGATGCCATCATCATCGACGGCGCGAAGCTCAATCTTTTTTTCAAAACAATCAACATCGGCGAAGCACCGCTGATGAAGCCATCATCATCGACGGCGCGGAGCTCAATCTTTTTTTCAAAACAATCAACATCGGCGAAGCACCGCTGATGAAGCCATCATCATCGACGGCGCGAAGCTCAATCTTTTTTTCAAAACAATCAACATCGGCGAAGCACCGCTGATGATGCCATCATCATCGACGGCGCGAAGCTCAATCTGTTTTTTCAAAACAATCAACATCGGCGAAGCACCGCTGATGATGCCATCATCATCGACGGCGCGAAGCTCAATCTTTTTTCAAAACAATCAACATCGGCGAAGCACCGCTGATGAAGCCATCATCATCGACGGCGCGAAGCTCAATCTTTTTTTCTCAAAACAATTAGTACCTACTGTTTTACCATCATACTTTGGACACTGTTCGCAACGTCCGGGCTCGCAATTTAAATAAGATTTGGGACATGTTTAATGTTAACGCTATAGCAGAGGTCTCCCCTTCTCTTACCCCTCCCCGGTAAATAAATATTGACCCTACCTATGCTTTTAATAACATGGGATCAACCTATCTACATTGTCTAGTGGGAGAGGGCAATGCGTTCCTTATTTCGGACAAAGTATATCAACCTTTGTTTGTTCATGATGGGTCAATTAATTTTAGTGAATCAATTTACAATGTTATGGAAAATAATTTTACGTGGATAAAATTATAAATGTTATGGTTAATCAGTGTGTCCATGTATGATTGTGGTTTGTCGTCGACGTATTGTTGTATTTATTTCACCCAAGTCCCCTACATCACCCCCCCCCCCCCCCCCCCCCCCCCCCCCCAGGCTGTCAGATCTCCTCCCGATCCCGGTGGTATGCTACATATATAATTATATATAGCTCTGGAGGGTGTCATAGATACTGAAATTCGGTCCCTTGTGCAATATCAAGGGGTAAAGAACGACCCATAATGTTCCAATGCAAAAAGAACGACCCATAATATATTTTGGCCAACCTGTCCCACAATGCAATAGTAAGGGACAGTCCAGCACCTCATCAATTTGGGCAGTCCAACACCTCAACAATTATAAGGGGCGGCGTCCAACAATGCAATATTAAGGGGCTGCCTCATGAATGGGCGGTGTTATTCTACATACAATTTGGACAGCCCATAATCTATCTTTGGACGGGGCTTTTAAAGAACGACCCATAATCTATTTTGGCCAACCTGTCCCAGCACATGCAATGTTAAGGGACAGTCCACACCTCATCAATTTGGGCAGGGCTTTTAAAGAACGACCCATAATCTATTTAAGCCGACCTGTCACATGATACTGAACTTCAGTCCCAATGCAATATTAAGGGGCAGCCCAACACCTTAACAATTTGGACGGGACTATTAAAGAACGACCCATAATATATCTTTGGACGGGGCTTTTAAAGAACGATCCATAATCTATTTTGGCCTGAACTTCAGTCCCAATGCAATATTAAGGGGCAGTCCAACACCTTAACAATTTGGACGGGACTATTAAAGAACGACCCATAATATATCTTTGGACGGGGCTTTTAAAGAACGACCCATAATCTATTTTGGCCAATCTGTCCCACATGATATGTTAAGGGACAGTCCAGCACCTCATCAATTTGGGCAGGGCTTTTAAAGAACGACCCATAATCTATTTAAGCCGACCTGTCACATGATACTGAACTTCAGTCCCAATGAAATATTAAGGGGCAGTCCAACACCTTAACAATTTGGACGGGACTATTAAAGAACGACCCATAATCTATCTTTTTTCTACAGCCCAGCGGGGCTCATTACAATCCGAAATATGTCCCTGTGCAATATCAAGAGTTAAGGACGACCCATAATGTCCCAATGCAAAAAGAACGACCCATAATCTATTTTGGCCAACCTGTCCCACAATGCAATATTAAGGGACAATCCAGCGCCTCATCAATTTTGGCAGGGCTTTTAAAGAACGACCCATAATCTATTTAAGCCGACCTGTCACATGATACTGAACTTCAGTCCCAATTAAGGGGCAGTCCAACACCTTAACAATTTGGACGGGACTATTAAAGAACGGCCCATAATATATCTTTGGACGGGCTTTTAAAGAACGACCCATAATCTATTTTGTAAAATCTGTCACATGATACTGAAATTCGGTCCCTGTGCAATAGGGCAGGGCTTTTAAAGAACGACCCATAATCTATTTAAGCCGACCTGTCACATGATACTGAACTTCAGTCCCAATGCAATATTAAGGGGCAGTCCAACACCTTAACAATTTGGACGGGACTATTAAAGAACGACCCATAATATATCTTTGGACGGGGCTTTTAAAGAACGACCCATAATCTACGAGAACTTCAGTCCCAATGCAATATTAAGGGGCAGTCCAACACCTTAACAATTTGGACGGGACTATTAAAGAACGACCCATAATATATCTTTGGACGGGGCTTTTTAAGAACGACCCATAATCTAGTTTGGTAAATCTGTCACATGATACTGAGATTCGGTCCCTGTGCAATATCAAGGGGTAAAGAACGACCCATAATGTCCCAATGCAAAAAGAACGACCCGTAATCTATTTCGGCCAACCTGTCCCACAATGCAATATTAAGGGAAAGTCCAGCACCTCATCAATTTGGGCAGTGCTTTTAAAGAACGACCCATAATCTATTTAACATGTTTAAGCCGACCTGTCACATGATACTGAACTTCAGTCCCAAATGCAATATTAAGGGGCAGTCCAACACCTTAACAATTTGGACAGGACTATTAAAGAACGACCCATAATATATCTTTGGACGGGGCTTTTAAAGAACGACCCATAGTTAATGGGACGCTAAAGTACTGACTGACACTTGAGTTGGTTATACAAGTCCAGTGGTTTTAGGATAAAATAATTTAATTCCCACGTGTGATGAATTTTATAGGGGGGATATATGATCAAAATCCATTATTGCATTGAAACCGACGGAAATTCAAAATTTACGGCCGTTCGTCGTGTCCGCCATCGTCTGGGTGCCGGACGGCAGTGCCAATGATCCTTAATCAAGGATTTAATATCACACAGCATATCATAAAACCACATTATTATAATCAACCCACATTAGACGTATAGGAGCTAATAGTTTTGGAGTTAGAATATATTTATTACCTGGTCAGTTACTTATTTTGAGGACTGTATTATGTCATTGAGGTTTGAAAATTATACAAAATACTATTGTTTTGAAAAAAAAGCTTGAGCTTCGCGCCGTCGATGATGATGGCATCATCAGCGGTGCTTCGCCGATGTTGATTGTTTTGAAAAAAAAGATTGAGCTTCGCGCCGTCGATGATGATGGCTTCATCAGCGGTGCTTCGCCGATGTTGATTGTTTTGAAAAAAGATTGAGCTTCGCGCCGTCGATGATGATGGTTCACCAGCGGTGCATTCGCGCTGGCGAAGGTGATATTGAAAAAGGAAAACCTTTCCGATGTTGCATTATTTTCTAAAAGTTTGAGCTTCGCGCCGTCGAAGATGATTTAAAAAAAGAGGAGCTTCAAAAATGGTAGGAAAAAGAAAATTGAGCTTCGCGCCGTCGATGATGATGGTTCACCAGCGGTGCTTTCGCGCTGGTGAAGGTGATATTGAAAAGGAAGACCTTTTCGATGTTGCATTATTTTTTAAAAGGTTGAGCTTCGCGCCGTCGAAGATGATTTAAAAAAAAGTGGAGCTTCAAAAATGGTAGGGTATTCTAAAGTTTAGCCTCATTTTGCAAGCTGTCCACGGAATACTTGACCAAACAAATGTAAAGTATGCATTTTAGCTGCGTACTTCCCTATTGACCGAGATTGGTGATGTTTTTCAAAACAAATAAATGACACTTAAAAGTTCAGTAAAGCATTTATTTACCAAACATACTCTGCTGCTAATTAGGGAAAATCAATGAAGCAAATTGATCATTCCTAAGAGAAGTTATGCCTGTTTTACTGAAAGCGCTCATGTTTGTAGCTGTCCATGGAATGTTTACTTTACATTTGTTTTGTCAAGTATTCCATGGACACGGACAGCTTACAAAATGAGTACCTTTATTTAAAAAGGCATAACTCCTCTTAGCAATGATCAATTTGTGTCATTCTTTTTTCCTAATAAGCAGGAGAGAATGCTTGTTAAATATATGCTTTACTGAACTCTCGAGTGTCATTTGTTTGTTTTTTAAAACATCACCAATCCGGGTAAACTTCTTTTTTACTCATCCTGTACATGTAATGTAACAGGTTTTACTTAATAATTAAACAAACTAAAGGGGTTTAGTAGGCCTACTCGGCGTCCAGGTTTTGGTAATATTTTATCTCCAAATCATAGAATCGTTAAAGCAAATCCCTCACCATTTTTGCCCCGCGTACAAGAAGTAACTTCGAAAAAGGTAGGCCTATAGGTATTCCCTGATGGGTACTTTTGGTCATTCCGGTTATAGGGTGATTTTAAATGAGGTCACTAACCGTGCTAACAATGTCTCCAGCGCATCACTTGGTTTTCCCAAAATGGGAACAAACCGCGCATATACAAATAGAAGGATCTTCAAGAAGCCAAGACATGAAACAAAAGGTTTTTATCCGAGCCCAACTGACCGTCATGGTAATTTCGTTTCACCCGGGCGTAATAGCTAGCCGTGAACAAAACTGTCCAACCTTAATTACACGGGTTGTAGCATTTACTTATATTAGGCTAAGTATTGCATTATTATTTAATTTAATTTACACCGCAGTCATTACACACGTAATTTACTTTGATAATGACGAATTGGGAATGGTGTATAACCAAAATAGATTCGGACCTATACCAAATCATGAAAATGGGTTTCCAAGCTAACTAAAACGTATACAAAATATGTAAAAAGTATGTTTTAAATTTCTGTGCCACAATCCCACCATGACCATAGTCACTCCTGATGGGTAAAGTAAAGTAACTTGCTTGAAGGAAATGGTTCTGAATGTGGCGAGATATGGTGACCATTTTGTTAAACATTCCGGATGAGTGATAAGACACCCCCCCCCCCCCCCCCTCTCCCCCGGCCCCACCGGCCCCACCCCTCTTCCCCAATGACAGGATGCTGACCGTTCGGTTGGTCATCGGCATTGGCCAGTTTGGTCACAACGCTTAAGTGACATGTTGTTTTTCAGAGGAGATCATTCCGTCAACGGTTCACTGAGGTTCAATAACCTTAATATTGGATGTCTTGTCTTTGTTAATTAAATTACAATGATTGCAATGCGATGTGTATCAATATTGTTATTTTATTTTTACATTTATATCAATCAAATTATCAAAATTGTATTCATCAGGGATGATGCGTGGCAACCCGGGGATGGTGGCAACCCGGGGATGGCAAATACTTTCGAATTCTGTTACACAACTTTATTTTCATATTATTCGGTTGACCTCGTGATTATAAATAACAGCAAATATCACTATTCTATCTGCAACTTGTGGGCTAACTTGGACCTATGACCTTATACATTCGCCGGGCGGTTCGGAATAGGGTTCTTGTGTTTATTACCAATTTGTGGTGGGCCACACCTTCGGAACGGGGTTAGGTTTTTGCTGCACAAACTAATATGATGATTCCAATGCTGGACCAGGTGCCCCACCCACTCAGTTGTTCAGTAGTGTCGGCATATCAGGGTCCTGTCGGCAAATCGGTGAAACAGAAAAAACAGGCGAAAACAGGGAAAGCAAATTGAATTCTACATCCAACCTCTTTGTGATATAGCATGTCAGAGAAGAATATGATACGGGCCTATACACTGATACAGGCATTTTGAAAATAAATATACACTGATTACAAAAATCCATTTTCGAAGATGATACGATGCTATATATAAAGATGATTGATAGTAATTAATTTTAGACTAGTCATTAACGGTGTGCGACGACGGAAGAGAACAATTCCGCCTGAGGGGTGGTGATAATTTTGACCCATCACCCGTCTCGTACAATGTTCTGAAAAAAGAGAGGAAAACCATTTGAAAGATGTTTCCGGCCATTACTCGATAAAAAACGGATATTAATTATAAAATTGTAACAAAATAATGCCGTAATCATAATATTGAATTGTAAGGAGAAAGGCAGGTGCATCTTTCTATAAACATGCGAAATGTGAAAGAGTGAAATAAACATCATAAAAAGTGAAATTTCATTTGTTTTGATTAGTTTGTTTACTCTGTTGATATTAGAGCCTGGTTATAAAGCTTGTCGTCATCATGCTAACACTTTCCACGCGGCAGGCAGCTGCAGACGACATTCCAAAATTTCACAAAATGTTTCAAAAATGTCAACATTATTGTATTTCATTACCATATTTGGAATCACCATGAGAAATGCATTAAAATAAGTACAAATATGCCTAGTGTTTGGTCAGTAATCTTTTGAGATAGACTTTGAAAATTATGAAAGGTTTCTGAAAAATCTGCTTTGTGTATGGTAACACTAATACTAGCCGCGTGAAAGTATTAATGGTGTGGAAAGGGCCAAAACAATTTATCTTGCAACAGTATACTATCACACCCACCGACCTACAGAGAAACGGATTTCTTTTTTGATAATTGAACTGACCATGCATAAAATGACCACCAAATCATCTGTGCGCCCCACGCATTTATTAATTGTATTGTAATTGCAAGTTCATCTGCGTTCATTAGCTTCAATTAGTTTTACACGGCACGCTGATTCTTGAATCCATACATCCCTTCAATACTGAATATTCGGCACCTGCCCACATGGCCTGCCACCCATTTCACACGCGGGTATAGTGAACCACTGGTATTTTAGGAATTAAATGGGAATCATAAAGGTCTAGTGTCTGGCCATGCCGACAGAGGTTAATTATCTTCAAAAAACATTATTTTAATGGAAACTCCAAAATTTGAACCAGCTCAGTGAAATACAAAATTCTATTTAAGCCTAGATTTTAAATATTCACAGCAAACAACAGCAACAGCAAATAGACCTACATTATGAACAATAATTCAAGCTAATAAAGTGTAAAAATTATATATCCTTTCACCAATATTAATGAACTACCGGTATTCTAAATAGGTATATTTAACAAAACAGACTAAAACAGAAGACTAGTTTCATGTTGTAATTTGTATTGTTTTTACGTAAAATGTATTATCTTTTGGCATGCTTAACAGCACTACCCACACTTGTAAACTTAAATAAGGCAGTAAATAGATCTAGTCAATCAAGTGTAACAAATAGATTTGCCCTAACGGTCATCGACCACTTACTCAACCTATCTGTCGTCTGGAGTTCACTGCAGCAGTACAGTATTTGAACCTACATGATGATCATAATTATTGTTATAATCCACTATAGCTGAAAATCAGGACGATTCGGTTGCTAATCAAGTCACTTAATCACTATTTTGACTTGATCTGAACTTATTTATGAAGTGAATGACGTGTAGTTCATGCGTCGTATAAAGGTGATTGATGCCCGTAGTGCTATCTACTGAAGATAGCAATTATTATAATTGGACCGTTGGACAACTCTCTGAATTCTACAACCATGTTATGAGATTATTTAACAGCGTTGATCAAATTAATGTTCATAGTTCAAAACGTACGATTACTGAAGATAGCAAAGACGATTCCTAGTGTCTTAAGTTCACTCTACATCAGCGATCATATGTTACAAAAGTCAGATGAATGCCATTTCATGACAACACAACATGCTAACTACTGAAGATATAGCATTATTTGCCCCGGCCTTAGATATATATACATAATGAATTAATACAATTTAAGTAAACATAGTAACAGCTGGTAAACATATAGGCATCCTATTTGGTATATCTGACAGTGCTATCTACAAGTGGCGCGTAGCTAGGGTATATTGGAGGAGCGATAAATAAAAGTGAACCGACAAGACTATTTAACCGTCATAATTCCATGATTCCCATTGTAAAATTAACCCCACCAATCTCAACCGACAGACTCAAAATATAGGTGGGCGATCGCTCCGCCCCCCCCCCCCCCCCCCCCCCCTCTGGCTATGCCAATGCTATCTACTGAAGATAGCATTTCCACTTGATATTTTAATATCCCCTATCCCCTTAAGCTCAACAATTAGGGTCTAAAAGCAACGCTTTTTGATCAGTTATAAGCCACTTTTATGAGAAATTGTGGAACACGTCATATTAGAAACACTTATCTATGTAATTTTTATGCCGATATGTTGGAACTAAAATTGTTACACATGATCATGATGACAAACGGTACACTGCAAAAAGTGCAGAACACATGACGCGTTCAGAACATGTTCACGGTGTGTTCTCCAGGTGTTCCAGAACATGTTCAAAATGTAACAGATTTAGAACATGTTCTGGATATGTTCTGAACGTGTTCAGAACACATCAGAACATGTTCAGAACATGTTCTCAATCTGTTACATTTTAACACATTCTGCAGTTTTTGCAGTGTACACGTTATATCAAGCGTACAGTCAATCACTTGACAGTGTGGTGTGAGCCCCGCGCAAAAGATATATGTTTGTATGGTATGTGATGATTACACATAGGAATTTCATCACGTACGTACAGGATAATGTTGAATCGGGTAATTGATATAGTTATTGTAAATACAGAGTTATGTACAAATGAGATTTGCCTGATTCATATTTGACCTATATGCCTGCTGCTGGTTATTTTTAGAGTAGGTCAATAGTGATTGGGTTATGGTCAGTTAGCATACTGACCGTTGATTCAATAATAATATTTAAACACAAACCCCTCACGTGCCGGAAGTGACCATCGATAGGCGTGCCACAAAACACAGAGGAAAGGCAAACGTTAAAAACAGATAAAATCACCTTTTGAGGTATAACAGGCCGATAGTAATTTAGAAACTAATATTTTCCTAAGAATTTGAAATAAATTAAAGTTCGGAATCTTTTCTCAATCGACAATTGTTCGTTTATCTTTTACATTGATACCCAATAGCAATCACTTGTCCCGTGCTCAGCCACTGAATGTTTTGAGAACATGGGGAGGTCTTGATCTGATGTTCCAAAATCATCACTTTATTTTGTGCTCAAAAGTCATTACTTGCACTAATAGTCTTTAATGTATACTTCATTGAACAGACGACAGAGTTGTTCTTTTACGCGTGAAACCTCCTCTTAATGAGCAGGTGTTTAAAAGCACTGAAACAAGTGATTGCTATAATGTGGACTAATAAAATTCAGCAGCGTTAATCAAAAATAAAAGCACGAGTGCTCCATGCACTGTGGAAATTTATTTGTTTTAAATAAAAAAATATTATTATTAAAAAAATGAAAAAATTCAGCAGCCTTTTTCTATACCATGTGTACAGAAAGTTAGTGTTAGGCCTAATATACTCAGGATTTTCTATTTAAATCGAGACACATCGTCTAACTCCCCGAAAATGTGCTTAGCAAGTATTTTTAGCCTAAACCATGAAGTTTGAACCTTCCGTTCAATGCGGGCTATCATATCTTTGTGGAATGTTAATGGGTGTTATCATCAAGGTTGGACTGAAGACAATACACTTTTGCCATTTGTTTGAAAGAGTTTGGCAACTATAAGTTGATATCGGCAAATTTGTCGGAACAAAAAACCTGTTGTATATGCGGGCAAAAGGGACCTCTCGGGTACAATCGGTCGGTCGGTCGGTCGGTCGGGCGCTTTTGTTTTGTTTAGTTTTTTTCAAAATATGATTCAAAATATTTCAACAACAAAAACCACCATAATTTTTCCCAAACAATTTTTGGTAACTAAAAATAAATAAAATATGTTTGCAAATTTGAAGAAAATGGGTCGATCGGGCCCGTACAACAGAGGGGGGGGGGGGGGGGGGGGGGAAGATAAAATAGCCTAACCAAATAAGTATACAGGGTGAATATAACAAACTGCAATAGTGGAAAGAAGCAATCTTGTTTTCAAATTCAAAACCAAGTTGATGTTTAAATTTATTTAAACGTTATGAGAATAACATTTTGTTACTAATTTCATGTGAAAATATGAAGTCAATCGCATTTTACGTTTGCTTTTGGTGAACCTTTTTACCCATGCATTCATTTCACACGCTTGTCCACGAAACCCCCAAAACATGCCAAAACATTGCAAAATGCGTCTCTCATTTAAATGTTAAAATTCAAGTAAATTTGTGTTGTAATTGGATGATTTAATCCATCCTTTCTTGTTTACATGGGAGATTAAATAATCAATTTACATAACCCATGCCATGAATTGCTTGTAATGTTCTAAATTTGCATACAAATGTTGGCGGGATATTCAAATGTGATCATTAAATGTGTGCAATTTCAATTGAAAACCATTATGCTCGTGGACAAACAAGTAATTTGTGCAGCAAAGAGGTTCACCAAAGACAAACGAAAAATGCAATTGACTTCATTTTTTCACATATAAAGTCAAGAACAAATATATAGGCTAATTCTTGCAACGTTTAGGAAATTTCAAACTTCAATTTGGTTTTGAAAACAAGATGGCTTATTTCCACTATTGCAGGTTTTTTTACTCACCCTGTAGTAACACAGATACATTTTTGCTTCGTACATAGGCCCTATAGGCCCATTTCTTGAAACGTAAACGTATAGCCCCAACGTGCAGATTTCCCTAAATATCAAATTGCCTAAATGCTGTTGAACGTTACTAGAGGAAACATACAAGGGGTCAAATGTTGAAATATAAATCGCACCATACGATACCTTTGTCGGCACATTATCCATGTTATCAGTTTCGGTCCCCGACTTCGAAATCCTTTTTTCGCCACAGTTGGTAAATCAACTCTTTAATTTGATTCTAGAATGGTGGTCAAGACATTATGGCTTGCACGTATTTACCCAACACACGCGTACTATTTACTTGTTTATATATCTTAGACAATTTGAAGGCCTACTTTATCATACATTCATACTATTATATTGGAATGTATAGAAGTTCTGTCAATATTGGTTATCTGGTGCACCTCTACCCGCATCCTGGTACGGTGAAATCAGACGTTCCATTAATTTAACAGTAGGCACAGTTACTGTAAGTAGACTATTCCTGCATTTGTATTATTACTTCAACTACTTAATTCTGAAAAACGCCACCCCCCCCCCCCCCCCACACACACACAAAAACCATACAGGGTGACGTGTTTTACGTCGATAAAGTTTCCATTGTTTGCGCTTAGCGCGCAGGTTTTTTTTCTCATTTTTGACCATTATAAACCAAATTTGGACTCGAGACCCCTCATTTATTTGTTGGTTCCGTCGCCACTGTACACGCCAACGTTAAGTTTCTCAGCAATTTGTCATGAATATTAAGCAGATTCATCGACAATTGCAGTCATGGCACTGGTCACAGATGGCACCCCAGACCTCAATTTAGGAGTTGACCCGTACCCATGATTTACTTTAATCATAGGGATTGCATAAAGTCCGTTCAAAGAATTTAGAGAGAATGACATTTGTTCAATAGGGCAATAGTTTTATTTTCGCGCGACCCAGTACATTTATACTCGTACGTTTAATGGACATTTTTCTATTATGTCTATATAGAGATCCAACCCGACTTGCTTCATGGGATGAATTGATCATGTGTTTCTGTTGTGATCGTATTCCGATTGGAAGAAACGTATATTAAACAAAGGAGTTACATTATTATGCTCACGATCTAAAAACGGGGTAAAAAGCCACAAAGTTATCAAACTTTGACCAAATGTTTTTGTGTGCATATTACTTGACACCATCTTAGTCAAGTTTGACCCCGCTCAAATTTAAGAGTGACCTTTACCCTTTCTCAGGACAATAAGTTACGTATATTTTGGATTTTTCTTTTCTGTTGATGTGCATAAGACTCGGACGCCGGAGAGACGCAAAAAGTGCAAAGACGCAGTTCGTGATTCAGTTGAACTGAATGGTATACCTTAATTAACAACGCACTGCCGTCCTTCCCCTTTCTTCAGTCGCCAACGATTTATTAGTAGATGTCTTTATATGGATCTTATGCCTTATGTCCTCACGGGCTGTGCTTGTTTATGGTGCCGAGTTCTTATTTCATGAACTTAATTGAATCTATAGGTGTTGCCGAGGGCGCGATGAGTTCATTCGATCGAACACTTGATATACAATTTCTTACGGAGTCATGCAAATGTGCATGTATTATCAGCAATCGAATAGACGTGATGTTGCCTTCCAATAGCGTAAAACTCGTAAAGAAGACGTCTAGTATAATGTTGACATGCAATAGTTCTAACAAATATACTGGTGCAATTATGTTGATACTAAAAGAACATTTTCTTCAAATTTCAAATTGATTTTCAACATATTCAGCATTATTCATTTTACTGATAACTGACATAGGCTAAGTATCATACATCTTACTTTTGATGACAATTAGTCAAATGACGAAATAATCTGTACAAATTAACCACTGCTAGCGGTTTAATCCGAGTGAGTGCCTTGTTCATGTACCTGGTCTTAAACGGATGAGTGATTAGAAAAACCAAACATTGACACCGACATGGACACTTCGAGACACATTCAAAAAGGCAACAATTAATACGCAATGCTGCTATCTACTGAAGATAGCAATTATTATCTATAATTTGTTTTACTGCTATCTCCTTCAACCTTTGTACAGATCATCTGAAAATATGTCCTGATCATGATCATGAAACAAACCTGGCTATTCTATTAAAACCTACTGTGGTTTTATCCAATCCGATTGGTCAATAGTGTTTTGAATAATGCCTCGTTTTAACGCCATGGTCACAAGAAAACGCAATGCACTGTGGGCTTTACTTAATAAATGAAAAATAGGAGCTTTTGTTTTGTTTAGCTTGGAGTCTATTAATGTTTTGGGTTCATTTTGTTTTATGTTGTGTTGGTTTGTGTATACTAGGTTCAGCTGTTATCTTCTTGGTCTATGTTATTTCACTATTTATTTCCCCATTGCATGCTTACCGTGTTTATCACACAAGTACCAAGCGATAAATTAATATAGTCTGCTAGCAATGTTGGTCCAATAAATAAGTCGGCTCGGCTAGGCAATATCCTCAATGGTCCCATAAGAGATCAAGCATGGGGCAGCAATTATTTTACATTTGATTTACAATGTATAAATTATAGCTGCCTTTGTAGATTGAAGACCTATGTTTGTCAAAGGATATTATCGTCTGCTCTAGAAATGCAACCTTTCGTAAGACGTGACCTTTTCTCCCGCCTTTTCTCGAGGGTCAAATACGGCTGCATTGCCCGTTGAATTTCATCGTGCCGTGTGATCATGGTGATGAATTAACCCAAACTGTGATCTGTAGAAAGATCATTCATAAACTTTTTAAAAAGATACATCTGGGATCTATCCAAGTAATACTTGGTGAATCCAATTTCAGTAACGCGATAGCACTTGCGTGACTGGTTCAAGACGACGTACTGTTGACAGACAATTCATATATAATGATATAATTAGTCGTAATCATACATGAAATAGAAGGTTATATGGTGCTTATATTCGAAATTATTTATTCCGAATGTAGAATATAAAATGCAAAGTCATATCTGTAACTAGAATTTAAATTGTATCCCGAATTGTATGTTTAACCTAATGATTTGAATTTGAATACGACATTGATTTGCTACTTTTATTACTGCAAATGTTCTGTATAATGTACATTTACTGAACTCTATATGGTCAAACCGTAGAAAAAAAGTTATTAAAGAAGCTATAAACCATGGAAGGTAGTACTATGACTGCATGTATACTTAACACTTTCCACGCGGCTATTATAGTTTCGCCATTATACAAAACAGATTTTTCAGACACCTTTCCCCAAATTTCAGAGTATATCTCAAGGCTACTGAACCATAGGCATGTTTGTACTTATTTTAATGCATTTCTCATTGTGATTCCAAATATGGTGATAAATAATAAAATGAAATGAAACATTTTGAGACGTTTTGAAATGTCTTCTGCAGACGCCTGCCGCGTGAAAAGTGTTAATTCTCCATAATAATAAAACAATTGGCGGCTCTCTCATAATTGTCAAATGTATAATATCGTAATCGCTTGCATTTTCAACAGAGGCAGATTTGTCAACATTTAAGAGGCGTAAGATTATTTTTACATAATATTCTTAAATTGCAATATCATTGGTTTCATGTGGTGAAAATGGAGTTGTAATTTGTTTAGACGCAGGTATCTTTTATATCCTAGCTACATCATCTCAATGGATTTGGTTGAAAACACCATGGACATTGAACAAAATATGAAGAAATAGCAAACGTTTAAAGACAACTTGTCAAACTGGTTTCTTTTTCAATTGAGTATATGAGAATGCTAGAGCCTCGCGTACAGTACATCGTGATGCAGCGAACAATTTAAATCTGCCATCACTGAACATGTAGCGGCCACAAATCATAACATAGACTGGGAGGGACACGCAATACACCGGGAATCGCACAAGACCACTAGATGGCTAAAGGAAGCTATCTGGATCAGGAGGAAAAACACTTAACGAAGGAGGGGCCTATACAAACTGCAATATCTATAATCAACTCATCCTGCCTACGCCATCTACAATAATACCCAGTAAGCATGAATCAGAGTTGCCAGTCCGATGAAGCTACCACCAGCGTGGTAGTGAAACGTCATTAAACAGTATGTAACATCGTTCACTTCCTTTGGATTTGTACACAAAGAAATCTCAATATTATTAATACTAGCCTACTAGGCATGTTTGTACTTATTTTAATGCATTTATCATGGTGATTTCAAATATAGTGATGATATATTTGCTAATTTTGACATGTTTGAAACGTTTTGTGAACTTTTTGAAACCGTCGTGTCTGCAGACGACTGCCGCGTGGAAAGTGTTAAGTATAATAAAATTCGGAGAAATCTGTCTCCGAAAAAGTCTTTTCTTGTCGACAATCGCAACATTCACTTTAATACACTGTATGAGATTTTATCCCGTGATTGCTGCCATGGACGTACTCGAGAGAAAGGGGTTCAAAGACCCTTTCTTGTACTTGAGTGTTAACCTTCAGCACTAAGTGCCTGAGTGACGTCATAAGAATTAAGTTGTTTTTAAAGTTAAAGCCGATTCACAGCTAACTGAATGTCATGTCTTTTCTCGGGATTACCTATAGGTTGTTACGTAGTGATATCATTTAATGACGCAAAACAGCGCCGAAATAGCTTTTAATTTGTTATAGTTAAATGCCAACTGACAATTGCAAATGCTATACAAGCGCTCGCACGACAAACATGGTGTAATATGTTTAACGGTTTGACTTTTTATACACAATAACAGCTCCCGTAATTTGATGATGTGTGAACATGTCAATTATGCAATTTATGGAAATTAATGAGGCATTTTAATTCAATAACATGATCAATCTTAAATATACTCGTCGTAAGTTCGAAACTCTGCGTTCCCTAGAGATAGCAGTTATTCACTTTCATTCATTTAATCATAAGTTGTATTAAATTCATCACTTGAAATTACGCCACGGTATCTTCAGCAGCTTCCAGACTGTTGTAAGTTATAGGGATACCCAAATATGCGCGGGCTTATTTTTTATTTGCATCATGTCGATGATAACTATTTAATCGGACAGATATATTCATTTCAGTGGTGTTGTTTCCGTATAGATAGGCTATTCCATTCAACCTATACACCCCTATGGAAGATACGACCTTAATCTATCTTCCATTGAAGGGAGTGTAGATTTCAAATGGAGCTTAGGCAGGCGTCTGCAGACGACATTCCAAAATCACAAAATGTTTCACAAATGTCACAAAATGTTTCACAAATGTCAAAATTATTTAATTTCATTACCAAATTTGGAATCGCCATGAGAAATGCATTATTTGATTCAGTTATACTTGAGATAGACCTTGAAAGTTGGGAAAGGTTTCTGAAAAAAATATTGTATATGGCTAACCAAAAGCCGCGTGGAAAGTGGTATGGCTTCCATGTAGGGGGAGGGGTTATGGATTTCAGCTGGAATAGCCCAATGGTGAAGCGACACTAGATATATGTGATGACACCGGTGAACTGTCTGGTATGGTATGAGGGGCGTCACATCCAACCCCGTCTGGCGCTATGTGAACTTGGTATTGATATCCAAGTTGATTGTCAACGGCATGTTTTGAAGATATAATTATATTACGGTTAAATCACCAAGGAGTTATTTATAGTTTACTATAATAACTCCTTGCTATATAACCTACATCAAGAGATGTAATATCACGTCGTGCTGTCTTCAATTGATAGAAATAGCTATTCATTCAATTCGGTGCTTATCTTCTTATAAGAACAATATAGATATATATATATCGAGCAATGTTATCTTCAGATGAAAGCAACGGTTATCAAGTAGCGTTTTCTTCCCAAGATTGCAAAAAAGTTAATTAGTGTTAATCTTCATTGGACAGCAAAAGCTCTTTCCAGCGGTGCTATCTTCAGTAGATAGTAATGGTTCCAGCATATCTTCTGCAGATACATGTGCAACTATCGAGCTGGTTCTCTTTTCCATAAACAGTCAGTCCATATGATAGTTGTGTTTCTGAGATATGGATATATTTACAATTTAAAACAAGAAATATACACATTCCGCTAACTTTTTGCACCAACGCGAATTATGAGGTTATTGTTTCTAGTTTGAAGAACAATTTGCCTGCAGTGTATAGCTATATAATGAAATTAGCACTACTATAGCCATTGCCATCTAGCAAGCGCAACTTGCTAGTCTACTGAAGATAATACTATACGAAAATATAACGTTTGCTATCGTCTGAAGATTACACTAATATTGCAATGCTATCTATTAAAACACTGCGCCTTATCTTTATCTTATGGAATTGCCATATATATCTGCTCTATAATATCACTTCTTCTGGATCTGAACATGTATATCTCCTTATGAAGATGTCATTTTGATATTATATCTAGATATTGCTGTGTACTGTTAGGTATTATATATAACGCATGAAAATATTCAAGCCATCTGATTGGTGGATTGGATTAGTGGATTGGTGGACCGGGCGGTCAATAGTACTTTTTGAAAGTAAAAAAAAGACCGGGAAGTGACGTCAAGTATGAAATGGACCAAACTATTTTGTGTTATCTGATGTAGTACCCACCAATCAGATGGCTAGAATATTTTCATGCGTTATATAAAACAAATATCGACTGCTCTTTAAAATCGTGAAATGGGGTGAACTATATAATTGTCCCTCGGTGATCTGGAGACCTAAGCCTACATACTATTAAAAAGCCTTCGGCTTTGGGAAAATAGTAGGTTTACGGTATTCAGATCACCTTGGGACAATAGTTCACCCCATTTCCCTCATGAACAGTCCATTGTATAGCACTAAGTATGCTAAGGATATAACCTTTGCTTTCTTCTGAAGATAGCCTCACTGAATAAAGCATTGCTATCTTCTGAAGATAGAACTACTATGACATAGGCCTAATCATTTATATTTTTCAGGATCACATGCACTAAGATATTCACTACTATAGTTCTACAGTCATGACAGTTCTACATCTTAAGAAGATAACATGTGTCGTGTTACTATGCAACCTTTTATGCGAGTGCGTGAAGACGAAACGGGCTCTGTTTCTTCTTCTTGGCCTAATTAAATCGGTGTTCTTGCTTTCATTATACGGTCGTGTCCGTTATATTAGATGATTTAGCACGTGCGTGCAGGAACAGACCTATACGGACGATAACGGGTATTGATTATCAATAGAATCACCGTGGCTTTGACCTCTTTTTGAGAATTGCGTTGTTGGATTTATTCATGAAATTCGTGTACTGGCTGTGCTGCCTTTTCTGCTGACACACAACGAATTGGATTACTTCAATTGTACAAATTTGATCCTTAAATGAGATATTTATTTTGTGTCAAATGTAGTTGCTTATTCACCCTAATAAACGAGTTATTGTCACCTAATAAAAGAAAACATAAGGGTTCTTAAACAAATATCTTACAGCGTATGTATACGCTTCTAAAGTTCCTCGTAAATTATGCAGGTATTTCATAAAATAAAATGTTATTTCACACTTCCAGTTCTATCCTGAGTTTCCTATTGTTACGCCTGCTAGACAGATATAGCGACGTTTTAACTAGATTATAAAATAAAGCAATGGTAGATTATACATTATTTTGTGCCCTTTAACACGGCTTATATAACAAATACGTAAGTATCCAGGGTCCGGCATATTCAGGTCAAGACCTTTCAGCAATCAATGTCATCGGGTACCTTCCAACTCCACTCATCACTTTAATTGCACAGACGACGACACAGCACCCGGGGGAGGGGGCACTCAGGTACGGAATAAACTGAGTAAGGCCGGCTGGCATTTTTTAGCCCTGGGGCATTAGAAGTCGATCTTCTAAAGGGGTAATTTGAGTGAGAAAAATGCAAGTTTTCCAACAAATAGGAAAATAGGGGACATATAAGCGTGATTTAAAAAAGAGGTACTGCATGAAAGGGGGGGGGGGGGCTGGGTCTTAATTAACGGCTTACATAATTATGGTACCCCATCCTAAGGGACCCGCCCCCTTTCCCGGGCACAGCGCACCTTTGCCCATTTAGTGTCATATTTTCAGAGATTTTGTCCATAGTATGCTAGTGTAGCGGGAATCGCTTTTTGTAGAAGTTTTGGGCGTATTTAATTATTTAATCATTGCAAACGGTTGCAATACCTTTAAAGATCTATTTTTATTATGCACCGCTTGTAATTTCATTTTGGGGTGTTGCCTGTACGTTACCTGATCGGCCTCACCTATCTGGGGACAGCTAGAGTTGCGTTGCTAATTGGTTTAGGCTTGCGCAATACAGCGGGGAAAAACCAAAAACGCCATCTTTTGTTGAACGTGTGGTATGATCAGAAAACTCGGAACGCTGGAAAGAAAAACATCCAAATCCTTCGGAAATCGGACGTTTTGATTGACATCCTTTCATTGTAAGTACTATAGATGTATATAGAACATTCTTGGACCATTGTGATTCATGTATTTTGTAAATTGAGCGATTTCTGCGCGTTTTCGTGGACAAGGTAGATACCAGATTTTTTATACATGTTCCGTGATTTTTAACAGTGTGTGAATAGGGCATTTATTTCTGTTTTCATCACACTGACACCGTAGTTTGAGACCCCAAATATCTCTTTTTGATTGTGTCAAATTACTTCAAAAAGTCTATTGTTAGTGATAGTATGTCGTATAGCGTTATGCATGACCAAAAAATAGCCCTGATTTACGTGTTTGGAATGATTTTGGGCAGTTTTAAAATACCTCTTCATTTGTTGAAAATGATCAAACTTGTGTGCATAACAGTACCCCTGCGTAGATCAATTTGAGATGATGACGTCATGATATTCTAGAAAGTTCTCGAAAGGTGCGAAGTGCATTCTGGGTGTTGCTATAGTAACTCGGCGTAAGGAAATACGATAAATTGTAGACGGTACGCTGATTTTGATTGTTTTGTTCAGAAATAGAAATCATTACAGAGTGTACCAAAAATAGTACGCTTCACCAAATTACGTTGTATTATGTGGTGCTTTTGTATGGTTGCCGTATAATAATCCTGTTTATCAAATTTTGTATGTCGTGCTGTGATTTTGAAATTATTACAGTGTGTTTCCAAATTATTGTTTCAAATAATACTTTGTCAGTAGAGATTGAGTACAGCTGAAAATACAGTTGCACTGTTCTGAACATTAAAATATTGTTAATGATTTTTAGGATTGTTACATGAAGTCAGCTGTTCCTGATTTTCATGCCCTAAATTTTGGATTAGGATTTTCTTCCTGAGCTAATTGTTAGTCTGATTTTTGATTAGTTATTCAGGCTTGCATGTCAATGGTAGTGTGTATGATTATAAATTACCAGTGCACACAAAATATTTTATGAATGTAGATTGAGTCATTGTTTTATGGATAAATGATTACTCTATACCAAAATTGTCACGCTATCATGATTCAGGGTTGGATTGTGTAAACATGTAAATTGAGGCCATTGTATGGTAGGAGCGATTAGTGAATTTGTTTATTATGTATTCTTAAACAACATGGGATGGGCGTGCCGCGTATAAATTGAGCCTGTGCTTTATCTTTTTGATTATTACAGCTATCTATCTAGTATTTAGGTAGGCTTTTTGTGACAATATCCCATAATTCCTTATCGCGTTGACAAAGAAACCAAACCATCAGAGATGATTCCTGGTCACTGTATTGTAAATACAGGGAACTTGCATGGCAAATGATTGTATTTTATTACTTGTGTGTTGGACAGAACAGGTGACCCGGATGTTAAATTGTTATGATGATGTGTGTATATATTTGTATGCTAGAGTTAAATAGGTATTCCAATATTCCTGAATACTTTCGGTGGTAATGATTTGTTTTAATCATTCAGAATTTCTTATAAATTGAGGGTTGTCATGTACACAAAGTGTGACCCCTGATTGTGCTGCGGAATAGTCGGCATGTTTGTTCTGATTGGTTAGACCGTTTTGGAGAATTATTGCATTGTGTAATGTAATCTGCTGATTTTGGGTTGTAGTTTTTTTTTAGTGACCAAAATTAGTGCTCAATCCAACACTTAGAGCATTTTTGACATTTCACATTTTTTATGTTCAATAAGAAATCACTTAGTCGATTTTTGCTTTATCCAACACTTAGAGCATTTTTGACATTTCACATTTTTTATGTTCAATAAGAAATCACTTAGTCGATTTTTGCTTTATCCAACACTTAGAGCATTTTTTGACATTTCACATTTTTGATGTTCAATAAGAAATCACTTAGTCGATTTTTGCTTTATCCAACACTTAGAGCATTTTTGACATTTGACATTTTTTTTTGTTCAATGAGAAATTACTTGGTCGATTTATGGAAATATTTTCAATTTCCCAAATTATTTACAAGTTTTTCTGTATCATAATTTGTGTTTTTGGTAAAACACTTAGAAAGTTTTGGAGGATCAGATTTTGTGTTTTTGGTGAAACACTTATAAAATTTTGGAGGATCAAAATTTGTTCTGTAACACTTAGAAGTTTTCTGTGATCCAAATTTGTGTTTTTGGGAAAAACACTTGTAAATTTTTGAAATGATTGAAATTTATCACTGGTCCAAAAATACTTTGTAGATTTTTGATTTCGATATTTTTCCATGCTGTGTCAATACTTAGTACGTTTTCGATTTCAACATTTTTTCATGCTTGGTGAAAAATACTTTAATGTTTTGACAACTAACTATCTTGTTACATGGTGACACTGTGTCACACTATACTATGTGAAGTACATTGGGGAGCATGCTTATGCATGGGTATTATTACCTGGGTGAGGTCAACCTTGTTATTGTCCATCCGCACATACAATTGTGAATGCCATGACCTTATACTGTATATAGACTAGATTAACTATTGGTGGGAATATCCTACTATCTTTTGTGTTAAATAGGAATCGTGACAGAAAGTGTGACGGAAGTAATAGGTGAACTGAAGATTGGGAATACCCTTATTGTAGAGCAGGAATGTAAGTAATGTCACTTCCTTTAAAAATCATGGTGATATGTAAATAATGGCAATGGCGAGTAGGAGAGGTACAGGTGAGAATTAAACTGTTTGGTACAACATTAATTCATCGTAATCTTCGAAAGTGGTTGTCAATTGTTCCATTGGAATGATATGTGCGCTCCATACCGTGGCGTCGTATTGAGTAATGAAGTTCGTGCACATGTTGATTGTAGTTTAAGAAATAAGACTTGCGATATTTTGTCAAGTTATGAACACATATTACTTTGGTTATCATTGGTTACATACTGTATTGTTATAATAAAGTTTAGATAAGTAGTGTAGTAAGCGCACCCTAAAGCGACCCATACTCGCGTAGTGTAGATTCAGTAGTTATAACTTGTGGTAAAAATTAATATGTACTTGGGTGAATTCATCATTCGAGACTTGATCACCAATACTAGGCTTACTTGTACAAAGTCACCATTCATTCTTTGATCACCAATACTAGGCTTACTTGTACAAAGTCACCATTCATTCTTTGATCACCAATACTAGGCTTACTTATATATATATTGCTTTGTGTTGGAAGTACAACGACTATGTACTGCCTCAAACATATGGTTAATGATCGTGATGAGGGAGTTTGAGCAAATTTACCGACAAATTATGATATGTGTAAATGGAAGAAAATGGTCTATGTGCACGTGGCGATGGCGTAGTTTCTGTTGTGAAAAGTATTCGTGTGTGCACGTGGCGATGGTGTAATTGCTGTTATCAACGTACTGGTTGCCGTGCGCGATGGGAACTGACCTAGAGAGGTTGAGCGACAGAGAGGTTGAGCGACATAGGAGTTGAGCGACATAGGAGTTGAGCGACAGAGGAATTGAGAGGAAGAGAGGTCTTACCCACGGAAAGGAGACATGGAGCTTAAGCGCGGCGATGTGTTATGGAGCCTGAGCGCAGAGTTGGACTGTAAGCTTATGGCGCGTAAACATTTACACCTATGATAGTCGGTGTGACATGGCATTAACACAGTGTTCTTTTCTTTTGTATGTTTCAGAACGCTCCATGGTGGTACAATTTTTCTTCTTTATTTTTGGTGGTACAATTTTCGAATTTCCAATTTCAGTTTCTTTTTGATCCTTAATTCTAAGTTTTATTTTTAGTCTTCCCCATTTTTCACTTTGGTACAATTCTCACTTTCAACTTTATTTTCGTCAGTTGGGCTAAGTTATGTAAATAACACTTGGAATTTGTAGATGCTGTAGTTGTGGAGTGGTGTGGTTGCGAAATAAATGGTACATAGAATATTAACCTAATTGTCCGGTGCTTTGTTGTTCACGGTAGAAAAGCAGGTTCTGCCCTGCAAACTAACCCACGTGGTCTTATAAATCAGGTTTCTAATTTCAACCCTGCCCAAACTTAAAATAACCCAAAAAAATTAGTGGTGTCAGATTGGCAAAATTGCATTCTGCACGCTTCGTGGTCTCGGTTCCCGCCACAAGTGGTGTCAGATGTGGGATTTCTTTTTTTTTTGTCGACAAGGTTTCTGGTAAGTTGGGGTAATTTCTATTTCAGTGGTTAACGGGCTCGAGGCGATGAGTGAAACAGAGCGTCGTGCGAGTGCAACAGGGCGTCGTATGAGTGAAACAGAGCGTCGTGCGAGTGAAACAGAGCGTCGTGCGAGTGAAACAGAGCGTCGTGCGAGTGCAACAGGGCGTCGTGCGAGTGAGACAGAGCGTCGTATGAGTGAAGCAGAGGAGCATCGTGCGAGTGCAACAGGGCGTCGTCTGAGTGAAGCAGAGGGGCATCGTGCGAGAGCAACAGAGCGTCGTATGAGTGAAGGAGAGGGGCATCGTGCGAGAGCAACAGGGCGTCGTGTGAGTGAAGGAGAGGGGCATCGTGCGAGAGCAACAGGGCGTCGTATGAGTGAAGGAGAGGAGCGCCGTATGAGTGAAACAGAGGAGCGTCGTATGAGAGAAACAGAGGAGCGTCGTATGAGTGAAACAGAGGAGCGTCGTGTGAGTGGCAGAGAGGAGCGTCATGGTGGTGGCAGAGAGGAGCGTCGTGGTAGTGGCAGAGGTCATCGTAGAGATGGGAAGAGAGTTGGTGGAGGTGATGTGGAGAGTGTTGATGGTAGAGCTGCAGAGAGAATTGGTGGCGATGTAGATTTGGGTGTTTTGGGAAATATCGACAAAAGTGGTGAGTGTCGACCCTTGAGTGATTTGAAGCGTGTCGACAAGGGTGGAGATTGTCGACCTTTTGGTAACGTCGGAAGTGTCGACAAAAGTGGAGGTCGACAGTGGAATGAAGGTGGAGGTGCTGGTTTTGGTGCTAGTGGCGAGGTCAGACGTAGTGTCGGTGTTGGTGGAGGTCGACATGGAGGTGATGTTGAGAGAGTTGCCGAAAGTGTAGGAGGTGGAGGTATAGGTAAAGGTGGAGAGAGTAGAGGTGGTGCTGGTAGAAGTGGTGTTGGTTTTGGTGCTGATGGCGATGTTAGGGGCAGTGTCGTTGTTGGTGGTAATGTTGGTGGAGGAGGAAGTGCTGGCGGAATTGGAAGTCGACACGGTGGGGATCCCAGTGATGAGGTGGTTGTCGCTTACTGTAGAGGTAGTAATAAGATGGTTAGTTTTGATGAGGTTGGGAGTGCACGTGGTAACACCGAGTATTGGAGCACTGTGGAGAAAAGTGGCGAGATTGGTAAGGGGTTGTTGCGGAGCCCAGAAACGAACGTTAGGTCGACTGGTGGTTCAGGTAGAGTTGGCAATGTTGATAGCGAGGGAAGTCAGGGGAGTGAGGACTCTGGGATTGGATCATGTGTAGTGGATTTGGGTACTCTGGGTGATTATGAGGAGTGGAAAGGGACAGATCGGATAGAGTTGCAGAATTGGAGACGGAGAGGGAATGATTTGATGCAGAGGGAGGTTTTGGAGGTGGAACTGTTTTGCAGGACGTTGGTTGATGAGTTGCTCCAGAGAGTATTAGAGACGGAAAGGTTGCGATCTGTGTCTGAGATTCAGCGACGGGAAGAGAAACTTGCATTTCAAGAGGAAGCGGTGAAAATGTTTCGGATTAGTTTGGAGACCGAGGTGCAGGAGTTGGATCGAAGAGAGTCGAGTGTGAAGGAGGGTGAGCTTGAGTTAGAGCGACGAACTCAGTTGTTGGTTGGTCGAGAAGATGGCGCACAGGTGGTAAGAAGATTAGAGGATAAGAAGCAGCAGAGTAAATTGAAAGACTTGTCTGATCGGGAGAAGCTAGTGGTAGAACGGGAAAAGAGGAATGAGGAGGTGTATGAAGAGGCACAGGTGATGAAAAGGGAAGAGGATATAAAACAGCAGAGTAAATTAAAGGAGTTGTCTGATCGAGAGAAAGTAGTGGCTGAAGGGGAGGAGAGGAATGAGGAGGTATATGAAGAAGCAGTGTCGAGGAAGCGTAGATATGAGAGGAAACAGGCAGATCTTGATGATAGGGCTCGACTGTTTGGAGAGGTAGAGAATGAGTGGAAGCAAAAGTATGAAAAGTTGGTGACGGCCTTGGTGGAACGTCCGCGAGTGGAGAGGCGAAATTTGAAGCCGCTTACATTTGACGGAAATGGTGGCTGGAGTAAGTTCCATAAACACTTTGAAGCGTGTCGGTTGTACAACAAGTGGACGGATGAGGAGGCTGCCCTACAGTTATATACATGTTGTCAGGGTTGTGCATTGGATGTGTTGACGGTTGAGGTGGATCCGCGGGAGATAGAATATAGCGAGTTAGTCCGTGTGATGACGCGATTGTTTGGGCCACGGGAGGAACCTGATGAGTGTTTCCTGGAGTTGAAAGCAAGAAAACAGAAGTTAGGGGAGAGTTATCATGACCTGGCCCTAGATGTTAGGCGATTGACTCTTCGGGCGATGCCACGGGGTGATGAGGAGAGTAAGGATATGGTGGCACGGACTATATTTGTGGATGCTGTTGGTGATCCGGTACTTCGGAAAGAGCTCTATAACGGGGCGTTGGGTTCGTTGTGCGAGATGCTACGCTATGCAGAACGTAGTGATGCTTACAAACGGATAGGGAAGATGAGAGGCTGGACAGCCAAGAGTGTAAAACCCCGCGAAGTGGAGAAAGTCCAGGATCCGAAGGTTAAAGTTAAGGGCCCTGTTGCAGAGGCAGGGAAGGATAATAGTAATGTGGAGAAAGGAGTGACGTGGTCACAGGTGGTGAAGAGAGGACCGGCGGCAGGGACGAGCAAAGTCCAGGTGGGGGGCAATAATGATAGGACGGGGGAAGTTAATAGTGAGAACGGTGTGGTGAGTGCATTGCAGCCAGATGGTAATTGTTGCCGTTATTGTAAGGAGTTGGGGCATTGGAAACGAGAATGTCCGGTTTTACAGGCTAAACAGGAGATGTGGGTCGCTAAGAGAACAGCGTGGTTTAGGAGGGCAGAGATTAGAAGTGGTACCAATGGCGCGAGAGAGGAAGTGGGGATAAGGTCAGGATGGGCAGAGGAGCGCCAGAGGAGAGAGCAAGAAGAGTGTCAGAGGAAAGAGGATAACATGAGACGTGAGGAGTGTCGAAGAGACGAGGGGCGCCGTAAAGAGGAAGTGAGAGTAAGGGCGAAATGGGAAGAGAATCGCCAGAGAAGGGAGCAGCAGGAGCGTCATTGGAGAGAGGATAAAGTGAGACGTGAGGGGGTTAGAGTGGAGAAGGAGCGCCTTGAAAAGGAGAAGGTTAGAGTGGAGAAGGAGCGTCTGGAACGAGAGAAGGTTAGGGTGGAAAAGGAGCGCCTTGAAAAGGAGAAGGTTAGAGTGGAGAAGGAGCGTCTGGAACGAGAGAAGGTTAGAGTGGAGGAGGAGCGCCTTGAGAGGGAGAAGGTTAGGGTGGAGGAGAGTCAAGGTGAAGATGGAAGTATTAGGATGAATCAGGAACGTAGCTTTAGCGAGCAAGAGCAAGAGTATTGGAAGAGGGTGATGTCGGTGAGAGCGGAGCAATATCGTCAGGGCACAGCAAAGGCGCAAGAGGACGCTGAGCGTAGGAAAAGGAAAGAAGGGATAAGGGAGGAGAAGGCACAAGAAGATGAGGAGCGTAGAAGAAGGAAGGAAGAGATGAAGGCGGAGAAGGAGCGTCTTGCCAGGGAGAAGGGTAGGGTAGAGGAGGAACGTAAGAAGGACGTCGAAAGAGTTATGGTGGAAGAGGAGCGTCTGGAAAGAGAGAGGGTTAAGGACGAGGAGAGTCGGAAGGAGGAGAAAAGAATTGAGATGCAAGAGGAGCGTCGCAAGGAGGAGGAGCGTCGGAAGAGAGATGAGTGGCTTAGAATGGAAACCGAGCGTTTTGAGGGAGAGAGGAAGGTGAGAGAAGATCAAGAACGTGAGCAGAAGGAGAAGTTGAGACAAAATGAAGAGCGTAAGAAAAGAAAGGAGGAGATAAGTGAGGAGAAGTGGCGCCTGAAGAGAGAGGAGGAGGCTCGTTCTAGGATGGAGTTAAAGTTGCGACAGGAGAAACTGGCAAAAGAGGAGCAGGAGAAGGACATGAGTGGAGGCAAATTGAACCAGGGTGCGAATGTACATGTAGGGAGATCCAAGGCGAAGTTGACAAGTGTGTCGATCCAGACTTCGGCGGAGGGTATAAGTACACAACCGGCAAAGGTTGTTACGGTTGGCAGAATTAGGGCTGTACCAGCTAAACCGGTTGGTCGGAGAGTGGAGGATGAAAGTAATCAGGATGAGGTTGTGGCGAAATACAAAGATCAGGGGCTGGCGGAGCAGAAGAAAAAGTGGACGAGTTTTGCAGCAGATACGTCGGTACATAATTTCCAGGGTGTGAACGATCTGATTAGGAAGAACAATGAACATTGGTTAGGAGTAATTGAAAAGCTTGCCAAACAGATAGAGAAGCGACCGGATGACGGTGTGAGCGTAGGTCTTGGCACACTTGGGTATTAGATGGGGTTTTAAGAGCATTAGTATTGTTGGAGAGATAGGAGTTTTCGGGACGTCGGAGTTTGTTAGAGTTGGATTTTGTGTTGCTTAAGTATTGCTATGGGAGAAGATTTGTGGTAAAGTGGACGGAGTAGGTGGCGAAGAGCTGCACGGAGGTATGAGGTGTTACTGTATAATATCTTTAATCTTATAACCATTTCATGTTTTGCAGGGAGAGACGGAGGGAGTGATCAGATGGTGGATGCTGAAGCGGAAACTGAACGTGAGCCCAGCGGTGAAGAAGTTCCACGCACCCGGATTTATTGCATGCGGTTGAGTCCGAGAAGGCGACTAGAACTTTCAGTGCGTTTGGCGAAAGCTGTACGGCGGTAGGAGGAGAAGGAAAGCGAGTATGGAAGATCATATGCAGGTCGGATGGGTGGTTTATGGGTTTGTGACTGGAATTACGTTTATCCTGGTGGGATTACTTTTGGGGATAATCTGGCGTTTTGAAGGGTGGACCCGACAAGAGATGGAGGAGTGGAGTCGACGTGCTGTATGGGCCGAAAGGCAGGATATCAAGTTGAACTGGATTGTCAGGCGGTGGGGTCAGCAAGATTCGAGGTTGGATATTGAACAGAGGAGGCGAAGGCAAAGAGAACTACATAGGGGGAGGAGACGACAAGAGGCGGATGTAATGGACCGATTGGAGGTGTTGATGGAGGAGCATTCAGTATAAAGACCTGTTGAAGATGGAGGAGTTGTTATGTATTTAAAGTTTTCGTTGAAGTTATTACACCAGTTGTTTTGAGTTTGGATTAAAAGTTGGAATTGTTACGATATGGAGGCGAAGTAGGTGACGTATACATAACTGGACGATGACTGACGTTACACCCAATCTGTCAGAGTTTGGCTCGATTCTTGGCCTTATAAGCCGAGTTGTCAACTCATGGGACGTAACGGGAGACTCGCTACTAGAGCTCCACACAGATGAGGATTATTGCAGACCCGACCATGGGTACTTTAACCGACCAGGGGTTACGACGAACCTGACCAAAGGTTCCAACGGCGAGACGACGACGAATGACGGACGGGATCCTCGGACCCAACCAGGGGTCGCATCGGGATTGGCCAGGGGCCCTACCAGCAACCGGCCAGGGGCCCTACAAGCAACAGGAGACTGGAGAGCAAGGACGACGGAGGGAGATGAAGATTGGCAGTTTTATTTATTTTTGTACTTTAAGACCTGTAGTAGTTTAAGAGTAGTTTAAGACCTTGTAGTAGAGTAAGGTATTCATCTCTGATGTTTGGTGAGGTATATTTGGTACGCGTTGGGGAGGTATTGTTGGTGCGCGGGGAGTAGAGTGTGTAAGCGATCCCGCTTATTTTATTGTTATCGCTTGTTATTGACGGGGACGTCAAATGCTAGGTGGGGGGCTGTGTAGCGGGAATCGCTTTTTGTAGAAGTTTTGGGCGTATTTAATTATTTAATCATTGCAAACGGTTGCAATACCTTTAAAGATCTATTTTTATTATGCACCGCTTGTAATTTCATTTTGGGGTGTTGCCTGTACGTTACCTGATCGGCCTCACCTATCTGGGGACAGCTAGAGTTGCGTTGCTAATTGGTTTAGGCTTGCGCAATACAGCGGGGAAAAACCAAAAACGCCATCTTTTGTTGAACGTGTGGTATGATCAGAAAACTCGGAACGCTGGAAAGAAAAACATCCAAATCCTTCGGAAATCGGACGTTTTGATTGACATCCTTTCATTGTAAGTACTATAGATGTATATAGAACATTCTTGGACCATTGTGATTCATGTATTTTGTAAATTGAGCGATTTCTGCGCGTTTTCGTGGACAAGGTAGATACCAGATTTTTTATACATGTTCCGTGATTTTTAACAGTGTGTGAATAGGGCATTTATTTCTGTTTTCATCACACTGACACCGTAGTTTGAGACCCCAAATATCTCTTTTTGATTGTGTCAAATTACTTCAAAAAGTCTATTGTTAGTGATAGTATGTCGTATAGCGTTATGCATGACCAAAAAATAGCCCTGATTTACGTGTTTGGAATGATTTTGGGCAGTTTTAAAATACCTCTTCATTTGTTGAAAATGATCAAACTTGTGTGCATAACAGTACCCCTGCGTAGATCAATTTGAGATGATGACGTCATGATATTCTAGAAAGTTCTCGAAAGGTGCGAAGTGCATTCTGGGTGTTGCTATAGTAACTCGGCGTAAGGAAATACGATAAATTGTAGACGGTACGCTGATTTTGATTGTTTTGTTCAGAAATAGAAATCATTACAGAGTGTACCAAAAATAGTACGCTTCACCAAATTACGTTGTATTATGTGGTGCTTTTGTATGGTTGCCGTATAATAATCCTGTTTATCAAATTTTGTATGTCGTGCTGTGATTTTGAAATTATTACAGTGTGTTTCCAAATTATTGTTTCAAATAATACTTTGTCAGTAGAGATTGAGTACAGCTGAAAATACAGTTGCACTGTTCTGAACATTAAAATATTGTTAATGATTTTTAGGATTGTTACATGAAGTCAGCTGTTCCTGATTTTCATGCCCTAAATTTTGGATTAGGATTTTCTTCCTGAGCTAATTGTTAGTCTGATTTTTGATTAGTTATTCAGGCTTGCATGTCAATGGTAGTGTGTATGATTATAAATTACCAGTGCACACAAAATATTTTATGAATGTAGATTGAGTCATTGTTTTATGGATAAATGATTACTCTATACCAAAATTGTCACGCTATCATGATTCAGGGTTGGATTGTGTAAACATGTAAATTGAGGCCATTGTATGGTAGGAGCGATTAGTGAATTTGTTTATTATGTATTCTTAAACAACATGGGATGGGCGTGCCGCGTATAAATTGAGCCTGTGCTTTATCTTTTTGATTATTACAGCTATCTATCTAGTATTTAGGTAGGCTTTTTGTGACAATATCCCATAATTCCTTATCGCGTTGACAAAGAAACCAAACCATCAGAGATGATTCCTGGTCACTGTATTGTAAATACAGGGAACTTGCATGGCAAATGATTGTATTTTATTACTTGTGTGTTGGACAGAACAGGTGACCCGGATGTTAAATTGTTATGATGATGTGTGTATATATTTGTATGCTAGAGTTAAATAGGTATTCCAATATTCCTGAATACTTTCGGTGGTAATGATTTGTTTTAATCATTCAGAATTTCTTATAAATTGAGGGTTGTCATGTACACAAAGTGTGACCCCTGATTGTGCTGCGGAATAGTCGGCATGTTTGTTCTGATTGGTTAGACCGTTTTGGAGAATTATTGCATTGTGTAATGTAATCTGCTGATTTTGGGTTGTAGTTTTTTTTTAGTGACCAAAATTAGTGCTCAATCCAACACTTAGAGCATTTTTGACATTTCACATTTTTTATGTTCAATAAGAAATCACTTAGTCGATTTTTGCTTTATCCAACACTTAGAGCATTTTTGACATTTCACATTTTTTATGTTCAATAAGAAATCACTTAGTCGATTTTTGCTTTATCCAACACTTAGAGCATTTTTTGACATTTCACATTTTTGATGTTCAATAAGAAATCACTTAGTCGATTTTTGCTTTATCCAACACTTAGAGCATTTTTGACATTTGACATTTTTTTTTGTTCAATGAGAAATTACTTGGTCGATTTATGGAAATATTTTCAATTTCCCAAATTATTTACAAGTTTTTCTGTATCATAATTTGTGTTTTTGGTAAAACACTTAGAAAGTTTTGGAGGATCAGATTTTGTGTTTTTGGTGAAACACTTATAAAATTTTGGAGGATCAAAATTTGTTCTGTAACACTTAGAAGTTTTCTGTGATCCAAATTTGTGTTTTTGGGAAAAACACTTGTAAATTTTTGAAATGATTGAAATTTATCACTGGTCCAAAAATACTTTGTAGATTTTTGATTTCGATATTTTTCCATGCTGTGTCAATACTTAGTACGTTTTCGATTTCAACATTTTTTCATGCTTGGTGAAAAATACTTTAATGTTTTGACAACTAACTATCTTGTTACATGGTGACACTGTGTCACACTATACTATGTGAAGTACATTGGGGAGCATGCTTATGCATGGGTATTATTACCTGGGTGAGGTCAACCTTGTTATTGTCCATCCGCACATACAATTGTGAATGCCATGACCTTATACTGTATATAGACTAGATTAACTATTGGTGGGAATATCCTACTATCTTTTGTGTTAAATAGGAATCGTGACAGAAAGTGTGACGGAAGTAATAGGTGAACTGAAGATTGGGAATACCCTTATTGTAGAGCAGGAATGTAAGTAATGTCACTTCCTTTAAAAATCATGGTGATATGTAAATAATGGCAATGGCGAGTAGGAGAGGTACAGGTGAGAATTAAACTGTTTGGTACAACATTAATTCATCGTAATCTTCGAAAGTGGTTGTCAATTGTTCCATTGGAATGATATGTGCGCTCCATACCGTGGCGTCGTATTGAGTAATGAAGTTCGTGCACATGTTGATTGTAGTTTAAGAAATAAGACTTGCGATATTTTGTCAAGTTATGAACACATATTACTTTGGTTATCATTGGTTACATACTGTATTGTTATAATAAAGTTTAGATAAGTAGTGTAGTAAGCGCACCCTAAAGCGACCCATACTCGCGTAGTGTAGATTCAGTAGTTATAACTTGTGGTAAAAATTAATATGTACTTGGGTGAATTCATCATTCGAGACTTGATCACCAATACTAGGCTTACTTGTACAAAGTCACCATTCATTCTTTGATCACCAATACTAGGCTTACTTGTACAAAGTCACCATTCATTCTTTGATCACCAATACTAGGCTTACTTATATATATATTGCTTTGTGTTGGAAGTACAACGACTATGTACTGCCTCAAACATATGGTTAATGATCGTGATGAGGGAGTTTGAGCAAATTTACCGACAAATTATGATATGTGTAAATGGAAGAAAATGGTCTATGTGCACGTGGCGATGGCGTAGTTTCTGTTGTGAAAAGTATTCGTGTGTGCACGTGGCGATGGTGTAATTGCTGTTATCAACGTACTGGTTGCCGTGCGCGATGGGAACTGACCTAGAGAGGTTGAGCGACAGAGAGGTTGAGCGACATAGGAGTTGAGCGACATAGGAGTTGAGCGACAGAGGAATTGAGAGGAAGAGAGGTCTTACCCACGGAAAGGAGACATGGAGCTTAAGCGCGGCGATGTGTTATGGAGCCTGAGCGCAGAGTTGGACTGTAAGCTTATGGCGCGTAAACATTTACACCTATGATAGTCGGTGTGACATGGCATTAACACAGTGTTCTTTTCTTTTGTATGTTTCAGAACGCTCCATGGTGGTACAATTTTTCTTCTTTATTTTTGGTGGTACAATTTTCGAATTTCCAATTTCAGTTTCTTTTTGATCCTTAATTCTAAGTTTTATTTTTAGTCTTCCCCATTTTTCACTTTGGTACAATTCTCACTTTCAACTTTATTTTCGTCAGTTGGGCTAAGTTATGTAAATAACACTTGGAATTTGTAGATGCTGTAGTTGTGGAGTGGTGTGGTTGCGAAATAAATGGTACATAGAATATTAACCTAATTGTCCGGTGCTTTGTTGTTCACGGTAGAAAAGCAGGTTCTGCCCTGCAAACTAACCCACGTGGTCTTATAAATCAGGTTTCTAATTTCAACCCTGCCCAAACTTAAAATAACCCAAAAAAATTAGTGGTGTCAGATTGGCAAAATTGCATTCTGCACGCTTCGTGGTCTCGGTTCCCGCCACACTAGACAATCTTAATAAAGGATTGCTGTGTGACAAGCATTCCAAACTAAGGCAGCTGCGTAAATAGTGAAATGGGCTTCATGGCTTCACGCGATTCTCCGGTTTAATCGTCGGGACAGGATCATGACGACTAGCCCTTGAGAACTGCGATGAGCATATGAGGGTCATTAAAGGTGGAACTTGGACCTCTGGCTATCATCTTACCTATTCGCCTTCGGTAAGAATAAAGCAGCAACGGTCATTTATCATGTCGTTAAGCCGATCGTGATATTGATAGTTGAATTGTAAAGGACAGACAATACGCATGCATTGGTTTGCACATGGTTTCACATGCATTTACTTTCAAATCCTTTGATTTTTGCCTTAAAAGAAAATTAAAATTAAATGACAATCCTATCAAGGAAAAAGGTAGTATATACATGTAGTTGATAACCTTTTACACATACACGGTATAAGGGTACACAATTGTTAAGATAACCAGGGTTCCCACAGGATCGTGTTTAGGACCTCTATCGATAACACTTCGGGACTTACGCTACTGTTATCCCCGTGACGCCCCCACTGTTTGGAGGGCATTGCGAAAGTTGGAGGTGGTTTGTCTGGTATTTTTAATGACTCCTTCAAGATAATTATTTGTGTTTGAGTGGTTCTTGGTGATACCATGGAATTAGTAGGTGATACTAATCACAGTTGCACGTGGCTATGGAGCGTTATTGCATGTAATCATTATGACAATCATGACCAATAAAGAAAATTACACAAAACACACAACTAAATTATCGCTTAATAATGGAATAATAAGTGGTCTAAGTACTTTCTTCTCATTCTTCTATTCAATTCTAACAACAAAGGTATACGCGTGGGTCGTTTTGGCACCAAACCACGCGACACTGAAGTATAATTACAGAACTTAAGATGCCGATATTGTCTTTAAAGCCTTAAGGCAATTATAATACTGATGATGGAAAATGATAAAATTACACCGCTGTCAAATAAAGGTTTGTGGTGAGTTCACAAGGTATAATTGACGAAACTGTTTGGTGGCATTATTGTAGATTTATAACCAATTATATACTTGAAAAGGTTAAATATATGTATTTGAATTAGGCCAACAGACACGTAATATCGAGTAGATTTACTGCCAAAATATGTTACACTTACAATGCTCATTTAGTGATTTGTGAGTAATAAATCATGTTGATTATATAAGGTGCACATGTATACTACTAGTCCAACAGTGTTCGATCTACTACTGATATATATTGTTGATGGAGAACGTATGTGTGCACTATTGATAGAACTAATTATATCATGATAGGCCTAATTTCAACCATGTGATAGTTTTACTATCATTATGGCTGGACAAGAATGATGTAATATCATGATATAAAACAAATATTTAATGCCTTTTGTTTGTGCAATAGTAACACGATATCACTCGGTCAAATTTGGATTATTCCATTACACTCGGCTTCGCCTCGTGCAATGGAAAAATCAAAATTTGACCTTGTGATATAGTTTTTACTATTACACGCTCAGGCATTCAATATTTGTATAATGTATGCGTTGTGGTGACTTCTGACGCCATGGTCCCTGCGCTGTTCTGTATATTTCTAACTGAAAAGGTGTGCTATCTACTGCTGATAGCATTGTTTATGGTCTAAACTGGTGAGGTGTGTACTTTTGATAGCACTACGTTGTGTTGACTTTTGATGGCATGGTCCCTGCTCTGTATATTTCTAACTGAAATGTGTTCTAACTGCTGATAGAATTGTTGATGGTCTACTATCTGCTGATGCTATTGCTAGCACTTCGTTGTGTTGACGTCTGATAGCATGGCCCTGCTCATTCTAACTGAAAAGTGTTCTATCTACTGCTGATAGCATTGTTTATGGTCTAAACTGATGAAGTGTGAACTATTGATAGCATTACGTTGTGTTGACGTCTAATGGCATGGTCCCTACTCTGTCTATTTCTAACTGAAATGTGTGCTATCTACTGCTGATAGCATTGTTTATGGTCTAAACTGATGAAGTGTGAACTATTTGTAACCACCCCCAAATTTGCCTTATATTTTTTTGCTCCAAAATTCATTCCAATTTTGGATAAACATAAAATAATATAGATTGTCCTTCCGGTTCCCTACAATAGAGGATAAACACAATTTGTGAGTTTTACTTACTAAAGTAATGACGTGTGTTTCTGAATACTATTATGATGAGAGATTACCCCTAGTGACTGTATTAGCCCATACCATCAAGGCTATGAGGCTATGACATCACAAGGATTTCTGGGCTGAGTGCATTGAGATAATAATAAGACTTTTATACCAGACGCCTAGCAAGACTGTCACCTTCAATGTTTAGTTGGAAATGTTTTTGCTCGATTTAGTGTGAAACTGGTTAGATGTTTGTTTCTGAAAATACATGTAATTAAGCATGACTTGGAAAATGTAATTAGATATTACTTGGTATATGGCTAAACAAAGGCCAAGATCTGTATATATTCGGGAGGATGAAATGACTTCACATCATTCCATCATCCGATCTCCAAGTCTCCACATCAACTTCTGAGTTATAATAATAATAAGTTTACTCTGTAATCTTCATGCTGAATATTATTACGAAGTTGGTTGTGTTTGTTGCTACATGTATATTATTTGCTGTGTGTTGACTTCTCATTCAACACAGGTAAGCACAGAACTTTTATGTTATTTATATATTGTATATTCATTATGTTGGTTATTATGAATATGGTATATGATATTGTTGATTATTAGAATGTTGATAAACTGATAATGATTTAGCTATCAATTCATAGCTTAGATGTAATTATGTTTGATTTGGATTCACATTCTTCAATGTTGTTATAATGAATGTTGAGATGTTTATTTACATGTTTCATGTTTAAACCCAAACATGAAGTGCTAATTCGCACATGTAAATAATATGATTGTTATGCTGCTCTTATAAAATGAGTTAGGCTCACCCATGCCTATAGTTACGCTTTTATAATGTTCAGTTGTTTTGATATGTTTTATGTGCATTCTATGTACATGCCAAATTGTTAGAGTTGAATGTCATCTTATAAACATACTGGATGACAATGACTGTGATACTTTTTATTTAAATAGTTTATTAGATTATACAATGGTAATTATTATTTGTTCATATTAGTTTACAAATTAATGATATTACGATCTAATTGAGTTTACTTTGATGAACTGCATGAATGTTAAACATTCATGAGATGCTTGTTTATAGTGGTTATTGAGATTATATTTTCCTAGTAATAATGTATAAATCTTAGGGATTTCTAAAACCTCATCTTAGGATTGTTTTGTTGCTCTATGACGTAAATAGCTGACCATGTTATAGTAATAAATCACTGGTGCCCAATTTGTCTAAACACCTGTGACCTCGATTATGTCCATTCATACTTTCACTACTACTATACACATCCATAGGGTCATTTAAGGTCATGTTTGTTTTGATTATTATATTATGATGCAAAATCTTAGTTTAATAATGTTTCATTAATTATGTTGATTTACAAATTAATTGATGACACTTACGATTTTATTTAGAAGATCAGTGCCACTTTTGCCAAATGCTAACTGATTATTTGATTACGAATATTGAGTTTTGATCATATTCGTTGGTTTGCCAAATTGTTGTTTTAGGATTATCAAGCTGCTAAATTCACACGATGTGTTAATTGTTTTAAAGTGTTTATAGTTTAATATGGTTATTGAATTAGATTATTAGTTTTGATAATAATGAGGCGATTCATAATAAGGTTTATTATTTAGTTTAATTCAAAAACATCATTCCATCATCCGATCTCCAAGTCTCCACATCAACTTCTGAGTTATAATAATAATAAGTTTACTCTGTAATCTTCATGCTGAATATTATTACGAAGTTGGTTGTGTTTGTTGCTACATGTATATTATTTGCTGTGTGTTGACTTCTCATTCAACACAGATAGAGGAAGGTGCGATATTGGCTTATTAGCGCATTAGCGCAATTTTGCAAATGTCGCTAATTGCACCAAGTTAGCGTGTAAGATCAATGTAAATTAGCGAGAATTGCAGTGCTAGTACAAATGTGCGCTAATGCGCTAAAAACACATTAGTTTTTAGCGCAATTAGCGCGATATCCCGTGTTCCTAGCGTTGTACGCGCTAAAGTGCAATTTCTGAAGATGAACCAAGTCTAGGAGTCGCGCAATTAGCGCTAATAGCGCTAATAGCGCTAATTGCACTTGATTAGCGTTGTAATCGCTAAAGTGCAATTTCTGAGGATGAACCAAGTCTAGGAGTCGCGCAATAGCGCTAATAGCGCTAATAGCGCTAATTGCACTTGATTAGCGGTCTTGCGCTAATAACGCTAATTGCACTTGGTTAGCACTCTGCCGCAATTAGCGCAATTAGCGCGATATCCCGTGTTCCTAGCGTTGTACGCGCTAAAGTGCAATTTCTGAAGATGAACCAAGTCTAGGAGTCGCGCAATTAGCGCTAATAGCGCTAATTGCACTTGATTAGCGTTGTAATCGCTAAAGTGCAATTTCTGAGGATGAACCAAGTCTAGGAGTCGCGCAATTAGCGCTAATAGCGCTAATAGCGCTAATTGCACTTGATTAGCGGTCTTGCGCTAATAACGCTAATTGCACTTGGTTAGCACTCTGCCGCAATTAGCGCAATTAGCTCGATATCCCGTGTTCCTAGCGTTGTACGCGCTAAAGTGCAATTTCTGAAGATAAACCAAGTCTAGGAGTCGCGCAATTAGCGCTAATAGCGCTAATAGCGCTAATTGCACTTGATTAGCGTTGTAATCGCTAAAGTGCAATTTCTGAGGATGAATCAAGTCTAGGAGTCGCGCAATTAGCGCTAATAGCGCTAATTGCACTTGATTAGCGGTCTTGCGCTAATAACGCTAATTGCACTTGGTTAGCACTCTGCCGCAATTAGCGCAATTAGCGCGATATCCCGTGTTCCTAGCGTTGTACGCGCTAAAGTGCAATTTCTGAAGATGAACCTAGTCTAGGAGTCGCGCAATTAGCGCTAATAGCGCTAATAGCGCTAATTGCACTTGATTAGCGTTGTAATCGCTAAAGTGCAATTTCTGAAGATGAACCAAGTCTAGAAGTCGCGCAATTAGCGCTAATAGCGCTAATAGCGCTAATTGCACTTGATTAGCGGTCTTGCGCTAATAACGCTAATTGCACTTGGTTAGCACTCTGCCGCAATTAGCGCAATTAGCGCGATATCCCGTGTTCCTAGCGTTGTACGCGCTAAAGTGCAATTTCTGAAGATGAACCAAGTCTAGGAGTCGCGCAATTAGCGCTAATAGCGCTAATAGCGCTAATTGCACTTGATTAGCGTTGTAATCGCTAAAGTGCAATTTCTGAAGATGAACCAAGTCTAGAAGTCGCGCAATTAGCGCTAATAGCGCTAATTGCACTTGATTAGCGGTCTTGCGCTAATAACGCTAATTGCACTTGGTTAGCACTCTGCCGCAATTAGCGCAATTAGCGCGATATCCCGTGTTCCTAGCGTTGTACGCGCTAAAGTGCAATTTCTGAAGATGAACCAAGTCTAGGAGTCGCGCAATTAGCGCTAATAGCGCTAATTGCACTTGATTAGCGTTGTAATCGCTAAAGTGCAATTTCTGAAGATGAACCAAGTCTAGAAGTCGCGCAATTAGCGCTAATAGCGCTAATAGCGCTAATTGCACTTGATTAGCGGTCTTGCGCTAATAACGCTAATTGTACTTGATTGGCACTTTGGTGTGATTCGTGTGTCCTCCGGAACCCTGCGGGGCTCTATATAAACATGCTCCGTTAACACAACCTTTTTAGAGACACCCTGTATAATTATGATTTGCTTTAGTGAAAAAATAATGCATAATAGCGTTTTTAGCACTTACTTGCAAAATTAGCGATAATAGCGTTTTTAGCACCACCGATGCTATTAGCGCTATTAGCGCTATTAGCGCTCATGATGTAATTAGCGCTATTAGCGCTATTAGCGCTAATTGCGCGATGGCATACCTCAATTTTTTTGAAAATTTATTTGATATCGTATAATAGCGTTTTTAGCACTTACTTGCAAAATTAGCGATAATAGCGTTTTAGCACCACCGATGCTAATTTCGCTAATTAACACAGATGCTAACTCCCCGCGCTAAAGCGCTAAAAAGCCAATCCCGCACCTTCTACCACAGATACCAGTCAAAACGATACCAGGTAGACAAGACCGTTGTTATAGGAGATACTTGTCTGGTTAATTGGGTTTGCGTGTTAACGAGATTCAGAAGCTAATTCTCTGGGTAGCTGCCATATGAAGTCACCACGAGATGACACTAGGAGTACCAAGAGATAACAGAGCTAGAGAATAGATTGACCACCATTGACCAACAAGATAGTTTTACTGATTACAATTCTGCTGTTTGAAGATTGAAGAGACACTCTTTGAATACTTCGTAAAGAACTTTTGCATTGAATCTCCAATTCTCGCGTTCAGATCTCCGATCTACAGTTCTACGACTTCTTCGAGTTTCTACGAGTTACTTCAAGTGCACAAGGTTTATTGTTGTTGATGATAATTATTTGAATGATCATTTATGTATGTTGATTGTATTGTTTCAATTGTTGATTGTATTGATTATGTTCAATGTAAAACCATTGATGATATGTTGATAAGGGACATTTCGTTTACATTGAATGCAGAGTGTTGATAATACAATATTGTTCAAAAGAACTTAAAACAGTTGTGTGTATTGCTTGTTGATATTATTTTGACTAGTTGTTATTAAAAATCCTTCAGAACTAAATTAACGAACCCCACCCACTTTCGGCCACTGCGTGCAGTTAGAGGGGTGTAGAAGGCAAGGCTCATAACTTAGTGTTTCCGTGGATAGTTAAGCACAATTTAACTAACTCTAAGTCATAGTTGACCCCTTCGCTTACATTGGCGCCCGGTAAGGGACATTTAGTGAGATTTAATTTAAATCCTGATAGTTGGATATAGTGAGATTTGATTTAAATCCCAATAGTTGAATATTTTGATTTGATTTTGATTTTGATTCTTAAATCTGAAGGTTCCAAAATTTAAGGTTACAAGCATACACTTTTTTGGATTTTCCTTTTCGATTTGCTTATTTAGTGTTGTATTTATATTGCTGGTATATATTTAAAGTTGTTTATTATTTGTTGTATATTGATAATATTATTCTGTGACAATGACGTCATACGAAGAATGGTGTACAGAAACAAACGTGGACCCAGCCACAGCGATAGTCTTGCTAGGTGTTTCAAAAACAGGTTATTCAGATGGCACTGTAATTGGTCACTTAAAGGAGTATGGTAAGGTCCATGTTGTAGACCATAAGGGAGAGGGTCCCAATAATCTTATTGTTTTGTGTGCCTTTGATGAAAAGGCCTCTGACCTCTTCCTCCCTAAAGTCATTACAGTCACTGATGACATATCATGGAAAGTACACATCATTGTTAATGACGGCATAAGCACAGGTAAAGATGGAGAGTCAGCCGATGAGTTCAACCAACCTTCAGATGAGGAATTTACCAAGCTCATCAATAATTTTGCAGCAGCTCATGGTAAGCCCAATTTTTTGGAGAAAATCAAGGCTGATGCTATAGATCCTAAGGTGACGCAGGATGTCCCTCCTGCTGCTGCATCAACGGCGGTACCCCCGGTTGTTCCCCCTGTAGCATCACCGGCTGTACCCCCGGTTGTCCCCCCGGTTGTCCCCCCTGTAGCATCACCGGCTGTATCCCCAGTTGTTCCCCCTGTTGCGTCACATGCTGTACCCCTTGTACCTCACGCTGTAGAACAGGTTATAAGACATGTGGTTGAGACACCTGACGGTCATCAGCCACGTCGACTTAGGCAGTTTTCGGGTAAGGTACCAGTCCCAAATGGAGAGTGGGATTTTGATACATGGGAGAGGATGGCACATCAGACTGTGTTGGGCAGTCAGCGCCTGTCCGCATCGGCTAAGAAGCTGAGGATTGCTGACAGCCTAATGCCGCCTGCTTTGGATATCGCTCTCGACCCTGATAATGCCTCAGCCGAAGATATTCTTCAGGCCCTGAATAAGGCTTATGGGTTGGTGTGTGATGGGGATGAGTTGTACATGAAATTTCGTGACACATATCAGGAGTCGAAGGAAAGAATTTCTGAATTTTTGGTTAGGTTAAATACTTTGTTGTTGAAGGTTGTCCAACGAGGTGGTATCTCGCAGTCCCGGGTTAACCGAGTCCGGCTGGATCAGTTGATTCGGGGTTGCCTGTACGATGAGGGGATTTTGACCGATCTGAACTTGTCGCAGAAGAGGGACTCCCCACCGTCTTATGCCGACCTGTTGCAGTTGGTCCGGTCCGAGGAAGCAAGGAAGGACGAGAAGGAGAAAAGGAGACGCGCTGTGAAAAAGGAGTTGGCGAGGGCTGGTAGCTCAGAGCAGAGGGTTGACTCTTCCCGGGAGAAGAAGCTTGAAGCAGAGGTCGCTCAGCTGAGAAGTCAACTCGCCTCGAGTTGTGCTCAGAGCTCAGTCCCAGCTCCCTCACAGTCATCTTCTAGTTTTAATTCTGCTTCCCCTTCTTTCAGACCATCATCACAGTCATCTTCTAGTTTTAATCCTGCTTCCCCTGCTTTCAGACCATCATGGCCCAGTCGTCGTAGGAAAGGTCCCATATTTTGTTATAAATGCGGGGCCGATGGGCACATGATGAAAGAGTGTACTAAGCCAGCCAATTCTGCTTTGGTACAACAGAAGCTCGTAGAGAGATCGGAGAAGCAGGCGGGAAACGCTTAAGGGGCCTTGCAATAGGACAAGCATCAGCCCCTTTCCAACAAAGTCCTACTCCTGATGTAACATGTGCTGCTGGTATGGTGAGTGATGGACCTATGCACCACTTGGTTGGAGATCCTAGTATAGTGACTGTCTTAGTCGATGGACATCCATGTGAATGTCTACTGGACACTGGCTCCCAAGTGACCTGCATAGGAGAGTCATTTTTTCGTGCTCACCTATCTAAAAGACCACTTCATCCACTGAGTGATTTGATTGTCACTGGTGCGGGTGGTGAGCGTATTCCGTATCTTGGGTATACGGAGGTGGAGATATCCATGCCAAAGGAACAAGTTGGTCTTGCTCAGAGTGCAGCCACTCTTGTGTTGGTGTGTCCTGACAAGGGTCGACAAACACCTTTGTTATTAGGGACAAACACCAAACTTGTTTCCGCACTGGCTAATGGATGGAAGAGGAAATCTCAGCGGTATAGGAGAAAGCGGAAAGTTAATTCAGCTTGGATAAAGGTGTATAAGAAGGCCAATGCTAGGCTGAATCCCACTGGTTTTGTGGGTGAGATAAAACTAACCTCACCGACTGATATACCAAAGGGAGCTAGCATTGAGCTGACTTGTTGTATTAGGAATCACTTGGATCCTGGTGTTAGTGTGGTAGTAGAGTCACCAGGTGGTCGGTACTTTCCAAGGGGGTTGTCGGTGACACCTTTTGTTACCAAGTTGGAGAATGTTGGTTTCGCCCGAGTTAAAGTTCCTGTGACAAATTCATCGGGGCGTACCATGAAGCTTGGACGGAAGTTTACTGTTGGGATGGCGTACCTCCCTGAGGAGATCAAGCCCAACCACTCCAAGACTTCAGCTCGTTGTGAGATGACGTCAGCAACTAATGGTGAAAACATGCAGAGTAACCATAGTAAGCTGAATGTTGCGTCATTGTTTGATTTTGCCGACTCCCCCATATCTGAAGAGTGGAAGCAGAGGTTTACCAATGTGTTAGCTGCACATCCCAGCGTGTTTTCGTCAGACGATCTTGATATAGGCTGTACTAACGCAGTCAAACATACGATCAAGTTGAATGACGATGCACCCTTCAGACAACCTAGTCGCAGGATTCCCCCGGCAGATTATCATGATGCAAGACAACACATCAAGGAATTGCTGGATAAGAATATAATTCGGGAGTCTTGTAGTCCTTATGCGTCCCCGATTGTCTTGGTGCGAAAGAAGAATGGCGACCTTCGTCTGTGTATCGATTATCGCCTTCTGAATTCCCGGACTGTCAAGGATCAGTACAATATCCCCAAGATTGAGGACACTTTCCACACCCTGTCTGGTTCGGCTTGGTTTTCATGTTTAGACCTCAAATCTGGTTACTACCAGATAGAGATGGAGGAAGCTGACAAGCCGAAGACTGCATTTTGGTGCCCCCTTGGCTTCTATGAGTTTAATAGAATGCCACAGGGTATCACAAATGCACCCGCTACCTTTCAGCGGTTGATGGAAAAGTGTATTGGTGATATGGCATTCACAGATGTACTTGTTTATCTAGATGATCTGTTGATTTTCTCTTCAACACTTGAGGAGCATCTAGAAAAACTCAACAAGGTCTTAACCAGGTTGGAGCAATATGGTCTCAAGCTGAATGTTGATAAATGCCAGTTTGCTCAGACATCTGTGAAGTGTTTGGGACACGTGATTTCAAAGAACGGTGTCAGTACTGATCCTGGCAAGATATCGGCGGTAAAGTCTTGGCCCAGACCAAACAATGTGAAAGAATTAAAGTCTTTTCTGGGATTTGCTGGCTATTACAGGCGCTTCATCAAGCACTATAGCCAGATAGCCAAACCACTTAATGATCTCACGAACCGGTGAGGAGACGAGGTCGTGGTGCGTCCCAGAAGAAGAATGAGAACAAAACGACTACCGAGAAGAAGCCGAGCCCTACCACTCCGTTTGGAGATAAATGGTCGTCTGAGTGTCAAAAGTCGTTTGACACACTGATAGGGAAGCTTACTACATCCCCCGTACTGGGATTTGCTGACTATCAGTCACCATTTATTCTTCATACGGATGCCAGCACCTCAGGTCTTGGGGCTGCTCTGTACCAGGAGGCTGATGGTAAGAAACGAGTTGTAGCCTATGCGAGTCGGGGTTTATCTAAGAGTGAGGTAAATTATCCGGCACACAAACTAGAATTTCTTGCCTTGAAATGGGCAGTGACAGAGAAGTTCGCTGACTACCTATATGGTCAAAAGTTTGTTGTGCACACAGATAATAACCCACTCACCTACGTACTTAGCACAGCTAAACTTGACGCCACTGGTCAGAGATGGCTTGCTTCTCTGGTGAATTTTAATTTTGACTTGAAGTACAAACCAGGAAGTGCTAACCAGGACGCAGATGGGTTAAGTCGTCGTCCTCAGGACCCACCATATGACGATTATGAGTCTCAGCAGTACGAAGAGAAGGCTGAAAACATGCTGAGCCGCCTTCTAGCGACTCGAGAGGAAAGTTGCAGTGTTTCTGTTTTTTCAGCTGTCTGTATGGCGCATGGTGTTGTCCGTACTTCTGACTCCGATGATAATGACGATGTTGATGATATTGAGGACGATGAGCAGGCTGTAGCTCAGGTTGAACTCATTAGTGATTCACCTGATGTAGTTCCTCCTATGTTTGATAACCCACTGTCTAATGGTCAGCAGTCTTTGCCTGGTATTGCTGATACTGAATGGATAAAGTTCCAAGAGCAAGATCCAAACCTGAAACCTGTCATAACTTGGATGCAGAAAAGGCAGCGTCCCAATCATGCAGAGCTTGCCCATTGTGCTGATGAAACCAAACTTTTGGTTCGGCAATGGGATAAGTTGATGTTCAGGAGGGGAGTGCTCTATCGAAGAAGTATTGGAGCTGATGACAAGATCCGGTTCCAACTTGTTTTGCCCACTTCCCATAGGACTGAGGCGTTGGTTGGCCTCCATGATGATGTTGGTCACCCTGGATTTGATCGGACGATTGACTTAGTGCGTACCCGGTTTTATTGGCCCCGCCTTCAGTCTATGGTTGAGGAGAAGTGCAAGACGTGTGAGAGATGTATCCGAAGAAAGGCAAGAGCAGTTACCTCAGCACCACTGGTCAATATTAAGACAACAATGCCGATGGAACTGATGTGTATTGACTTTCTGAGTATAGAACCTGATTTGAGAGATACGCGGAATGTGCTGGTCATTACCGACCACTTTACTCGGTATGCCATCGCCATTCCTACCCGAGATCAGACAGCTCCAACTGTTGCAAAAGCGTTGTGGAATCATGTCTTCCAACACTATGGTTTCCCAGCTAGATTGCACAGCGATCAAGGCCGTGATTTTGAATCGGCAATTATTAAGGAGCTATGTAGTCTGATGGGGATTAAAAAGTCGAGAACAACTCCTTATCATCCTCAAGGAAATGGCCAAGTTGAGCGTTTCAATCAAACGCTGCTCAAAATGCTCGGTACCTTAGAGGATGAAAAGAAGGCTCACTGGCGAGATTACATTTCTCCGCTGGTTCATGCGTATAATTGTACTCGCAATGATGCAACTGGTATGTCCCCCTATTCGCTTATGTTTGGCAGAGAAGCCAGATTGCCAATTGATTTACGATTGGGTGTCGCGCCTGATTCGGAGAGTGCATCCTCTCATAAAAGATATGCACAGAAACTTCGAGACAGACTCAGACGCGCCCACAAGTTGGCATCTGATATGGCCGAGAAGAGGGCTGCTTCTAACAAGACTCGCTATGACGCAAAGATGCGAGAGTGTCATATACTTCCCGGTGACAGAGTTCTTGTGAAAAATGTCAGAATCCGAGGAAAACATAAGTTGGCTGATCGGTGGGATAAAGATGTATATGTGGTAGTCAAGAAGCTTGGTGATGACATGCCTGTCTATGAGGTCAAACCTGAGACAGGAGATGGTCCATCGAGAACTCTTCATAGAAATCTGATGTTGCCTTGTCGTTTCCCAAAACCTGTAGTAGCCCAGCCTGAAATTCCAGTTTCTGACAATAAGGTCACTCCGAGACGACCTAGGACTCGTTCACAGAAGAAAGTGAAATTTGTCGATTCTGATTCAGATTCAGATGATGACTACTACCCACCTCAGATTTCTGTTCCGGTCTCGATCCCAAGTAGACCGATACCTGCTCCAAGGCGTTCCAGAATTACATCACCTCCACCATCTATACATAGTGGAGAAGACGGTGATGAAGAGGAACCGGCTTTGGTTGTAAATGATGAAATTGAGAATGTTAATGATCTTCCTAATGATGCAGATGCTGATGAGTGATCTGAGGAAGAGATGAGTATACGTGATGACGGCGAACCTCTTGCTGATGAAGAGATTCCTCCTCCTGTGGTACCCCAACCTAGGGTTATCAGTCCACGGAGGTCAGGCCGAACACGAAAGCTGCCCGAGAGATTGAATTATTATGCACCCGGCAAGCAAGCCGCTTGGACTGCAGCAGCAGTCGCAGATGTACCGGCAAATGCTTCCAGGGCGCAGTTGGCTCAACAGTACATGGCACTCCTGCAACCTGTTGCTTCGATGTTGTGTCATTAATGATGATGTGTATTGTTGATTGTCAGGGACGACAATGTTTAAGGAGGGGAGAGTGTAACCACCCCCAAATTTGCCTTATATTTTTTTGCTCCAAAATTCATTCCAATTTTGGATAAACATAAAATAATATAGATTGTCCTTCCGGTTCCCTACAATAGAGGATAAACACAATTTGTGAGTTTTACTTACTAAAGTAATGACGTGTGTTTCTGAATACTATTATGATGAGAGATTACCCCTAGTGACTGTATTAGCCCATACCATCAAGGCTATGAGGCTATGACATCACAAGGATTTCTGGGCTGAGTGCATTGAGATAATAATAAGACTTTTATACCAGACGCCTAGCAAGACTGTCACCTTCAATGTTTAGTTGGAAATGTTTTTGCTCGATTTAGTGTGAAACTGGTTAGATGTTTGTTTCTGAAAATACATATAATTAAGCATGACTTGGAAAATGTAATTAGATATTACTTGGTATATGGCTAAACAAAGGCCAAGATCTGTATATATTCGGGAGGATGAAATGACTTCACATCATTCCATCATCCGATCTCCAAGTCTCCACATCAACTTCTGAGTTATAATAATAATAAGTTTACTCTGTAATCTTCATGCTGAATATTATTACGAAGTTGGTTGTGTTTGTTGCTACATGTATATTATTTGCTGTGTGTTGACTTCTCATTCAACACAGGTAAGCACAGAACTTTTATGTTATTTATATATTGTATATTCATTATGTTGGTTATTATGAATATGGTATATGATATTGTTGATTATTAGAATGTTGATAAACTGATAATGATTTAGCTATCAATTCATAGCTTAGATGTAATTATGTTTGATTTGGATTCACATTCTTCAATGTTGTTATAATGAATGTTGAGATGTTTATTTACATGTTTCATGTTTAAACCCAAACATGAAGTGCTAATTCGCACATGTAAATAATATGATTGTTATGCTGCTCTTATAAAATGAGTTAGGCTCACCCATGCCTATAGTTACGCTTTTATAATGTTCAGTTGTTTTGATATGTTTTATGTGCATTCTATGTACATGCCAAATTGTTAGAGTTGAATGTCATCTTATAAACATACTGGATGACAATGACTGTGATACTTTTTATTTAAATAGTTTATTAGATTATACAATGGTAATTATTATTTGTTCATATTAGTTTACAAATTAATGATATTACGATCTAATTGAGTTTACTTTGATGAACTGCATGAATGTTAAACATTCATGAGATGCTTGTTTATAGTGGTTATTGAGATTATATTTTCCTAGTAATAATGTATAAATCTTAGGGATTTCTAAAACCTCATCTTAGGATTGTTTTGTTGCTCTATGACGTAAATAGCTGACCATGTTATAGTAATAAATCACTGGTGCCCAATTTGTCTAAACACCTGTGACCTCGATTATGTCCATTCATACTTTCACTACTACTATACACATCCATAGGGTCATTTAAGGTCATGTTTGTTTTGATTATTATATTATGATGCAAAATCTTAGTTTAATAATGTTTCATTAATTATGTTGATTTACAAATTAATTGATGACACTTACGATTTTATTTAGAAGATCAGTGCCACTTTTGCCAAATGCTAACTGATTATTTGATTACGAATATTGAGTTTTGATCATATTCGTTGGTTTGCCAAATTGTTGTTTTAGGATTATCAAGCTGCTAAATTCACACGATGTGTTAATTGTTTTAAAGTGTTTATAGTTTAATATGGTTATTGAATTAGATTATTAGTTTTGATAATAATGAGGCGATTCATAATAAGGTTTATTATTTAGTTTAATTCAAAAACATCATTCCATCATCCGATCTCCAAGTCTCCACATCAACTTCTGAGTTATAATAATAATAAGTTTACTCTGTAATCTTCATGCTGAATATTATTACGAAGTTGGTTGTGTTTGTTGCTACATGTATATTATTTGCTGTGTGTTGACTTCTCATTCAACACAGATACCAGTCAAAACGATACCAGGTAGACAAGACCGTTGTTATAGGAGATACTTGTCTGGTTAATTGGGTTTGCGTGTTAACGAGATTCAGAAGCTAATTCTCTGGGTAGCTGCCATATGAAGTCACCACGAGATGACACTAGGAGTACCAAGAGATAACAGAGCTAGAGAATAGATTGACCACCATTGACCAACAAGATAGTTTTACTGATTACAATTCTGCTGTTTGAAGATTGAAGAGACACTCTTTGAATACTTCGTAAAGAACTTTTGCATTGAATCTCCAATTCTCGCGTTCAGATCTCCGATCTACAGTTCTACGACTTCTTCGAGTTTCTACGAGTTACTTCAAGTGCACAAGGTTTATTGTTGTTGATGATAATTATTTGAATGATCATTTATGTATGTTGATTGTATTGTTTCAATTGTTGATTGTATTGATTATGTTCAATGTAAAACCATTGATGATATGTTGATAAGGGACATTTCGTTTACATTGAATGCAGAGTGTTGATAATACAATATTGTTCAAAAGAACTTAAAACAGTTGTGTGTATTGCTTGTTGATATTATTTTGACTAGTTGTTATTAAAAATCCTTCAGAACTAAATTAACGAACCCCACCCACTTTCGGCCACTGCGTGCAGTTAGAGGGGTGTAGAAGGCAAGGCTCATAACTTAGTGTTTCCGTGGATAGTTAAGCACAATTTAACTAACTCTAAGTCATAGTTGACCCCTTCGCTTACATATTGATAGCATTACGTTGTGTTGACGTCTAATGGCATGGTCCCTGCTCTGTCTATTTCTAACTGAAATGTGTGCTATCTACTGCTGATAGCATTGTTGATGGTTTACTATAGGCTGACGAGGTGTGTATTGCTAGCACTACGTTGTGTTGACTTTTGATAGCATGGCACCTGCTCTGTCTATTTCTAACTGAAATGTGTGCTATCTACTGCTGATAGCATTGTTTATGGTCTAAACTGATGAAGTGTGAACTATTGATAGCATTACGTTGTGTTGACGTCTAATGGCATGGTCCCTACTCTGTCTATGTCTAACTGAAATGTGTTCTATCTACTGCTGATAGCATTGTTTATGGTCTAAACTGATGAAGTGTGAACTATTGATAGCATTACGTTGTGTTGACGTCTAATGGCATGGTCCCTACTCTGTCTATTTCTAACTGAAATGTGTGCTATCTACTGCTGATAGCATTGCTTATGGTCTAAACTGATGAAGTGTGAACTATTTATAGCATTACGTTGTGTTGACGTCTAATGGCATGGTCCCTACTCTGTCTATTTCTAACTGAAAAGTGTTCTATCTACTGCTGATAGCATTGTTTATGGTCTAAACTGATGAAGTGTGAACTATTGATAGCATTACATTGTGTTGACGTCTAATGGCATGGTCCCTACTCTGTCTATTTCTAACTGAAATGTGTGATATCTACTGCTGATAGCATTGTTTATGGTCTAAACTGATGAAGTGTGAACTATTGATAGCATTACGTTGTGTTGACGTCTAATGGCATGGGCCCTACTCTGTATATTTCTAACTGAAAAGGGTTCTATCTATTGCTGATGAAGCGTGTACTATTTGATAGCATTACGTTGTGTTGACGTCTGATGGCATGGTCCCTGCTCTGTCTATTTCTAACTGAAATGTGTGCTATCTACTGCTGATAGCATTGTTGATGGTTTACTATAGGCTGACGAGGTGTGTATTGCTAGCACTACGTTGTGTTGACTTTTGATAGCATGGCACCTGCTCTGTCTATTTCTAACTGAAATGTGTGCTATCTACTGCTGATAGCATTGTTTATGGTCTAAACTGATGAAGTGTGAACTATTGATAGCATTACGTTGTGTTGACGTCTAATGGCATGGTCCCTACTCTGTCTATTTCTAACTGAAATGTGTGCTATCTACTGCTGATAGCATTGTTTATGGTCTAAACTGATGAAGTGTGAACTATTGATAGCATTACGTTGTGTTGACGTCTGATGGCATGGTCCCTGCTCTGTCTATTTCTAACTGAAATGTGTGCTATCTACTGCTGATAGCATTGTTGATGGTTTACTATAGGCTGACGAGGTGTGTATTGCTAGCACTACGTTGTGTTGACTTTTGATAGCATGGCACCTGCTCTGTCTATTTCTAACTGAAATGTGTGCTATCTACTGCTGATAGCATTGTTTATGGTCTAAACTGATGAAGTGTGAACTATTGATAGCATTACGTTGTGTTGACGTCTAATGGCATGTTCCCTACTCTGTCTATTTCTAACTGAAAAGTGTTAGTTGTGAAAAGCATTAGTTGTGTTGACATCTAATCATGCTGATGGCATGGTCCCCGCTCTTTCTACTTCAACTAAAAGTGCTCGCTATCTACTGCTGATAGCATGTTTGCAGTTGCGCTCAACATGAGTGTTTTCATCAGCACGACCATACTGAAAAGGTTAAGAACGAACATAATTTGAATGAAGGTTTAATACGTTTGCACTTGCAAATAATATAATAATAATAATATAATATAATAATATAAAAAGTATTGTAATTGTGACAATGGAATCGCCGATAATGATAATGATGTTTTCCTGTCATTACTAGATTAAAGGTCGTTATAAAAGTGCATTTTCGTTCTCCTCTTCATCTCACATCTGTCAATAACGAATTGTAATAGGTTTTTGAAATAATTGGCCACAAATTAACTATTACAACCGTTATCAATGTGGCGTGGCCTGGTGTAGGACTAGGAGTCTAATAATATTCGATTTCGTATAATAGAATCTCGGCTAATGAAGTTATCAACATTCATTAAAGGTCGTTATAAAAGTGCAATTTGTCTATCCCATAACACACTTCAAGATTGATGATTTTGACAATACAATTGACACCATTGGTATCAATATTTATTCAAGTTGATATTGTAGGCCTATAATTGTAATCTCGGAAAAGTAAGTCACAATCAGTCAAAATAACTAAAAGGGTGTCTGTATAACAAATTGCAGGGTTTTTCCACTCTACTCGTTACTGTCTCTTAATGGATTTCAAGGCTAATGATATAATTAACACCAAACTAATATACCTACTTATTGTACCTTTATTATAAATGTAATAAAAGGGTTCGTCAGGTCTAGCACAACAGTCAACCTTAATTATATCGCAATAATGTCGTTGTACTTTAACAGACCGAAAAGGTCGGGTTATGGTTCGAATGGACGAACGGTTTAAATTTAACAAGCGAAGCTATGAAGAAATTAGGTCAGTTATCATGAGTGGTTTGATTGGAGTGGATGGTGAAGTTGAAATTCGCCGATAAGACTGAACGATATTTGGAACAAGAGAGGATGTGCGAATCCCCCACGGAATCTCTTTTTTTCTCATTTAGGCCAAAAGTTGAGTCCAACGAGATACTGATGTTTCGTAAGAAAACCAAGATATCAGCAATGAACAAATATCAGTATTGGACGAAGCAAATCACACGATGAGGCCCTAAAAAATGAAAGGACAGCCATTAGCCTATATACTTGAAGTTCAAAGTTTATTAAATAAAATTCTACATGTTCTATTATATAGACGTATTTGAGTTTATTCAAAAAAATTATGCAAGGTGTACCTGTCAAATTTTGACACCGAACAGTGTAGGTCGTTATTGTTATCCGTATACATGTATATATACAGGGTGAGTCAAAAAGACTGCAATAGTGGAAAGAAGCCATTTTGTTTTCAAAACCAAAATGAATTTTAAAACTTTTTAAACGTTGCAAGAATGATGTATTTAATCTTAACTTTGTGTGAAAAAATGAAGTCAATATCATTTTCCGTTTGCCTTTGGTGAACCTTTTGACCAGTGCACCCATTTCACACGATTGTCCACGAGATACCCAACATATGCATCAGATCGCAAAATGTGCCTCTCATTTAAATTTGGAAACTTGAGTTCATTTGTGATGTTATTGGAATTTGATGCATCCTTTCTTGTTTACATGTAAGTTAGCATAATCAATTATAATCATACCCATGCTATGAAAGCGTATAATGTTCTAAATTTTAATAAAAAAACTGACATTTTCCATTTTTTGTTGTTGGCGGGATATTCAAATATGAAAATGCAATGTGTGCCATTTCAAATGAAAATCACTGTGCTCGTGGACAAACAGGTTCATTTGGTTGTGCAGCAAAGAGGGTCACCAAAGACAAACGGAAAATGCGATCGACTTCATTTTTTTACGCAAAGTTAGGATTAAATACATCATTCTTGCAACGTTTAAAAAGTTTTAAAATTAATTTTGGTTTTGAAAACAAAATGGCTTCTTTCCACTATTGCAGTCTTTTTGACTCACCCTGTAGAACACTGCAGCTAATGCTATCAGCCGTAGACTAGCAATGCAATCCCGAGGTTAGGTATATTGTAACAATGGTAACTGTGCTATCTACTGCTGATAGCGCATTATAGCTACAGTGATTTAAACGTATTAGACCTACAGGTCGCAGGTACAGGGGGTATCAGAATGAACTGTACCGAGGCAATATGATTTATCTTGCGCAAACGCCCAGCTTTCATAATAATTTTAAATTTTGAAAATCGGCCAAAAATCGGACATTTCTGATGGAAAATACAGACATTCTGGTTAAAGATGGTAGATTTCAATTTCGGTTGAAATGATCAATTTTCATACTTTTGTGGGTGAAATTTAGAGATAAATTTTGATTTTTAATCCGCAAATAAGCCGGGATTTGTTCTGCTTGAGTGCATTTAACTTTCCTCTCTTTGGCGGGAGTTTTGAATATTGCTTGTGTGGTGTGGGCTACATTGTTTGAAATGTTGGGGGTAGTGGTAGAGAGGATTGATTGAAATTGAAAACACGTTTTTTTCGATTATGTCTTGCCACACGAGAACAAAAAGAGATACCTCATTGAAATAACATATAGGTGTTTAAATTTAAAACAATAATCATTTTATATTTTTTATGTATTTTAGAAAACACGGTACAGTTCATTCTGATACACCCTATATAGGGATGCAACCCATACTGCTGCAGATAAATGGATAACAGGAAGACAAAACAATATCAGGGCGGAGTATGGACAAAGTTGAAAATAATCATGTGGGTGGATATTGTATAGGATTCATTCCATGGTCAAATTCTCGCCAACAAAACCATTCCATTACGCCAGGTTTGAACTTGACACACAGGCCTACTTATTTCTTTAGTATAGTAAGAAGATGAGTAACCATGCATTCATTAGTGAAATAGATTGCCATATCCTAATTTCACGTCGAATGGTGAAAGTCGGTATTTACCATACTATTTACATCGGCTTAAATTTGAATACAAAAACCATTTGTTTTTAAGCATCGACTCAGCGGTTGAATACTCTATAGGCCTTGAAATTCGTTATTTATGGATGGTGAATCTCCATGACAATACACATCCGTTTTGTTTTATAGATTATGATTGATAGGAATGGTGATAACGAAACAGAAGGAAATACGGTCAGTTGATTCCCTTTTTCCTGTCTATCATTTTCAACGTCGTTCCCTTTGACACCCAGTTATTACACGTCTGTCATGTTCATTACTACACTGGCTACTAACCCTTTCAACGCGGCTATTACTTTTTACCATACACAAAACAGATTTTTCAGAAACCTTTCCCAATTTTTAAGGTCTATCTCGAGGATTACTGATCAAATGCGAGGCATGTTTGTACTTATTTCAATGCATTTCTCATGGTGATTCCAAATATGGTAATGAAATTCAATAATTTTGAGATTTTTGACACATTTTGTGCAATTTTGGCATGTCGTCTGCAGACGCCTGCCGCGTGGAAAGTGCTAAACAGTCAAAGGTCTCCAATCCACGGCATGAGTAATTAAATAAAAACAAAAGGCAACAAAAACGATTCGATCTCGAACAAAAACCACAACATGTCATTTAGCCTTTGATGCATATCGTCTGCGTGATAGCGAACGTATATCAGTGGGCGCCAATTTATACCGTGTCATAAAGTTGCAAAAGTTGAATAAACATTTGGTTTTGTAAATGAATAGAGTAAAATAATATTGTTAGACATTTATCGTGGGTATCATAGGTCTGAGGGAACAATTTGTCTTGTTGAATATAAAAATAAAGCATAACAGATGAGAACAAGAAGTTGAAACACAAACTAAATTAACAAAAACAGCCTGGTGTTTTGATAAAATAAAATTTGCGTAACATGGCGCGCGGTTGACCGCACTTTCTACTGAAGATAGCAAGATAGTGGATGAATGAAGTCGATGACTTTTCACAGGCTGATTTGCGTTTAAACAAAATCAACTGGCGTAGGCTGTGCAAGATTGCCAAGGCTGTGTCTCATTAATTCAATTAAACATGTCTCGTACTTCCATGATTAAACAAACATGCTTCGACGGTGTTCCGTATGTGTAAACATGCTTCTGATTATATAATGGCATAGTTCTTTCTTTATTGTCCTTTTGCGTCACAAATTTAAGCCTAGCCATCCTAAACACTCTAAACATTTCTTGAGTTTAAACGTGTAAATCGATCAGTGGAACGTGCACTGCCCGCCCAGATTTTTTTTCTTCTTTCTTGTAACACTTTTTAAACTCAATATTCAACTTGTTTTAACATTTCACACGTTGAATGCACATTTGAAAGCTCTCAATGATGAAATATAGGCTCACGGAAACCATATTTGATCATAAACAACGAATTTTGTTCGGCTGTCTAAACCGTTGATTGTATTTGGTGTGTTGTGGTGGTATTCATTTTGAAGCAATGTGATCATCTGAAAGACTACTGTGCTTTACGTGTTTAAATATGTATATCATTAATAAATAAATAACTTTCAAATGATAAATAAACACTTTCCACGTGGCATGCGTCTGCAGACGACATTACAAAATGTCACAAAATGTTTTAAAATATGTCAAATTGATTGAATTTAGTCACCATATTTGGAATCACCATGAGAAATGCATTAAAATAAGCAAAAACATGCCTATATAGTATTAGTTCAGTAATCCTTGAGATAAGACCTTGAAAGTTGAAAAAGGTTTCTGAAAAATCTGTTTTGTAACACTTTCCACGCGGCTATAGGCCTATTACTAGTTTCAGTATCAAAACAGATTTTTCAGAACCCTTTTCCAAATTTCAAAATGTATCTCGAGGATTGTTGAACCAATACCAGTCATGTTTGTACTTAATTCCATGCATTTCTCATGGTAATTCCAAATATGGGAATTAAAGTCAATAATTTTGACTTTTTTGAAACATTTTGTGAAATGTTGGAATGTCGTCTGCAGACGCCTGTCGCGTGGAAAGTATTAAAGAAGACAGCTATTGTGTATATTAATGCCATCTTGTAAGAATCGTCAACCCGCCAAACTTGTATTACACATCATGGTCAATTAATCCTCAATGGTTTGACAAAAACAAATGTTAATTTTTCCTTTTTGTTTCACATGATTGCGTGACCACCTCGTCGCATAAATCGTGTGTTGATTGACTGACCATTGCATGACGTGAACTCATTGAACAAGAAGATTTGGGTTTTATCCTCGATAAATTTTGGACGAGTGATTGCCTGGCTGGCGATTGGGTCTGTTTAATTAAGGCAAACCACGGATATTTGCGCTCAGTTAGATATATGATACTGCGTGTTTAACCGACTGTTATGCTACCGAAAAAGCCTAATAATAATTTAAGGGAAAATTTAACAAACAATCTACATGAGAAACGGAACTAAATTTCAAATAAGATCAGATTTTTTTTCTCTCCTGGAAACAGCCAGTAATTGCTTAACCTTTGTGTGAAGAAACTTGGTTAACATAATGTTGGTTTTCAAATGAGAAAAAAACACCTTTCATGTTAGATTTATTTTCTTCCCTCAAAATGTATAAAATATCTATAGAGTTAAGGTATAAACAAAGTGCAAAAACTTCAATCCAACAGGCCTTTTATATTAGGAACCGACTTGAGAAAATTGTCCATTCTTTATCGTTTTAAGTGTAAATAAAGCTAACCACCAGAAGATTTGGGACATTTTCGGAAGAAGGGGGTCAGCAAATTTGTTTCATATTAAGTCTATGAATACCTTTAGACAAACCATCATTCATGGTGGGCATAAAAAAATCTCAGTGTTTCTAGATTATATTATACATGCAGTTCAATTTTCATAAATTTGACAACTGGGAAATGAACTTTTTAAATCATGAGCAAAGACAAATGGCACTCCCATCATGTGCATGTAAATACTTCCACATCCATTTTTTATTGGCATATAGCAAACATATTTCTTGCTATATTTGATCAAATAATAGACCTGCAGTGTTTCTAGTTTTTAACAATGAGAGTTTTTATTTCCTCAATTTTCCATGTTTTTATGTCAAAAAGTGATGTTTCAAATGTCTCCTGTTCTCAGTTGGTCAGTGGTTCAGGTGTTAGTTTGTATGTTGGTTATAAAGAGGAGCCATGGCCCTTCAAAGGTATGAAATAAAGTTATTGTGTTTTAACTTTTATGTTATAGAAACACTGGGTCAAAACATAGACAAATTTCAAAGTATCAAATTCCAATTTTCACAGTATCTTCCGCATTTTTGTAAAAAATCCTTTTAAGTTTTCATGAATGATGATTAAATTCATTCAAAACTATTTAATAGTAACCCTAAATTATTTTCAACAAGTTTATTTATCAGTATTTCTAGTCTAATGGTACTTTTCAATGAAAAATAATTACGGGTATGACATTCAAAATGGCCTAAACTGGAAAAGATATGTGGGTTGTGTTAAAATCCATTTAGGTTCAGGTATTAGTGTGTATGTTGGTCATAAATAAAGAGGAGCCATGGCCCCTTACAGGTGTGAAATAAAAGCATTGTGCTTTAGTTATAATGGTATAGAAACACTGGGTCCATAACATAGACAAATTTTGGAGTATCAAATTCCAATTTTCACAGTATCGTCCGTATTTTGTCAAAAACCCTTTTAAGTTTTCATGAATGATGATTGAATTCATTCAAAACTATCCAATGGTAACCCTAAATTATTTTCAACAAGTTTATTTATCAGTGTTTCTAGTATTATGGTATTTTTCAATGAAAAATAATAACGGGTATGACATTCAAAATGGCCTAAACTGGAAAAGATATGTGGGTTCTGTTAAAATACATTTAATTACAAAGTGGTTCAGGTGTTAGTTTGTATGTTGGTTATAAAGAGGAGCCATGGCCATTCACAGGTGTGAAATAAAATCATTGTCTTTTAATTATTATGTTATAGAAACACTGGGTCATAACATAGACAAACTTTAAAGTATCAAATTCTAATTTTTACAGTATTTTCCGCATTATTTTCATGAGTGATGATTGAATTCATTCAAAACTATCCAATGGTAACACTAAATTATGTTCAACAAGTTTATTTATCAGTGTTTCTAGTCTAATGGTACTTTTCAATGAAAAATAATTACGGGTATGACATTCAAAATGGCCTAAACTGGAAAAGATATGTGGGTTGTGTTAAAATCCATTTAGGTTCAGGTATTAGTGTGTATGTTGGTCATAAAGAGGAGCCATGGCCCCTTCAGGTGTGAAATAAAATCATTGTGCTTTAGTTATAATGGTATAGAAACACTGGGTCCATAACATAGACAAATTTCGGAGTATCAAATTCCAATTTTCACAGTATCGTCCGTATTTTTGTCAAAAACCCTTTTAAGTTTTCATGAATGATGATTGAATTCATTCAAAACTATCCAATGGTAACCCTAAATTATTTTCAACAAGTTTATTTATCAGTGTTTCTAGTATTATGGTATTTTTCAATGAAAAATAATAACGGGTATGACATTCAAAATGGCCTAAACTGGAAAAGATATGTGGGTTCTGTTAAAATACATTTAATTACAAAGTGGTTCAGGTGTTAGTTTATATGTTGGTTATAAAGAGGAGCCATGGCCATTCACAGATGTGAAATAAAATCAAAAATCATTGTCTTTTAATTATTATGTTATAGAAACACTGGGTCATAACATAGACAAACTTTAAAGTATCAAATTCTAATTTTTACAGTATTTTCCGCATTATTTTCATGAGTGATGATTGAATTCATTCAAAACTATCCAATGGTAACACTAAATTATTTTCAACAAGTTTATTTATCAGTGTTTCTAGTCTAATGGTACATTTCAATGAAAAATAATTACGGGTATGACATTCAAAATGGCCTAAGCTTGAAAAGATATGTGGGTTGTGTTAAAATCCATTTAAATAAAAAGTGGTTCAGGTGTTAGTTTGTATGTTGGTTATAAAGAGGAGCCATGGCCGTTCACAGGTGTGAAATACAATTATTGTGTTTCAATTATATGTTATAGAAACACTGGGTCATAACTTAGACTAATTTCAGAGTATCAACTTCCAATTGTCACAGTATCTTCTGCATTTTTGTCAAAAACCCTTTTTAAGTTTTCATGAATGATGATTCAATTCATTCAAAACTATCCAATGGTAACATTAAATTGTTTTCAACAAGTTTTTATCAGTGTTTCTAGTCTAATGGTACTTTCAATGAAAAAATATTTTGTCTATGACATTCAAAATGGCCTAAACTAGACAAAATATGTGGGTTGTGTTAAAATCCATTTAAATAAAAAGTCAAATTTGCAAACAAAAATATAAGTCAATGTGTTTTGATTATTACAATTACAGTGTTTCTAGATTGAAGGGGTACTTGCAATACTAAATAAACTAATTCAGACCATACTGCATCTAATATTTTGACACTGTTTTAAGGTCAGTGTCAAAAAATATGATAGGAAGGAATGGTGAGTTTTTAGTTAATTGCATATCTGCGAGGCATGAAATCCGAACAGCTGTTTACGAAGATATTGACTATAGTACCAGCACCATTGATGTTTAAAGACATAGAATCTATGCTTGTTGACAAAGAAAAACAGCGTCGGAAGCTTAAACAACTCAAAGACATTTGTGAGCAGTTTAACATAGATGTTATTGGTTCAAAGATAAGGAAGGAATTCTTTATAAATCCACTTCTAGACCTCATTTTGGCATGCAAATGTACATAGGAAGGAAACCAAAACAGTTGTTTTTTTGCTCCTGGTAAAGTCATTTAATTTTTATAAGTGACAAGAGACATCTACATTCTATTTGAGCAAAATAGAGTGTAAAAAGAACTTGTGTATGGTAAACATAATGTATCCACTAATACATTGGTAAAGGCAAGTGACATAGCATAATGTAATTTCAGAAAAATTGGAAAGGTATATACCTCGGATGAGCTTCACATATTAGTGAAGTATTGAATATTTCGATACCAATGTTTAAGGTATGTGTAGTGTGAAATCCGTTGACACAACCATCTATAAAACAATGATGAATCAATATGAAGTACCTATCCCATGAAGAGAAAAAAGTGCAGTTATGAAGATTATAGGCCTACAGTTGAACTGCTGCTGTAAATCACCTTTGCTATGATGAGTTAGGTTTTAGAATATATTGTAAAATGATCGATTAAGATTGGGTTTGGTATGTTTTGATGAACAACAGCATGTGTTGTAAAATCATCTTTTGTATAATTCTGAAATTACATAGAAACACTGTAAAGGAGCGTGACATTATAATAATGCTTTAACTATGTATAAAATGATAACTTCAGAAAGTGTTATTGAAGTTCGTGAAAAGTTCTATTCCATGGAGAGCTTTTAAGGCGTGTAGACAGGGGAACTAGTTCTTATAAGCATTAAAATACTTTCTTTCTTTTTTTTAACATTTTTTTCTCCAAACAAATAGAACCACCCATACCTTATTTAAAGTATTAAGAAGATAACTTTATTGACACTCTTTTTCAAAATAATAGTTTGAAATCTGCAAGTAGTTAGGAATGGAAAAACAATTAATTCAAAAACGTTCATATGCAAATTGGAGAAAATGGGGAATTTATAAGATTCTTTATGATTTTTTTCTCTTAAAGTAGAAACACTGTAATTTGTTTAGCACACCAGGAGAAGAAACAGTTTATAATAGAAATGTCACAGACCCAATATTGGTGAATTTTGATGGCCCCGAATTCTATCGAGCATAATATGGGCCTTATCTAGAAATGCTAAAATAGGAGCATATGCCCCAAACAACATTAACATTGTTGGAGTGTTTTTATTTTACAGAAGCTAGAACTCAATGGTTTTATTTTTGCTTACATGGGGCCAAGGGGTGTTAGTTGTGATTACAATGCAAATTTATTTTGAAACCGCTGACCAACTGAAAAACTGAACATCAAAAAAATCATCTTTTTGGTGAAAAATACCTCGTAAATTGGAAAAACTATCATAATTTTCTCTAAGAATAGAAACACTGATGCTTAGTTTATACTGTATTTATAAAGAGGACTCTATCAATAACTTATCATTGGAACATCACTTTGAAAACTTTAACTTGTAAGCAATGGCAATGCCATTTATCAAATAACTTGTATTTTGAAGTAAGGGAAAAAAGGTGAAATTACGCAATTTTTGTGATAAGTTTTTTTCTAAAATTAGAAACACTGTGATTTTTTTAGCGCACTGGAAGAATGAGACTATCATAGGGATGCCACATACCCAATGTGAGTGCATTTTGCCGACCCCCTTCTTCCGCCAACCTTCTGGTCCTTATCTTTATTGACACTTAAACTATTGTTTTATTTAACAGCCTTAAAATTCTTTTACTCTTTTACTGTTTGTGGTGAGGCGGCATAATTAAATCTCTCATAATTTGACGCATGCAATAATACGATTTATATTAATACATATCATAATTGAATTTGTTACATTTTGACAATATTCTAATTCATTTAAGTTCGATCAAAATGTCTTGTAGTTGAACACGAAACTAGATCGACATTGATTTTATCCGTTCATAGCGCCATAGTTATGCGTCCGACTTAAAATAATTGGATTGTATTTTAAATGCACCACCTGATTTAATGAACCATTACTTTCAACTTATTAGATTAATTGGTCCGTATATGATTTCTTATTTGAAGACAAATGGGCGTATTACCTTCTTAATGATACCAATTAGATAGAATTAAACAAATTACTAGCATTTTTATGGAAAGTATTTTGTAGTTATAGTGACCAGTCGCTACAAAGGGTCAACGCAAATGTGACTAGTCTCTAAGCTTATTGTTGTATACAGAAGATAATTTGGGGGGAAATTTCTTCTCATAATGTATGTGTCTTGTGAATTCAAAGTCAGTTTATTTCAAATGTTACATCGTTTTAATACTGTTTTAAAGCGTATAGCATATGCCTATTACAGGCTCTTTTCTTGATTGATATACATTATAATCAGCTATCTTATGTATTCAAATAAGCATAAAAAACATTTACGTACAGTTTTAGGAAAGTTGAACTAAGACTTGCCAGTACTTTGGGCGACAATTCAGGAACACTTGTTTTTGAAAAACAAACTGATTCACCCGGAGCTCCATTTATCGACTAGTGAAGCGAAAAGACTTGAATATTATAGACTTTAAAATAATTATAGAGAATTGGGGGGCAGATAAAATCAGCGCGGCACAAACTGATAATGCGAAAACGGTATTACCGGCAGCTGCATAGTGATGTTTAGGACGCAATGTGCTAGGAAATATGAATAGGAAATCATCAGCGCCATCATCAACTATGACCAATTATGCAGAAGCTCCGAGATGAAATCTGTAAGGTGGCGTGATGCTGATATGTAAAAGCATAGAATTATAGAGAAAACAAATAATACATGATTAAACAAAAATGTTATAAATGCATATATTATATAATAAACTAGTGATGCTCAATTCAATGGCTAAAATATTCAAATATTAGGACATATGTCATGGATGTATTATGATATTCCATTAAGTTTTAAAACAACACAAGGTCAAAATCCCTATAATAAACCTTAAAGTCTAATGTTTCTAGTGTCTGCCATGACATTTGTATCAGTTGAATGCTTGAAAATCGTTCACAGAGCAAAGCCATGAAAGCAGAAGAGACATTTAACCAATTAAAGAAAGATGTGTTATATAGGCGCGGCTGAGATCAGGTGTTCTTTTAAAAAAGGAACAGAAGACTTTCTGTCCAATCATATCACAAATAGGCCTATTTTACACTTAAGCCTTCGTCAACACGACAAGCATGGAATGATAGGCAGAAATATAATGTATAATATGCCTACATTTTCGTTTTCTCATAGAATTATGGCGACGAAGTAGCGGGATAAAGTTCGGAACTTTATACCATAGCGTGGCCCGGTAGCGTGGCCCTATTGCACCTTTCGGTTTTTAGAATTTGGCACAAAGTCACTTGAAAAACAAGTCTGGGCTTTCAGTCGACCCACAGTGCCAATAAATTACCGGGGGACGGGGACACTCACCAGTGGCTTCTTTGATAGGGTTGTGTCAATATAGTTTCGAAAGTGATTGATTTTTAGGGCAAATAAATAAGGAGGCTTTAGGCCTATATACAAAGTTTGATTTCTTTAATAGGCCTATAGATAGATTTTGCTAGGTTACGTTGAATAGGCCTAACTAACATATTAAAGTCTTTAAAACATCATGAGAAATGGTTTTGGGGGCACTAAGCGCATAGGACAGTATAATACCACTTTCCGGTAGCACCCACCCCCACCCCCGAGTATAAACTGCTTAATTCCCTCAACCACATCATAATCTAAGAGAAACAAAGAAGAGAGGCCTATACTATTACATCAATATAATAATATCAAAACATTCAAAGTTGATAATTCAATATTCACAACAGGTTGTATATAGGCCTACACACCCGAGGCTATCCACCACACTGTGTATATCAATTGTCTTCATTTTCAGTGTAGACGATAACCGTGAGAACTGAGTATAAAAATGCTAACAAAATATATCATTCAACAAATATCAATGATTCTTAAACAATACTTGAGCATTTGGGCACGTTTGATGGAGAATTGTAGACAACATCCAGGCTGATTTCTATAATGAGTAGACAAGCCGGCATACAGTAAATCCCATTAAGGCAATATTTGATTTTTCCAACAGCGCTTTGGGAGATCTAAATGACTTCAAAATCTCGTTTATTTAATGTTTCCAACAGCGTAACCTAATGAAATCGAAAACAGAATTTGTCGTGCTTTCTGCTAAACCAACAAAAGTAAAAAGCACGTTTAACAGCCACCAGGTGTCTATAGAAACCCATCAGCCTATGGGATAAATCTGTATTTAGTTTACTGTGGGATAGAGGTATGACACATCTGAATACACCTGATGTACAGGCTATATATTCAACGTCATTAGCAACAGGTAAATTAGTTATTAAGGGGTTTGTTCTATCTAAGGTTCTGATACTGCTCTATCACAATCTAAGGTTCTAATACTGCTCTGTCACAATCTAAGGTTCTAATATTGCTCTGTCACAATCTAAGGTTCTAATACTGCTCTGTCACAATCTAAGGTTCTAATACTGCTCTGTCACAATCTAAGGATCTAATACTGCTCTGTCACAATCTAAGGTTCTAATACTGCTCTGTCACAATCTAAGGTTCTAATACTGCTCTGTCACAATCTAAGGTTCTAATACTGCTCTATCACAATATAAGGTTCTAATACTGCTCTATCACAATCTAAGGTTCTAATACTGCTCTGTCACAATCTAAGGTTCTAATACTGCTCTGTCACAATCTAAGGTTCTAATACTGCTCTGTCACAATCTAAGGTTCTAATACTGCTCTGTCACAATCTAAGGTTCTAATACTGCTCTGTCACAATCTAAGGTTCTAATACTGCTCTATCACAATATAAGGTTCTAATACTGCTCTATCACAATCTAAGGTTCTAATACTGCTCTGTCACAATCTAAGGTTCTAATACTGCTCTGTCACAATCTAAGGTTCTAATACTGCTCTATCACAATCTAAGGTTCTAATACTGCTCTGTCACAATCTAAGGTTCTAATATTGCTCTGTCACAATCTAAGGTTCTAATACTGCTCTGTCACAATCTAAGGTTCTAATATTGCTCTGTCACAATCTAAGGTTCTAATACTGCTCTATCACAATCTAAGGTTCTAATACTGCTCTATCACAATCTAAGGTTCTAATACTGCTCTGTCACAATCTAAGGTTCTAATATTGCTCTGTCACAATCTAAGGTTCTAATACTGCTCTGTCACAATCTAAGGTTCTAATATTGCTCTGTCACAATCTAAGGTTCTAATACTGCTCTATCACAATCTAAGGTTCTAATACTGCTCTATCACAATCTAAGGTTCTAATACTGCTCTGTCACAATCTAAGGTTCTAATATTGCTCTGTCACAATCTAAGGTTCTAATACTGCTCTGTCACAATCTAAGGTTCTAATATTGCTCTGTCACAATCTAAGGTTCTAATACTGCTCTATCACAATCTAAGGTTCTAATACTGCTCTATCACAATCTAAGGTTCTAATACTGCTCTGTCACAATCTAAGGTTCTAATATTGCTCTGTCACAATCTAAGGTTCTAATACTGCTCTATCACAATCTAAGGTTCTAATACTGCTCTATCACAATCTAAGGTTCTAATACTGCTCTATCACAATCTAAGGTTCTAATACTGCTCTGTCACAATCTAAGGTTCTAATATTGCTCTGTCACAATCTAAGGTTCTAATATTGCTCTGTCACAATCTAAGGTTCTAATATTGCTCTGTCACAATCTAAGGTTCTAATACTGCTCTATCACAATCTAAGGTTCTAATATTGCTCTATCACAATCTAAGGTTCTAATACTGCTCTATCACAATCTAAGGTTCTAATACTGCTCTATCACAATCTAAGGTTCTAATACTGCTCTATCACAATCTAAGGTTCTAATACTGCTCTATCACAATCTAAGGTTCTAATACTGCTCTATCACAATCTAAGGTTCTAATACTGCTCTATCACAATCTAAGGTTCTAATACTGCTCTATCACAATCTAAGGTTCTAATACCGCTCTAGCATAGTTCCAGTTCTGTACTACCATAATTTTTTTTACTGCTTTACCATAAGTCTAGTATGGTTCCAATTCTACAAAAGGTTCGGCGGCCTAAAAGGTTCTAATTTCGCTCTCGTGTTCTGTTCTGTAGTGACGTAAACAGCTATCGTTTGCTTGTTTTGTTTTACTGATGCCAACATAACATCAAACCAAATACAATCACAAGGTCCGGTCATCTACCTCAGAGTAAAACAATCTTCCGTGCTGAAGGAATCACGACAGGACGTCGTATGAGGGCGTATGATGGGGGTGTTTTTGTTTGAGTTTGTCCCAGGATTTAGACATACACATTTCATTGCGTGTCAAACAGAAAGACTACGCCGTGAGCAATAAGATCATTTTGTGGGTTTTACGTCTCCTGAGAAAGACACAGATTTCAACATTTGATATTCCGCATCATGTGAACAGATGCAAGGCCCGTTAGCGATTTATGTTTTGCTATAACTTATAGATAGAAATGCTTTGAATAGAAAACTGTCGGTGAAACTCTCATCTGCTTACTTGATGACATGATGGTGTGTTGCTTTCTCGTTGCACACTCTTTGACGATGATGGTAGCAGAACTAAGAGAAAATACACTAGCCTAAATCTTCTTTAGAAGGTATTTAATTACAACCGGGCTCAGTGGCAAAGCCTTGATAATAAAGTTGAGTTGGTGAGATAAAATTGGGAATATGCCGATTGCCGTCCAAACAAAGGCTTTATCTTCACGCACTTTTTACACATCTCGACATCTATGTCTTCTCAAAAGCCAAAATAGTTATCTGCCATTTAAAAAGAAGTGTGCTTTCGGTTATTCAAATTCACTTCCTCCCCCTTTCCCCCTATAGGCCTATATATAGATTCCGGCTGGACGGTTTATTTAGTGGAGAAAGACCACCAGAACATGGGACACGGACACTCTCTCAGCGAATTCCCTCTCCTCAGGTCGCCACCGCTATCCGGCTAGTGCGTCCCGGTCATGCTGAGGGGTGTAGGAGATCCTCATGGTTTACGATTAACTTGAGGGATTTAGGACAATTTTGAGGGGATTCGATGAACTTAAGGGGTAAGGTAGAACTTAATGGATTGGAACCAACTTTAGGGTTTACAATGAACTTAATCCCTCATGTACATATTAATCTTAATCCCCGAAGTTCATCCAAACACCCTATAAACCCACACTTATCCAAACCTGCAATAAGTGCATCATACCCATCTTTGCCTCTCTGGTTCACCCCAATCCAACAAGTTCTTCATAACCTTCCAGAGATTTCCTTATAACTCTCAAGTTCATTTTAACCTTTCAAATACATCCTTAATATTAATTCAATCTTACACTTGATTTCATCTCCTAACCTATTACGCTCATATCAAAAACTCGCAGGTTCATCCTTACCGTATATATAGGCTCATACATATCGAGGGCTCAGAACCACAAGGCCGTATCTCCATTTTGAGAAAAAGACTATTGAAGATTTTTAAACTTGGGGAGATGGAGATGAGGCCTTGTGATACTGGCTATAACTTTGAAAGGGGTTGTGTTATGGAGATAAGGCTGTATTACTGGAAAGAGAATTTCTTTCTGAAAATTGTGATACCAAAATCTCCAATTAAAAAATTGGAGATGAGGCCTTGTGTTTCTGAGCCCTCGATATATTAATCCCTAAAGTTCATTAAAATTCATTAAGTTTTTTAAATTCTATTAAGGGCAGAATACATCTAGCACAAACATTAAATATAACCTAAGATAAAACATTGTGTTTGTCTTGTCTTGTCAGACGAGAGGGCTGCCAATGCATGCAGATTGATCATGATCAAGCACCGCGCGCTATGCGTCTACTGAAGATCCCTGCACACTGTCTACTGAAGAAAGCATTCATGTGCATGCGGTATACTGAAAATAGATAGCATCCATATTCTTACATGTCTACTAAAGATAGCACCCATGAGCACATTGTCTTTTCTGAAGATCACATGCTGTCTACTGAAGGTAACATCGATGGGCATAAGGTATTTTCAGAAGATCACATGCTGTCTACTGAAGATAGCATCGATGTGGGCATAACGTCTTTTCAGAAGATCACAAGCTGTCTACTGAAGATAGCATCGATGGGCATAATGTATTTTCAGAAGATCACATGCTGTCTACTGAAGATAGCACCCATGGGCATATTGTCTTTTCAGAAGATCGCATGCTATCTTAGCACCCATGGGCACAATGTCTTTCAGAAGATCGCATGCTGTCTACTGAAGATAGCATTCCTATTCTTACTGAAGATAGCAGCAGCATCCCTATTAGTCAGGGAGGTAGCACCGCCCCTTTGCATCCCCAGGACTAACCCAAACCAACTTTTTAAAGTTCCTTAGATATTCAAGATGGCGTCCAAAATTGGTAAAATTTCATAAAATGAGACATATAGCCATCAAAATGTATGATGAAAGTATAGTTTTAATAGTGGGATGTATGTATTTGATCACTAGACACTCATAATCCAGTACTTTTCCTTTATTAACATACCTTAATCCAAGATGGCCGCCAAAATGGTAAAATGCCATAATATTTATATATGTACCAACATGTATGATCAGAGTATAGTTTTAACAATGGGATGTATGTGTTAGACCACTATAAACTCACATCTAGTATTTTTACTTTGTTAACATACTTTAAAACCAAAATGGCCGCCAAAATGATGGCCAAAAATGGTCAAAATTCCATAAAATGGCATAATATCAACCAAAATGTATGATGACAATATAGTTTTAACGATGGGATGGATGTATGTATGTATTTGACCACTAGTGACTCATATCCAGTATTTGTGCTTTGTGAACATACTTAAAAATCGAAAATGTCTGCAAAAACTGTCAAATTCCATAAAATGGGATAATATCAACCAAAATGTTACCAAAGTATGATATTCCCTATTTTCTAAAGGTTATCAAACTTGGCGTTCATTCTCATATAGGGGAGACCGGGGCATGTACACCCTCTGGGCAGGTTCACCCACCACATGTTTCTCATCACTGTGGCCACTGTTGAATTTGGCGAACACGTAATAGACCAAGCAGTTTAGCTTCCCACAGTAATATGGCAGATTACTGTATTAGTTCAAATCCAAAAACCAGTTTAATATCACATTTTGGCATGTTTGCCCATAGGGATATATATGATTATGATTTTGTATCATTTCAAAATTGGAAATACCCTTCTATTGCATATTTGTAATTATAATTATAGTTACCTAGAATGGAGCAGCGCTAATATTAGAGGAGAATGTATTACAATTTTGTATTTCTTATCATTTTGAATTATTATGTTCTGCAAAAAGCCCCTACCCCTACATTTGTTACCCCTTAATTTCATTTTGGAAAAAAATTACAATGCATAATAATTGCGTATATGTTTTGGATGTATGGCCTGATTCTGAGCCTAGGACGAACTTGCCCTGGTCTATGGACAAAACTGCCCCGGGGTGGGGCAAGTTTGCTTTTTTTTAGACACCTGTCTTTATCCTTTACTCATGCCTTTACAGTAAAGCCTAGAGTAATGAGGTCATGATCATTATGTAGCCAAGATATCGATTGTTTCACATAATGTCAATAGGTCCATTCACTCTTTAAAATTGACGTCTCCAGATCACTTCAAATGAAAATAGGGCGAACGCACCGCCCGGTCTCCCCTACCTTTATATCCAAAGGCTATGTGACAGAAACCTTGGTTCATCACAAAGGCTAAGCCGGTCATATTACAGATGGCATTGTACAATGATTTCCTGCCATTACTTTCTCATCAACAGAGAATAACTTTGTATTCCCAAGTTGAACATTGTCATCCATGCCCATCTTGTTACGGTCCAAGGGAACAGATTTTGTCCACGGGCCAAGAGAGGGGTACCAGTAAGTCAATGTATCTTCTGACAGGGAGAGCAGCTAAAAGTTTGAACCCACCCACGCACATGAAAGGCATGTTAGTCAGCCAAAAACCAAGTTGATTCGGCGAAGGATTTTAAACAAAAATTAAGGACTTTTGCCAAAAAACATCCCTTCCTCCAAGGTTTACACTGGCAGAGTATTGGTAGCTTATTAAAGGCACTTAATGGATGGAAACTCACACCGGTTTGGAGATTCACTCTCATTTCTTCAAATATGAATAGTATTTGTTATTTTGTTGTTGTTTTTATTATGTACTTATAGTGTTATGATTATGTGCGTTGACTAAGCTTCAAGTAATAAGAATCTTGCACCTACCTACATCAAACAACTCATCACACCTTACCATCCTTCACGGACTTTAAGATCAAGATCCAAAGGGCTCCTTCAAGTACCACGTGCGGCCAGATCTGCTAAACGGACTTATGGCAGTAGAGCCTTTTTCATCGCTGCACCAAAGGAATGGAATGCTCTTACCGAACATGTCCGACGTGCTACATCAGTGCAATCCTTCAAAACGTCATTGAAGACATATCTTTTTAATTTATGAATTGTGCATTGTAGACTATGTTTGTATACTCTTATGTATTGTACATGTACATTATATTTTCATTGTGTTAATGTACTGTGGTTTTTAATCATTTACTTATTTATATTTGTATGATATGTTGTTGTTGTTGTATTTGTATAGCTTCCTTATTATGTTCTTATATTTTTTCATACATGTATGTTATGCGCCTCGGGGTTGTGTTCACAACGTGAGGCGCATTATAAATACCCTTTTATCTATATACTAATTTTCGGTCCCTCGCCCGATTAGATAGTTCAATAATAATTTTGCACTCGCGTCCCTCTTCAACTGAAAAAGCGTGGTAATTGCGCCTCTAATACACGAGCTAATTAGATAGTTCAATACCCGTTTTTTCCCGTTTTCAGACATGCGCAGAAAGGATCACATGTGAAAATCCAAAATGTTGAATTTATTTTACTCGGGTAGCTACTGTTCGGACACAAATTGTGGTTTTCGGAGTGAGTGATGACATATGGTCTTCACCCAAAATATTTTCTTCAGGGATATAGCTACATTTCTGTATGCGGCTGTTTGTTATTCTTAAAGATCGCATAGTAACAAGCATTTATACGTCCGACAAATACAAATATTTCACGACATTTTCTAAATGTAAACAAAAACTCTTACACAGATCTTAAAGTGACACTTTCACATTAGTAACATAGATGAATGCGACGTTTGCTAACGATAATGTATAATGTATTTATTATTTGACATTCACCAAACATATAGGTATGGTCAAAGTACACAAAGATAAGGAAACAAACAAACAAACAAACAAACAAATTATAACAAACAAATGTACATAAGTATAAAATATAGATACATATATATCATATACAATTTAAATTCCTGAAGATGTACGCAACTCAAATGCAGAGTTTACAAAATTAATAACTGGACGAATGCAATCAAATTCGTTAACCCTCATTATAGTCAAGAAAATGTCATTGTCATCTAAGTTATCAAGATCATATATTTCACCAATTTCAGATATCATTTTAGTACGCATATCATTATAGAGCGGGCATTTCATAATGAAGTGAAATTCATCTTCGATGACATTTAGATTGCATGACATGCATATCCTTTCATTTGGGGGGGATTATCGGGTATACATATCGCCCCTTTTCAATCATGAGTGAGTGAGCGCTAACTCTTAATTTACAAAATAGGGATCTACGAGACTGGTTAAAAAGAACAATGTAATTTTCCAAATCAAAAGAATCTTTGAACGTGCATAAAGAAACTGATAAAGAAACTGGCAGTACCATGTCAACCGTTTCTATGTTGTGCTGCGCGACCGCGTTTAACAGTGGCGCACGCGGTTCGGCGCACACGTAATGACGCAGACAAAAATGTACGCGTTTGTGGCGCAAACCGTGCACATTGTAACGGAGCAGAGTGAAAGCAGGCAGTCCGTACACTCTTAGAAAAAGGATGCTTCAGGCTTCAGGGGTTCTTGGCTGTCCCGTATGGAACCCTTTATATCACCTTAAAAGGTTCCAAAAATAACCATTTTAAGGTTCAAAATAGGCAAAATATGGGCAAACATTGGTCTTTCGAACCTCTAAAGGTTCTCTACAGAACCTTTACCTTTTGGGGCCTTTAAAATCAAAGAACCTTTAAACCATTATACGGGACAGCCAAGAACCCCTCTGAAGCACCCTTTTTCTAATAGTGTACCCTAAAGCCACCTCCTTCTCTCCGCACTTCCCTTACTTGATAATCTGGATATAAGGGCACGGGGCATCTGGATAAACGGAACGTGTGGTACATTATCATGATTATTATAGAGTGTCTGGATTATTCAGGGCATCCGTGGTATCTGGATTACGGGGTTCACTATAAAACGAGTCTCATGATTACCTGGATATACTATGCGCAGGTGGGCCACCTGTGATAACTGGATTTTAAGGGTGTACACTCAGGTAGTATCTCGGGAGGCTTTATAGAACACAGCAAACATTATAAAGGGACTACATATACTATACGTTAAGGCCCCACATGCCTATTGGAGGAATAATGTATTTAATGTAAATAGGCCAAACAAAACCCGGATGGCACACATTGTGCTCAAGTACAAGCGTGGAATGGTATGTGATCTTGATGATAGACTCCGCCAACCATAACACTAAACGACCGACTATAAAACTATAACGCTCAGAACGTAGGCCTACTGAATTACCTGGATACAGTATGTGCATATGGGCAGTGGCGACACTTGCACCAGCACCATATGTTAAAAGCATATTATGTGATCTTTTCCAGAGAGCGCCCTCTATTCGTGATTTTTTTAGAAAGTAGATTTTCTTGCAGATAAGTTACATTTCTGATCATAAATCGTACATTCCAAGTTACAGAGCGATACGATTCCTAATTACCTCAAAATCATGATTTTAGAGTGAATTTAGACTAGAATAAAATAAGTTGTCGGATATCCGACAGTTTTTTTCACTCTAAAACCATGATTTTGAAGTAATTAAGAATCGTATCGCCCTGTAACTTGGAATGTATGTACGATTTATGATCAGAAATGTAAATCTGCAAGAAAATCTGCTTTCAATTTTTTTTCGATGTTGAGGGCGTTCCATGGAAAGATCACATAATATACCTTTAAAGGAGGAAAACGGGGTGGCAGGGCAATAAAAGAATCGGGGGGGGGGGGGGGGGGACATTTAAAAGCTAATTTTAAGTAACTTTCAATTTTGACATTAAAATTCAACTTTTTATTATTTGGGGTACAAAATAGGTAGAGACATGCGCTGACAGGAGTGGGGGGTATTAAAGGCATATTATGTGATCTTTTCCAGATGGCGCCCTCTATTCATTATTTTTTTTAGAAAGTAGATTTTCTTGCAGATTTACATTTCTGATCATAAATCATACATACATTCCAAGTTACAGAGCGATACGATTCCTAATTACCTCAAAATCATGGTTTTAGAGTGAATTTAGAGTAAAAATATAAATTGTCGGAGTTATCCGACAGTTTATTTTCACTCTAAAATCACGATTTTGAAGTAATTAAGAATCGTATCGCCCTGTAACTTGGAATGTATGTACGATTTATGATCAGAAATGTAAATCTGCAAGAAAATCTTCTTTCAATTTGTTTTTCGATGTTGAGGGCGTTCCCTGGAAAGATCACATAATATACCTTTAAGAACACGTTGATGGAGTAGGCCTCCTCGGATTAAGATCTTGGGTATCTGTGTTATTTAAGAGCACATTGGGCCTAGGCTCATGGTGTATTAAGGGCACCATGTTACTTACATTATATCAAGGGCACCTTAGTACCTGAATTATTTAAGGACATACTCTTGATTGATATTTATATAAACATTTATAACGCTTTGATATTACTGACCTCTGCCTATTGTGATATGACTTTTACTGTCCGCTATCTTCGGCACCCGCGTTTAATTTACTTGACTATGATAAAGTAAGGGCACCTGGGTATCTCGAGATACGGCACACTGCAGTGGGCCTACCTTGATTGTGGTATCCAGTGCATTATTAAGGGCACCTGGGGTAACTGGATTAGGGGGTAGGGCTTAGGCCTATGGGGTCCCTGGATATAATGGGACAACGGGTACCTGCATTTCAGGTCTCATGGGAGGCCTACATAGGTATCTGGAAACACAAACGTATGCCTACCTAGATTAAGGCAATGTATATGTATAACCTGGATTATCAAAAGCACCTGCGATATTCGGATTATTTAGGGCCCCGTCTGGATTATGTATACATGTATAGGACATGTTCTTGATATTATTGTATCAAATTTTCTTACGCTTTGTTTACTTATTCCCCGTGAAATCTTCTAGCGGGTCCAGCGCGAAGCGCTGGTGCCCGCTAGTTATTATTATTATTAAAGCCCATGGCTTATATCCCAGTGGGCAAAATTGGTTGTAATTTGGTTGTAATGACATAAAAACAGACAAAGTCATATGTTGCATATGAGCGTTTTCACATCTTTTTAACATTATCAATATAACATTGCGTTGCTATTCATTGAATAAGAAAGTTGTAACGAATAAGTTACTAAAGTGCTAAGAGTGATGTTGTAAAAACTTTCAAATGTAATAAAAATAAGATTTTAAAACAACCACAAAAACCGTTTGTGTATGCTACATGTACGAGGGGCATTCAATAAATACCCGCAACCATTGTTGTTCTCCACACCTGAGTGATTCTGTGAAATCTAAGTGGGTACATTATAAAGTATGAACCTTAATCTATAATTTAACACAATCTGGATTTACTGAATATTCATAATTACGTAATAGCATTAGCATAAAGTAACCCATATTTGGACACTGAAAACCATGCCACTTTGGCAGGAATTTTGAATTTGCTTGATAGCACGTATATTGAAATGAGCAGAACTTTGTTCCGGATTAGTGTGCAAGTCTAACATTTTGCATCAGGAAACCAGAGACCATGTTCAACGAGGTCCTAAATGGAGAGGTTCTGTCAACGACAACTTTTAGAAATACACTGCATCTTATCTTGGTCAACATTAGGCTTTGACAGTGAGCCCCAAAATGCCGAAAATCCAAAGAAATGAAAATGATAGTTATAGCAAACAATTGGGATTTCCTGAAATACCACAGCAAATGCAGGATTCGTTATTGTATAGATGACAGGGTATCAATAAATACATCGAGAATTGTTGAACTTGGAATAAAAATCTGCGCATGCGTAGAACGCACGGTGGTCAGAAAGCGCTCATAATGAGTAGAAATGTTAAACAATCACTGCAACCAACGTAAAAGTTACAGATAAGGAATTGAATTTAAGAAAACAAGAACTGTGGTGAACTTCAATACATATACAAAGTTCAAAAATGTAAACATCTATTTGAAAATACAATTCAAGTTAATGTTATGGTCTGTATAGTGAATTTACTCAAATTGGGTAAAAAAAGCTTCATTGTATAAAAATTTTCTCTGCAGAAAACGGTTTCAGATATTGTCTTTGTAATCTCCCATTTAAATCTATGACATGTAACAATGAGGAACAAGAGGTTTAAGACAAATCTTGCGGTTGGATACCTTGACCTTGACTGTTTATTCATTAAAGAATTTCTTTTAAGCTATGACAAAAAGATGACGTTTTAATGTTACATAATAAGTGTTTTTTCTCCATAATTTGCATCTGAAAATAAGTAATGTTGAGCACATAGTACTGGTCTATCACTGTTTCAAACGGCAACTTATTCCATGCATCGGTTCTTGAGATATTTTGAAAAAAGTAACTGTGCATCAAATTGCTTGCAAATATTCTCCGCCCTGATCAGCTATTTTTCATGCAGTGCCAGAAAGTATTGATTTTACGCATGTGCCATTACGTAATCCCACAAACGATATTGTTCATTCATGCATGCGAGGAAAGATAAAGACCCATATTTCAAATTTCCCTAATTCTAGTTGGCATACGTCGCGCATGAGTGGAGAAAAACAATGGTTGCAGGTATTTATTGAACGCCCCTCGTATGCTCCTACATTCAGAGAGGAGCCAAAACCTCTCACTTTTTGAACCCGCCAACCTGTTACATTATTGCTGTTTCTGCTCTGTAGTGATATGTCTTTCATTTTATAGACCATTTCACCACTTGTTGATCAACAATGTTAAGTGCCCGGTTCCATTCCATGCATGGGGGGAACATGCATTAACTGCTGTTGTTACAGATCCTGATACAGATGACTGGTTTGGTTTAGTGTATGGTTCATAATGAACACCCCCTTCAAATGCGTGCGCATACCGGCAGGCAAGCTTTTGTTTGGCAGGCAATTCACAAGCATACCAGCAGGCAAGCTTTTGTTTGGCAAGCAATTCACAAGCATACCAGCAAGCAAGCTTTTGTTTGGCAAGCAATTCACAAGCATACCAGCAGGCAAGCTTTTGTTTGGCAAGCAATTCACAAGCATACCAGCAGGCAAGCTTTTGTTTGGCAGGCAATTCACAAGCATACCAGCAGGCAAGCTTTTGTTTGGCAAGCAATTCACAAGCATACCAGCAGGCAAGCTTTTGTTTGGCAAGCAATTCACAAGCATACCAGCAAGCAAGCTTTTGTTTGGCAGGCAATTAGCGCACATACCACCAGGCAAGCTTTTGTTTGGCAAGCAATTCACAAGCATACCAGCAGGCAAGCTTTTGTTTGGCAAGCAATTCACAAGCATACCAGCAGGCAAGCTTTTGTTTGGCAGGCAAGCTTTTGTTTGCTTGTCTGCTGTGACGTTACAGGTGAAATCATCTACACTGAGCCAAAAAAGAAACTTATAAAAAAAAGAAACTTATAAAATTTTAACAGATCACCAAATAAAATTCTGTGCATGAAAATGTACCAAATTTGGATACAATATTAATAGTAATATTAGTAATATTCTATCCAAATTTGGTACATTTTCATGCACAGAATTTTATTTGGTGATCTGTTAAAATGTTATAAGTTTTTTTTTTTATAAGTTTCTTTTTTGGCTCAGTGTATAAATGTCCCAACAAACAAACCAATTCCAATTCCCACTCATCATGCTTACCACCTTAAATAATCATCCCCACCACCATCCCTTTAAGAAATCCAATCTAGAAACCTCCTTAATGCTCCACTCTATCACTATCATGCCTATGGTATCACTTCATGGTAAATCAGCCATAATACAGGGTGGGCTTTGAATCTGAAGTGCCCTGCACATCAACATCAACCAATAGCTGTGGGCACTTCCTATTTGCCTGGTTTCGAAGCAATGGCTTTTTAATAGTCTTGAAAATGAGATGAAAGTCTGGAATATTGACATCTATATATGTATATGGAGTAAGGGAATCAGGTGCAGGTTTGTTAACACTTCCAGCGGCTGTTAGTTTTGCAATATACAACATAGATTTTTCGAAAACCTTTCCCAAAATTCAAAGTCTATCTCAGGAATTACTGAACCAATACTAGGAATGGTTGCACTTAGGGGGCTGGCATTTTCTTCGGAAGGGGGGGGGGGGGGGGGGGGGGGGTCCCAAAAATGTGGATAGACCCAGACAATTTTTTCATGACCCCCCCTATCCAAGAGCTGCATATTTTTATGACCCCCCCCCCTACCTTTTTTTTTCTTCACGCAAGCATGCTTTGATAAATTTGTGACCCCCCCCCCCCCATTTTCAATGAAATAATTTTATGACCCCCCTGTTTTCATGTCAAAAAAACTATGACCCCCCCAGTATATTTGGGACCCACCCCCTTCTGAAGAAAATGCCAGCCCCCTTATTTCAATGCATTTCTCATGGTAATTCCAAATACGGTACTGAAATTCAACAATTTTGCAATTTTTGAAACATTTTGTGCAATTTTGGAATGTCGTCTGCAGCTGCCTGCCGCGTGGAATTGGTTAAACACAAATTGTCTTAAATTATTTTTTTTTTTAAAGGAAAGCCAAATGTGTGATCTTTCTATATGCAAGACTAAAGTTGTTGTGGCGTGTTTCCGAAACAGTGCACATTCTTTCTGACTCACCCAGCAAGTACAGCATGTTTTATACAAATTGGTGTAATAAGTAGAAAATATGGCAATAAAATCATAAATCGTATGTCTATATAAATTTTTAAAACAAAAACGTTTAATCATTGGTGAACAATGGTATCTGAAAAAAATGGTAAAGTGTATGTCTTTATACATTTTTAAAACAAAAACGTTTCATCAGTGGTGAACAATGGTAAAAATATATTTAAACAAATGCTATGTGAAAAATTGTAATTTTGATAACTATGTGGGCGGTATGCTGCGACAAAACCTTTTTTCTTTACCCTCAATTTAAGAGTAATATGACTACATGCTATAGAATTACAGTTGTATCAATTCATGAATAAGTGTATAGAGTCAACTCACTAAATAGGGTCATTTTAAATTATGAAATGGGATATGAAGACCAGGGGGAGACACTACTCCCTATTGATTTGGGTATGGATGCCAATTTGGAAATTCAAAATGGACCTAGTCATATACCACTTGTTGATAAAAATGGACCGTTTGTATACCAAGTGACAGAATGTGACCTCTGTTACGGCCAAATCTTGTTTAAAAATTGATGATTTTTTTGCTGTAAACCATTTTGGAAGATATATACCAATTTTAAATTACGATAATTGGGTTTCAAAAACGCTCAAATGTTTCACCCAGACAAACCTCATACCCATAAAGTACCCCCGTCCCCGGGTGTTAGGACGGAGGTAGAATTGTATTGAAAATTAAGCCAGAGGCCAGATAGATGTTTCCCTAGCAACAGGTTTGTATTTATGTACAAGATATATGGGGCAAAACCAACAGCATCTATATGAGCAAACTTGGCTACACTCTTAAAATGACAGGGTGGAATTGACTAAGGAAGGAGAGCGTCAACTATGCACCCAACATTTGTTTAATCAGTCAAATTTTGACCATGTTTTTTGTGTCAATCTGACCCCTTCATTTTACGAGAGTATATATTGGTCAGTAATGATTCATGGGTCCAAATTTGATAACGAACATCAAATTTCAAAAATATAACTTGAATTCTTACAGAAAAACGCACAAATAATAAAACATACTGCCATTGTTAATATTTGTAAAAACATATGAGTGACCATCAAGGTAGAGTGAAAATATCACACACAGCTGATTTCATTTTTCCGTGTGTAAAACTTCATATCTCCTCATCTCACCCCTCAAGTAAAACTAAGAGCATTAAGAAGTACTACAAGTGCTTTTATTAAACAATGTTTTTAAGAAAATCAATTACATCTATTTCTTGGAATAAAACAAGGTCAGCATAACGCATTATATGCTTTATAATAAATGGCTCAATTCTATAACACCATTACGTCAAGGAGTTATTATAGTAAAATAACTCCTTTATTACATGTACCATTAATGATATTTTCTCCGAAATCCTTGTTGTCATTTGGAATGTCATTAGTAAGGATAGGAGAAGAGTTTTGAACGTGTTTGAATAAAATCAATAAACTTTCCCAAATACAAGATTGCTTGTCGGTGCAGACATGTTAAAAGGAATTCCAAACTTGAATCAATCATTTATACGCTAGAATCACTCAAAGGACTTACATTATGCAATAAATTTTATTACCAAACTCAAACGAGAGCATCAATGATGCAGAAGCTCAGCTAGCGACAAGCTATAAATTTCATGTATCCATTAGCAGGGGTCGCATTCTGACACGTCTGCGCGTCCTAGACCTCTCACTTTCTTGTAGTGACGCGTCAGATCTCTTATTGGAAAGACTGCGGGTCCCGATCAAAATTGAAGGGACCCCTTAAATTTGACGATGTATGGAAATGGAAACCTTAAGAAATTCTGTAAATTACATATCCATCCTTTGCTCACATCACAATATAAATTCATTAAAACTGTCCGTAAAAATGTAAAATTTTCAAATACCCAAACTTCAAGACCCCTCAATTTTGTTGGGGACCCCTTAAATTTGTTTTTTGAAGTCCTACAGGGTCCTGAAAAAAGTCATGAGACCTATTACATTTTTGATCCAGCGCTATCCCTGTCCATTAGTGACAAGCTGTCAATTTCTTGTATTAGATAGATTAGGTCCATAATGTATTGGTTGAGCTATGAGGTTTTTTCTTTAAAAATATTTTTAAAACTCAGTAAATCACCCAATGTTATCATTATAAAGTTTTGGATCCAATGTCATTCACACTTGAACAGCTCAAAACATAATAATGTATGCACAAAAATTATCTTTTTTTATATGTTTACCGCTTATTTTACAACTTGACATCAGATGACATTTGACCATAAAAGGTGACCTTAATAGGTGACCTTTGACATATGAATGTTTAAATAAATAATAAGACACAAAAAACAATGTAAATAAACCTCAAATACATCATTTTAGGACTCTGATGAGCTTTTACATTGCCTCTAGATTTTATAGTCTGTTATATCCAGTACCCACTGGCATGACTGGCTTGGTAAATTAAATTTTGCCTACTTACACTGGCGAATTCTGCAACTTTTCAGCATTTTACTCAGAACTTTCAATGGATATTTCAACTTAATGTGCACTTTTTAATTCTGCCGATCCCCAAGGATAGTTTAGGGGGCAATGTCTTGCTACACGTCCCGTAATTCAAGTGTGCATGCTCAAACCAATTAAAATATGTTGTAGCTATACACGATTTATTCTTTATCGTTTAGTAAGTGTACATACTTCAATCTCATTGGTTAACACGTATGAAATCTGATCCATATCGTGTAAACAACAAGTCAAACCACACGATATATTCCCATATCGTCGATTAACTGCGTTACCAGATGGTGCTAAATGATATTACGTGTAAAGCGATTGCTTTGCGTCTGTGGAAGAGTTGCTTAAAATACGAATAAAATGGCGGATGATTTAAATGCAACCGAGTCGATTTCTGTTACATTCTGAGGCAGAAATATACCGCAAAAAGGTCTAACCCACGCCATAAAATAAATGATCTGCATATAACCTAACCAGACATGTTTTGTGCCATATCACATTCGGCATGCGGCCTCATGTGATATGACATGCCAAACCATAGGTATTTGTCCGTATTGTGTGAACATGCAGGGGATAACTAATAGTACGGGACGTGAGGCAAGATATAGCCGTTTAGGGAGTGTTCAGAAATACTTGGGGCCTGGGGGGTGGCCAACTTGCAGTTTTGGGTTTCTGAACTTTTTTGACGTAGCTAGGTTATTCATATTGGGGGCGAGAAATGAGAAAGAACCAACAAGACTTTTGTGAGTCAAGAACTGTGCAATTTTTTTTTGACTTTACACCTACTTTTGGAACGATTGAGGTACATTTTTGCCCCGGTGGTTTCAGTCAACATTGACTTTGGGTACGCATGATCGTTCCAAAACTCGCGGAAAAGGGCGGTTTTCTGTATCATGTCCGCGGACATTCCGCGAACATACCATGTCCGCGGACATTCCGCGAACATTTTATGTCCGCGATTTTCCTAAATTAGGGGTGCTTTTTGAAGCTATGTCCGCGACAGGGCTGGAAAAGATGCAAGGTTTCCCTGCAAGAGAAATTCGACAAAGTTGGATTTACCGCTGGTTTAGCGGCGGAGGGGGCGGCCCCCCATAGAACCTTAAAGGGCACATGAAATGCAAATACAAGTGGTGTGATTTGAGTCAAGTCTACGAGGAGGGACCAGAAAGCATTCAATATATGTGCTAGTTGATTATGACATCAATTGTGGAACTATTGATAGCTCTGTGAGTACTATGAAAAGAAAATTCCAGGTGACTGGTTTGAATCTATTCATGATACTCACTGATAATCAATATACCACAAATGATGTCATTTGTGGCGTGTTCATTTTCTGGCCCTGTTTATTGTAATGGAATGTCCCACAAAGACTTGTAGCAGGATTATCATCCCTTTTCCTGTGCCCTTTAAGCTTTTTGGAAAATTAAGGTCCAATTGATCCATGGTGCATCATATTATGGAATATCGGCTGTATAATGCCTAATACTCATGCATAAAAACTCTTAAAATTTTTTTTACAAAATAAAAACATTTTTAGGGGGGTAGGGATTTCCTACGATATGGCAACATTTCCCGGCACAAGGAGCTTGCCGATTTGCCCTCTTTTTCCTGCCCTGGTCCGCGATTTCCCTAAATTAGGGGTGTTTTTTGAAGCTTTGTCCATGTTTTCCAAAAATAAGGGGTCATTTTGAAACCTATGTCCGCGATTTAACCAAATTAGGGGTGTTTTTTGTAGAGGTTTATGTACGCGAAGAAGAAAATAAAATAGAATGTCCTCGTTTTTTACGCAAATAGAGGGACTATATATAAAGTGTCCTTGGAATGGTGAAAAAGGGGGGTTATTTTCAGGCAAAATGTCTGCCTTTTAATACGAAAAAGGGGGTCAAATTGGCAAAATTGTCCGCGAAACACCTTCAAATAGGGGGTATTTCAAGATCCTGGAACAATCATGTGTTACCCCTCTGAATACGAAGAGAGAACACCAGGATTTTTTCATCTGTGTACTTTTGACCATCATAATTCCATGATTCCATTCAATATTATTTAATTATTATATTAAACAGTTGTAATTTTATCTATACCAACACTTCACAACAAGGTCATGGCCAAAATTTTATAATACAGTGTAGCTATTGATATACTGTAAAAGCTGAAATTTTGGCGGCGGTTTTATTTTGGCGAAAATTATGACACGCCAAAATAATGTTTTCAACATTCATGCAGTGCTTCCAGAAGGTCACCCACGAAAAAAACAATTCGCGAAATGTCTATGATATCAAAATGTGCGAAAATATCTGTACACGAAAATATTGGCTTTTACAGTAGCACACATTGTCTGCTGGTGGATTGACTGATAAACAGTCATTATATTGTCCATTGATATGTTGATTCAGGAGTGTGACAGTAACAATAATTGTTTGTTTGGGCAAGCTTTTGAAGACAGGCAGTGGTATAAGGCAACAAAGAAAAAATGTTTGTTTGTCCATAGAGGTCCGAAAAAGGTAGGGTCTGTAGGTTGGATAATTTTATTTTTTTATTTTTTTTTAAATACGGATATTGTATTTGGGAATATAAATTTGGCATGAATACTGTGAATGATAGTCATCCAAACACAAAACACATCACTTTGATAGTATTGAACTTTTTTTCATGAGTTTGTTAGAATTGAAATCCTGCTCGGACAGATTGTCTGTATAAAGTTGCAATATTGTAGTACTGGTTGCAACACTCGGTCAAAGGATATTTTTTGTAACAAATTTGCAATGCGCAGATACCGTGAACATGTTGTCGGTCGCCGCCATTTATTATGATAGAAAATTTGCAAAAAGTGAAATAACATAGTGGTGATGTTCTGTTAGATATATATACGTGAAAGTATTACTAAACCTATTTTTTCCCGAACTAACTAGGTAGGTACCCCCCAAAAAAGTTTTATATTATGTTGAAATCAGCTTACAGCGTATGAAATTAGGAATAAGACGGTCCTTTTGGCCATTTAAATAGCTCAAAAAAAAGTTATTTTAAAAAAATAATAGAAAATAAAAAATAATATGGTCGGCACCAAGGTACACAGTCGGTCGGATGTGGACAAACAAACAAAAAAGTATTCTTGGCCTAAAGGAACTCCTGTTTGTTTTGAATTCGACACAAGCTCAAATAATGATCAACAATTTCTTGATGCACCCCAGGATGCTTCACTTTCATCACATGACCAGATGACCTTCAGTTGTTAATTACTTTAACACATGTGTGACACTGTTTGTTCTGGTGATATTAAGCCCTGCTAATACTGTAGGGGCGCTAAGCATTATGGGGTACATCAAGAAATCTTCTTTGAATAATGATAGTGATAAATGACTTGCCTTGCAGGTGCTTGCTTGACCTGGACGAGTTTCAAGACACCCTAGTTTTTTGGTTAAACCTTTAATAACATTTTAACGCAAGTGAAAAACGTCAGGAAATGCATCTCATATGTTGTATCGTAACATATCTAGAAGATGTTCCGAGTCACTTTTTTAAATGTTTTATCTGTTTTGTCTTAATTGCCATTTTTCCGGGCCATTTTTACTTCCTAGCGTTTAGAAACTATTGCCATTCACCATGCTATCACTGACCTTTCGAACGTGATAACAAGAGCCTCATCCTACTGTAGTAGGCTGAGCTAAAAAGTTTACCCAAATATTGGACAATTCCTGTTTCTCAGACCTAATAAAAGGCCAAAAAGTATAAGTTCATAACATGAATGAGATAACAGTATACAATTATGTCAGTGGAACAGACATAGCTATATAAAATTTGATATTCGTAGGGGAAGAAGTAAACACACACTATCTCCCCTTAAACACTGGCCATCATTTAAAGGCATATTATGCATGGGACGCCCTCTATCCTTGATTTTTTTTTGAAAACAGATTTTCTTGCAGATTTACATTTCTGATCATAAATCATAAATACATTCTGAGTTACAGGATGATATGATTCCTAATTACTTCAAAATCATGGTTTTAGAGTGAATTTAGAATGAAAATAAACTGTCCTGCAGCAGGACAATCTATTTTCAACCTCGTTAAATCATGATTTTGAAGTAATTTGGAATCGTATTGCTCTGTAACTCAGAATTTATTTGAGATTCATGATCAGAAATGTAAATCTGCTTTCAAAACAAAATCAAGGATAGAGGGCGTCCCATGAAAAAGATTGCATAACATGCCTTTAAATGTGAGTTAAAAATAACCCTTCTAAGGGTAGACTATAATGTATGGTGTATCCACTTTTACTTTCATGATGGTGTTATATTGGACCATTTACTATATCACTTAACAGGGATAGCACTGGATCAAAAATGTGAGAGTTCCCATGACATTTTTCAGGACCCCGTAGGACTTCCAAAAACAAATTTAAGGGGTCCCCCAAGAAATTGAGGGGTCCTGAAGTTTAGGTATTTGAAAATTTTACTTTTTTATGGGCAGTTTTAATGTATTTATATTGTGAGCCAAGGATGGATATGTAATTAACAGAATTTCTCAAGGTTTCCATTTCCATACATCGTCAAATTTAAGGGGTCCCTTCAATTTTGATCGGGACCCCCAAGTCTTTCCAATTTGAAACCTGACGCGTCACTATTAGAAAGTGAGAGGTCTAGGACGCGCAGACGTGTCAGAATGCGACCCCTGTCACTTAACCCTAACCCCGGTTTAGGCTTTTTGACCGGGATCCCGATTTTCAAGGAAAAAAACGCCAACTAAATCTCCGGGAACCTGCCGGGATTCGATCCGGGGACCCTCCGTTCTCAAGCCCCACCCACTAAGCCACGGCCCTCAGCTAGACATTCCCGCAGTATACTGCGCTCACTATATAGGCTCGGTTGACTACGTCATCAAAAACCGACGGCACAGGCGTTTGGAGAGGGACTTAGGATTAGCATTTTTTAGCACTCAGGGGGGTTAGGATAAGACTGAAAATGACACAGAGTGTACTGCAGTCGTTGTACACTCAAGTTGATTTTGGGTGTGGATTCTTGTGACTGAAAATGAAAATAAAGGGCAAAAAGAAAATGGCCTTATAAATTGTGGATTAGGCGACACATTTTTTAGATTTTTTTTCTCACAAATTTCCCGATGTTTGCAGATAACAAAAAAAAACAAAAAAAAAACAACAACCCCAGACTGACCAACCCTACTTGACAGGTCCGTCTGCCCGTAAAACAGGGTGGTTTTTTCGTCGCCTTATATAACTTCAAAATAAGACATGCTATAATGTTTTTACGAACACACATCATGACTTGTTCATCGTAGTTAGAAATATCAATCACAAACAGATACAGTAATACAAAACATGTTTTTCCTCCACCTTTTTTAAGGTGGAGGTGTGGTGTTACAAAATCAGATTAAGCAAATCAACCGTCGCACACTACATGTTACATCGCACACTATATGTTACGACAGCATTATTGCACACGACGATGACAGGGCACAAGTCAGCCTGGCTACCTTGAGCTACAACATCACTGCATCAATACAGGCATACGAATGCTATTCATCGTGTATTCACACATACGCCTTACAGCTATGCACCCATCAATATTGAGGTGAAAAAAGATCCGTCTCGGCTTTCTCAGGTATCTCAGGTATACAATCGGGTCAGTTAAGAGTTTTTGCTTCGGTTATTTTTAGTTTAAGTAACAGAAAATAACCCTGTTCTATGGGCCTAAAGTACCATGTAAATTTTGAAGTTTTTAAAATGGATAATTCTTGAAATTGTTTTGATTGAATTGTTTTCAGAGAAAATCTTTTATTTTTAGGTCAAAATATTTGTAAATGTTTAAAAATTGTTCAAAATGTATTTTTTAATATTTTTAAAAACATATTTAAAACAGGTGATTTTGACAAACCTATGATAGTAAAATGCCAAACCAAACCTCCATAATTGCCTGTAGATTCCCCCTCTTTGTGTTGCCATATACAAACACATTAATTCTTTCCCCATTTTTCATTAGTTTATTTAAAAAAGACAACTATTCTATGGACAACTAAAAATATAACACTATCCAAAAACAAGGTCACTTCATGTAAGAAGCTGTAATAAACCATTTTTTTTTTTCTGGCCTAAATTCTTACCTCTTGTACACACCCCAACGAGTGAGGATGTGGAGGCGCATCTTCACACAGTTTTACTATAGTTCAATCAGTTCCAAATTGGCAATAAATATTAGGTTTTTATCTCTCCTCGTGCAAAGTATCAAACCGCACGCACGTGATTACGGCAACACGCACACGGTATTGGTCACATGCACACGGTTTGGGTTGCACGCAGGCAGTGGCGTACCCAGCTTTTTGAAACGGGGGGGGGGGGGGGGGGGGGGGGCACGACCATAGTTGTACCGACGAAAGGCATGATGTACCAACAATTTTTTATACAGACTCCCCCCCCAAAAAAAAAAAATCGTAAAACGTGCACATTTTTTTTCCCCGTCAGCAGCTGAAATCTTGATAAGTGGGGGTGGGGGGGGGGGGGGGGGGTAGCGATGAAGTTGTCCGCATAACCGCCGGTTAAAAAAAAAATCGCATGGTCAAACTCGCATATCTACCGACGGAGGGTCGTTTTTACTGACGGGGTTATTTCAGGGGGGCCCTGGCCCCCCTGGGTACGCCACTGCACGCAGGCATCACACGTATGATGTACGGTGCACTTGTAACCTTCATGCACGCCTGTGTTCTTTTGTATTCATTCGCTGCTGTAATGAGGCTTCACCAATTTTGAACTGAACAAACTACAGATGATCGCCCAAGAACTTGACATCCTGTAAAGGTCACGGCATTTCTTCTCCTCGCTATTTTATTATTCTTGTCGTCAAGCGGATAGTCATTTTGGCTTTTGGAGTGGAGGCCAATTTGTTGCAGCCACTTGTGAGGATCAGGAGATTTAAAGTCGGTTGGCATCTTGTCACACATGTTAACACTTTCCATGCGGCACGGCTGTTTGATTGTTCGCTTTATAATTAAAATTATGGATAAAAAAAGGTTACATAGTGGCCCCTTTATGGTTTGACCTGATTTAAGTAGCGCTAATGAATACGAGTA